>JAUJYZ010000778.1:0-488940 GCA_033675265.1 Actinostola sp. cb2023 | reverse complement strand
CAAATGTCGTGTTACGATTGCAGTTATTGTTTTATGGTCTTATAAATCGAGTGTAGATTAATCGTACTCCGGGTACGCAGGTGACGGGAAGGTGCGAATGAGGCCAAACTTTTTACCCAAAAAAAGTCCATTACGCAAAAACAAGACCCAAAAAAAGTCCAACGGCCCAGAACGTAACCCCAAAAAAGGCAATTTTTTACTCCGCATAAAAAAAAAAGAAGTAAAAACACCAAGAGAATGCGAGATAGTTGATGTGTTCCACCTTTATTTGCATGTATTCATCATGCATCTGTCACAAAAACCTTAGGAAATATAGTCTGTGTCATGTCATTTACGTAGTTTAAGCTCGTTTTACATAAAATCGAGAACGGTAGTATATCATTTTTATCAATGCCAAAAAAAGTCCTTGCCAAAATCTTTATATCAAAAAAAGTCCACCAGAAAATTGCTAACCCCAAAAAATGTCCCAAGCCGTGAATTTCAAACCCCAAAAAGGTCTTCGCACCTCCCCGTCACTGATACCCCTGAGTACCCCCCTGGAGTATGGAACCCCTTAAGGGCCACCACACATTACATTTATCACTGCCACTTTTACCGCCACTTTTACTATTAAGTACTGCCACTTTTACTGTTACTTCTACTGTCACTTTTTTACTGCCACTTTTAATTACTACTTTGGTAAGATGGTAAAGATGGAAAAAATTGTAAGGACTTTGGGATGGAGAGTGTGAGGAGTGTGAAAAATAGCAGGAATGGAAATAAATGCAAAGGAAGAAAAAATAGGAATGGAATAGAGTGAATGATATGAATGTGAGCCAGGTAAATAAGGGATGATGGGAAAGGGGGAGAGAGAAACATAGGTTAAAATGAAGGTGGTGGGCCGGAATACATAAAGAAAACTAATTAGGTAATAATATATATATGTAAATCAGAGACTACGTGAAGACTATGATATGGAGGAAGGGGAAAAATGAGAGAAAATATCCACATTCGGCGCAGACTAGGTATACACGAGGTAACACCTTTTATTACTCGGGCACTTCTGGAGAAGGCCGAGTTATAAAATGGGCTCTTTTTTCGTGGCCACAAACGGGTCGAATAGTTTTCCGAACGGCTATCGAACTAAATTCGAAAGTATGATTCGCTCAAATGAGTCAAATACTTTCCGAGCGCGTGTATCGAACTTAAATCCGAACTATTGTTATCGACCACATGAAGCGAGTTGAAGACTTGTATTGTACTGTACTCGAAGGAAAGAAATATGTTCATCACACATCGAAGGCATGAATTCAGTCCGAGACAGCAGCTTCGTCGAGCTTCGGTCCAGATCATAGTATGAATCGTCTGGATGTTAAAAAATACGAAGTTCGGGGATGATTTTCGACTACTTTTATTCGACCAATTTTCCTCAACTTCGGCCTGGACATTCTTGAATAATCATTGAACATGTCCAAAGCTAGAGAGCGACGGATTTGATTTTCAGTAGATTTTGTTTGGTATAGACCAGGTCGCCTGATCTTTGTCGCTGTGCTTTCTGACTGCTGTTCACACCGTGGTTGCTTGTACTAATTGATGGCGAAGCGAAATCGCAGGCTATTAGAAATGTTGCTTGATGATTGAAGAAAACCCATCTTGTACTCGCTATCGATGCCCACCAACACAAACCGGAAGTCGTTGACTTAAGGACGTCCCCTACCTCGGAAAACGTCATTCGTTTAATGACTCTGATCTGATACGAGGGAAACATGATTCTAAAAATAACCTTACTTGTAATAACCCAATATGTAAGATGGACGCTCCTAGTTTATGGCTCCTGGGTAGGAAAGAATGCTGTAAAAATGTCAATAATTTCTCGCGATCCTTGAACAGTCATGCAAAGTGAAGACACATTTGGCAAACTCGTACCAAAGATGATAGCTGTGTTTTTGACATCTTTCTTTGATGAGTTTAATAAAACTATATGTCTGCTCCAAGTAAGGGAAGTGTTAGGGAAGTCATTCAGTCGGGGGAAATGTTAGCCTGCGAATAAAGCCGTTTTTGGGGGGTCGCGGACAAGCGCCTTACAGCTATGAACGAGATTATCGCGGGAATACGAGCCGTGAAGATGTACGCTTGGAAATGAACTACAGGAACATCATCAAGACTCTCAGAAGGTATTACAAAATAGATTCCATAAAAAATAGAGCGCAGTCATTAAGTTCAGGCATGAAACAAATATGGAAGGGTTAGAGAATAACGCGAGTGCTTTTATGGGATTTAGAGCTCCGAGCAGCAGATAGAAGGCCAACGAGGCGCGTTTCGTAGCGCCGAGTGGCCCTTCTATCAATGCGAGGCGCTCTAAATTCCATAAAAGCACGAGTGTTTATTCTCTAAACGTTTTTAGAATTAATCATACTTCACGAGAGTATTCTTTGGCTACATGTCTGTTGCTTTCCCAAAGGAATACTGATTTCAAATGCAAATACGCTCATGCAAAGCTGTTCATTGTTGTGTGTGACTTCAGTTGAGTGAAGATGAAATATCCGAAGCCTTGAGGCTTTTAAGTGTAAGGCCGTACAATTAGCCATTACCTAAACGAGCAGGGAACTGGGAACGAGTTTTTAGATTAGAATTAATGCAATTATGAAATTAAGTTTGATGACATGAAACAGCATGTTGAAATTAGTAACTGTGCAAAGTTTGATATGATTTGAGCAATATCTGTTGGAATTATAACCTTTTGAAATTGTGTTGTCCAGCCAAAATTTTAACAGTGAATGTATGGTTTTGGCTGGACAACGTCAAAAAGTTAATTACAGAGTTTGATGGGAAAATAGACAACTTTGATGCCCTCTAACATCGTCAATATCAAATGGCTAAGCCGAAGTTCACCAAACTTTCCAGACTAGCTAAGTTTGATCTGCTCTCTCTAGAAAATGATGCCCATTTTTTGCTAGTTTCTTATTGAATTAGTTTTACGGACTTGGTCCCGTCCCCTGCTCGTTTAGGTAATGGCTAAGGCTAAAATTAAAAAAATCAAACATCTTGTGGCAAAAAATCACAAAATGGAATCTGTGCAAAATCGTTCTTGAAACTTTGCATATGGGTAGCCCTTGGTCTGAATATAAACGCTGTGTAGTTTGTTTGGGAAAATATTTATTTGTTTGGGAGAAAATCGAAAAAACGATTTTGGCTTCAAGACACCATGTAATGACTGTCGGCGAGTAAAAATGCTCAAATTCATTCCATTCGTATATCAACACGTCGGGCCAACCACCCCCCCAAATGGAGCATCAAAACGTGGGTTAAAAAAGTATATTTCGCCATAGCTTACCATCCCATGTGTTTGTATTTTTGACCAAAACTTCGCATATAGGGTCTCACCTCATGATGGTAATATTTGTGATGCTTTGTGACGTCATTATGGATGTTTATTGACGTCACTATGGATGTGTGCAATAATTGAAACATTTTTAGCAATATGAAATACACACTGGGCATTTTATGTAGCGGCCCGATGAAAGATGTTGTTAAGAGGAGTTGAATGCCGAAAACCGTTTGTTTATTAAGCGTTTATTATTAGCTGAGTAATCAATATTTGAACTTTGCACTAAGGTTGGTTATGCACGGACTGTTTTGAGACTATTGGGAAATTTCGCGATATTAATTAATTTATTGTATATTTTTATGCTTGAGTTGTACATATAACATTGGAAATAGGTTTGTACTGTCACTGAGAAAGGATATATGAAACATTTCCATGTTCGAGTATCTATATATCGTCTTTAATTCCAATAAATCGTACTTTAGTGACGTCATGCATTATGACGTCACAATTTAAACAATCGCTAATATTTCTATTCTCAGGACGAAAATCAAAATTTCAACATCATACGATTTTAGAAGCCCCTTTAGTCTTGCATATTACAACAAAAATGGATCCATTTTATAAAGAAATATAAAAAAAATCGTCAAGGAGTTATTTGCCATATGTTTTTAACCATCATGATATTTCCAGGGAGGGGTGGGAGCTTATATAGAATTTTGTTATAACTCACACATTTTTTTATGCTATCGACAACGGTTTTTTCGGTGTTCAACTCCTCTGACAAAAGTGTATCATTATCGCTACATAAATGAAGTAGATTCCATATTCCTAAAATGGTTTACACTATTGCAACATCCATTATGACGTCATAACACATTCATAATGACGTCACAAAAACATCAAAAATATTTATCATAATAAGTGACCCTATATACGAAGTTTGGTCAAAACTAAACCACATGATGAAAAGTTATCGCGAAAAAGCAACTTTAATGCTCCATTTTGGGGGGTGGTTGGCCCGCCAAACTAAAAATAACACAAATATTTCAACACCATCGCTGTATTGTATAACTCTTCCTTGGTCTCTAGGCTTAATATTATAAACATTGAAAGAGTTTAAGAAGTCCAATAAATTCCAAATCAAAGTGCACTATTTGGAAAATCCAACCGGTGGGTCAAAAAAATAATAGTTTTTTAGTCATGTGCCAGTGATCCAATTTTATAATATTGCAGCTACGTACTAAGAAGATGATGTAGTTTTAGAATCTTAAAAGTTTTATTTGGGCAATTAACGTTTGCTTCTGAGAAAACTCTTTATTCACCACTCGAAAAACATCAAAAACGTGTGATTGCGTGACGCGTGACAATTGGTAAAATAACCGTACAATGTTTCTATTATCTTCACAGCCATGTATAACTATTAAACAACATACATTTTCTCTTTTTCATGCTTGCAATGCATCGCATATCTTTGCATGACATATTATGCTGTTATGTGTGCGTTGAATATTTTGACATTTGGATTCTGAAATACGGTTGAATTATTATCGCCCTCAAAACTGTTCATAACTTGAATATTCCTTTACATTCTTGTTCCTCTACTGTTGTCCCGGCATATTCAATCGAATAAAACCGAACAAAAAATCAATTGAATCCAATCGAACCCATCGTTCGATTGTTTTGCGATTGGATTGGCGATCGAACAGAATAGAATCGAACCCCATCCTCGGAAACCCAGGGGCTGTAGGTGGAGGGGGGAGGGGAAGGGAAAAAGATGAATCGAACCGGATCTTTTGGGAGAATGCGATTACCGAACACAAGATCGAACCATTCGAACTCACAATCATTTCGATTAGTTAGATTTTGTTCGGTGAAAATAAAACGCCATAAAAATTAAATATTGATAAGCAGCACTGCAGTCCTAATAAAATCGGAAGATTTCTACCATCTAATAGCCATGTAAGCCAAGGCTAAAGAACGCAATGTAAAAAGACTAAAAATCCTGGTACAGTGGAACCCGGTTAATACGGACACCATCGGGACGAGACGCAGTGTCCGTATTAACCAGGTGTCCGTATAAACCGGGTTGGTCAATTTACGTCACTTACATTTTTGCGGAAACAATGACTGCATGACACTGGTGATCTGTTTATTTTTAGTGGGGAAACTATAAATGCACGTAATTAGCGATCAGTTTACAAGTTGAACGTGAGAAAGCACAGAACGTGCGTAATTAGTCGATTGGAAGCTCCGACTCTAAAAATGAGAAGCGTTCTTTGTCGTCGTCGTCGTCGTTGACCTCAAATCCAGCGCATGCGCCCTGTGCCGGCCGAAGGAGACATGAAGTCTGGCAAGAAAGATTAGAAAGCACAAAACCAATCAGGGAAAGCACCGGAGGTCAAGGGCCAAACATATAAGTCTTTTGTCGTCTAAGTCTAAATTTAGATTGAAAACAGGACGCTCTAGTAGCGTAAAGCCGGGCTATTAACGTTTTTACTGAGTACTGTAAAGTTCGCAGTACTGAAATTGCAAGGAAAGCATGTTCTATCGAGCTCGAGTCACGCAACGACGAGCAAACCAAAAACTGTTCAATCGCACTATAAGATATCTATATTTAGTTCAAATAGGTTACATTTCATTTAGAAGCCCGACTTCACGCTAGAAGAGCGTCTAGTTTTGATTAAAAAGCGATCAGTTTACACATTGTCGTTGTTTTGGGAAAATAAAGTGTCCATATTAACCGGGTAGACCTTGTATGAAAATGGGCATATTGACGGGACAGGAAAAAGTGTCAGTTGTCCGTATTATCCGGTGTCCGTATTGAACAGGTATATTGTATAGATATTTGTTATGAGTTTCGCCAGGGACAGAACAAACGTGTCAATAATAACCGGGTGTCCGTATTAACCGGGTGTCCGTAAGGCCGGGGTTCCACTGTTCTGAATAAAGATGTGACAGTATGTGTATGTATGTGTAAACTGGCTGAAAACAGTAGAGAGTTGGTTGTGGTACTGGTCTTTATGGAAGCTCTTGGACTTGAGTTACATCGGTTAACAGTTGTGTTCTAGGTTGAATGTTACATGGTTCAACTGAAGTGTGTGACCTTTGTGTATTCTCTATTTATAATGACAATACGTCAACATATGCTAATATGCTATACGTCAGAATAATACATAATAGTTGGTATAAATATATACGTGGCATTGCAGTTTGTACTCTACTGCGCAAGGTCTTAGGTCAAGTAATTATTCTTTAGAATTGCTAGTTTCCTGAGAAGTGCGTTAGCTGTATTTGTTAAGCTTGTTGACTGAATAAACTTGTATTGGTCACTGATGACATAAGACTTAGTTCGTTTGTACAGTAATAGTACATAGATTCCAGTTCGCGTAGCGTTACTATGGTAACTCTTTAGATAAAATATATCTGGAGATATTATGATTCTCAAGCGTTCCTAGCTTCACGATATATGTACGCATGCAATAAATTTAATTTTAAACACATTTCAAAGGCAACTCTTAAAGTAAACAGAAGCACTATAAAAACATCAACAACAGCAAATCAACAAGTGCCTTTACAACAGAGAGTTGGGATATTCTTATACGAATATACTAGGTCTACTACCCGGGGGAGGGGGGAGGGGGGGTCCCATATATAAAGTGGTTGGGATGCTCGTCGTACCTCACCTTATTATCACCTATTTTCGCGCGTCTTTAATTTCGCGCCGTTTTCGCGTTTGAAAAAAAAAAACGCGAAATTAAAGACTCGCGAATAATAATTACCGCGAAAATTAACAACGCGAAATTTTATGTCAACGCAGTGAGGTCTTGAATTGAATTGTTACATCATTTACCCAATTCAAAACAATATGTTTGTATACTGCGCCAGATCATAATTTCAAAAAACGCAAAAATTAAGTTCCCTTATACACGTTTTTTCTGCAAAATCGCGAAAATTACAGCCTCATGTCCGCGAAATTAAGGAACGCGCGAAAAATAAGTGATAATAAGGTACCCTTTAGGGGTCCAGATCCGCGATTTGGTACCTCTTAGGGTGTCACAAATCTAAAAGGACCTCAAGAGACTAAGCCGGTACCTTTTAGGGTGTTTGTCAGTAAATAAGATACCCGAGACAAGATAATGACAGCCGGAATGACAGTTATAGCTTTTGTCACTTTAGAGTTGGTACCTTTTAATTTTAGGGGGTAAAAATTATTTGTTGCCACACCCACCTGGACAAGACTCGGATACCTTTTACGGGTAAATTTCAAAATTTCCGACGAGCATCCCAACCGTTAAATATGGTTTTAAACCGGTGTTTTATAATAGCCATCCGAGATCCGAGACGTTAATTGTTTGCCCGTCTTTTATAGCAGGTCATCAGTCAACATAAAACGGGGTGTTTCTTGGTGTTGCAGTCTGCATTGTATTCTTAGTTAGGTTTCTTTGTATGTAGGGTATTGTTTTGGTTCAAGTTCATTCTTCTCGTTCTTCAGTGTTCATTGTCTAACGTCTTGGTGTTCTGCAACACCAAGAAATCTCCATAAAACGCTTTAAAATTGTGTAAAAGAAGACAATGTGTATTTTGTCCTTTGTCCTAAACAGGGTCCTAAAATAGAGGGTGTTGTCCTAGACAGGGTAGGTATTTTAGATTTGTTTTGTCCACAGTGTCAGGGTTTCAAACCCTCAGCGGCACCCCCCCTATACCCAAACATGGGTCAAGTACCCCCCGGGTGTATATACTGCGTATTTCAATCAATTGCTAGACATCCCGACCACCGGTGACCAACATGCTGGTCTTATGCAAATTATATTCACAGTGACTCGAACGAAAACGTGTTTAGAAGATATTTCCAGAAATCTTGTTAACCTATATCGCTTAACAACAGTAGAGGAACAAGATCGTAAAGGAATATTCAAGTTATGAACAGTTTTGAGGGCTGGATAATTCAACCGTATTTCAGAATCCAAATGTCAAATATTCAACGCACACATAACAGCATAATATGTCATGCAAAAATATCCCGATGCGTTGCAAGCATGAAAAAGAGAAAATGTATGTTGTTTAACAGTTATACATGGCTCTGAAGTTGAAATAAACATTGTACGGTTATTTTACCAATTGTCACGCGGTCACGCAATCACCGTTTTTGATGTTTTTCGAGTGGTGAATAAAAGAGTTTTCTCAGAAGCAAAACGTTAATTGCCCAAATAAAACTTTCAAGATTCCAAAACTACATCATATTCTTAGTACGTAGCTGCAATATTATAAAATTTGGATCACTGGCACATGACTAAAAAACTATTATTTTTGACCCACCGGTTGGATTTTCCAAATAGTGCACTTTGATTTGGAATTTATTGGACTTCTTAAACTCGCTCAATATTTATGATATTAAGCCTAGAGACCAAGGAAGTATTATACAATACAGCGATAGTGTTGAAATATTTCTGTTGTTTTTAGTTTTGATATACGAATGGAATGAATTTGATGCATTTTTACTCCGCCAACAGTCATTACATGGTATCTGAAGCCAAAGTCGTATTTTTCGATTTTCTCCAAAACAAATAAATATTTTCCCAAACAAACTACACAGCGTTTATATTCAGACCAAGGGCTACCCATATTCAAAGTTAGAGCGAATTCCATTTTTGTGATTGTTGCCACCAGATATATTGGGTTTTTGTTTGATAATTGTACGGCCTTACACTTAAATACGAAGCTTGCAACGCTAGAAATTACCGATATTTGTTGTGGAAATGAAGAGCAGAAATCTCAAAGTTTCTTCAAACCAGTTGTTAGAACGGACGAAATTGCCGAAAAACGAAAGAAATAATGAACACCAAAGAAAACTCAAGCACGATGTGGACATTTAATATATTGAACTGAGATTGGGCTAACTATATCGCAATAATCATACGGAAAACTTGGATGACTGATGAATATCCGTACATCTACCCTTCTTGTAGAACATGGAGAAACCCGTTTGTGATTTCATTTTGAAGAGTAAGTGACTCGCTACGTTTCTTTATATAGTGTTTAGTATAGTTATGATCTGTATTTCTGTATCAGTATTCATGTATAAATCTAGCTGCTTAACGAATCCAAATAACTGTCGATTTATTGGATTATGATATAATATTTGAATAGTATTTGAAGATTAAACTAAGATTGTAGTAGAATATTATTTTTTGTATATAGTTTAGTACACGTTATATATTAGAGTGCAAATATTATATCCGTGAAATATGCGCTAACATTTAGTACTAATTAACATTTTACTAGTTTTACTACTATTTCATGGATATAATATTTTCGCACTCTAGTATTCTCTATGTTAGTCATTAGTATTCCCTATATAGAGAATACTAATAAGGCTTTGGAACAAAAGAAAACAAAGAGCTTTATTAGTATTCTCTATATAGAGAATACTAATGAGTCCATTGTTAAAGTCCTATTAGTTACTTTATGAGATATAGAGCGCACAAATGCTGGGCGCTGATTGGTCGAGTGAGTATGACTATATTCTAAAAAAAAGTTAGTACTTAGTTAGTACTTACGAACTATTCGCTAGTGAGGTTTTTAGAAAGTTTACAAGGCATTAGAAGTTTTGTTTTCTCTTCAAACGCTTTCGAATAGGGGGGGGGGGGGGGTACTCCCGGAAATTTAGGATAGGGGTGTGCCCCCGGGATGTCGAAACCCTGACCCTATTTAAGGATGAAGAATTGGAAAATTCATACCCTTTCCAAGGATTTGTCACTGATATATAGACCCAATTTAAGGTACCAGGGGACCTTCGTGACACTGTTCACTGAAAGCCGCGTAGCGCGCTAACCACACTCGTCCAACACGTATAAAAGTATACATTTTCTTAAAGCTGAATAAATGTAGATTCTAAATATGCTGGAGATTATTTCCTATTTTGTAAATATTTTTTGTTATTGCACATTTTAGAAAATTCGACCGGCCTTGTTCAAAGAGAATTTTGCACGCGGGAATTCAATCGATTTTTAAACTGAAATTGCCATTGTAATGAACATACGTTGTTTAAAAAAACTGCGTCTCCGATTTCCGATAAACGCTTTTGTTGAGGAGATATTTGATGTCAAAGTTCATTAATGTGTTTTTAAGCGATTTACACATAAATCATCAAATAACTTTTAAACGAGGCAACGTATCAAAAATCGGAGATACTGTTTTTTAGAACAACGTTTGCTCATTACAATGGCACTTTCCGTTTAGAAATTAATTGAATTCCCGTGTGCAAAATTCTGTTTGAACAAGGCCGGTCGAATTTTCTAAAATGTGCAATAACAAAAAAATATTTACAAAATAGGAAATAATCTCCAGCATATTTAGAATCTGCATTTATTCAGCTTTAAGAAAATGTATACTTTTATACATGTTCGACGAGTGGTTAGTGCGCTACGCGGCTTTCAGTGAACAGTGTCACGAAAGTCCCCTGGTACCCTAAGGAAAAAGTTAATAGTATTCCTTTGGAAATCGCTAATATCAGAAGTACATACCCTGGCTGTTACGCTAAGCGGATTTGTTAGTCAATATAAAAAAAAGTGTACCCAAATTAAAGATCGAATATTTTATTTTATGGTCTAAAAGCAAAATATGGTCCCCCAATTTAAGGATCTGGAGGTTCAAAAACCATACCCTATTTGGGGCACATACCTATATAGCATAAATATGGGGGGGGGGGGGGGGGTGTTGTGAGAGCAGAAATCCTGTACTGTGACGTCAGTTTTGACACGATTCTGGTCAAAGAAGCTGATTGGTCAGCTTGTTGGTAATCGCATTATTTGCATCAATTAAGCTCACTGAAACCAGAACAACCAAAACAAAATATTACATTGTCGAGTTGCGGGCGATTGTATCGGACTTATCATGTGCACAGATGAATCAAATCATGTTCTACAATAATTTTGATTGCCGAATCAACAAACGCAGGCCGTTTGGAAGTAGTGTTCACGACATGAGCGGCTGTGTTGTATCAGATTTACAACACGAGATGTCATGACCTCAGAGATCACAGTACAGGAATTCTGCACTGACAACGCAGATGCTTCTTTGCGGGAGACCCTGTGGCGCGACCGCCAAAAGGCGGTTGGGGGGTGGGGGGGGGGGGGGGGGGGGGGGATACTCCCATATAAAATGCTATATAGGTATGTGCACCCGAATAGGGTATGGATTTGAACCTCCAGATCCTTTAATTGGTTAACATATTTTTGCGTTTTCACCATAAAATAAAATATTCGATGGGTACACTTTTTTTATTTTGACTAAAAATCCGCTTAGCGTAACAGCCAGGGTATGTACTTCTGATATTAGCGATTTCCAAAGGAATATCAACTTTTCCTTAAATTGGGTCTATCAGTTCAGTGACAAATCCTTGGAAAGGGTATGAATTTTCCAATTCTTCATCCTTTAATAAATAGGGTCAGGGTTTCGACATCCTGGGGGCACACCCCTATCCTAAATTTCCGGGAGTACCCCACTCCGGGCCGCGATGCTCGTTATCCCGTGTAGGTCGTGTAGCTAGAGGGCAGAGAGAGGGTCTGGGACATTTGGTATTTGGTATTTTGGGAGGGGGAGGTGGAGGGACAGAAGTGGACAATGGCAATTGAGGAATTCACATAATTATCTCCTATTCCCCCTCCCATTTCTTCTCTCCAGGACTTAGCCGGCCACGTTCGTGCTCGCTGTAGAACAGAATGCTCAGTATTGCTTGGATATATTACTAACCTCAGATACAACGGTGGTGAACATGGTATCAAATTCGTACGATGTACAGTTTGTACAGCATTTATTGATGCCTCCACACGTCACGTTTTGGCGTTGAACACTTGAATTTTTGGGCTTCCAGTCACGAAAAGCAGATGACCGAACTGAATCCCCTGACCGATCAGCATTACACATGTTCCATAAGCAACTTTCTGCTGATAACTACCAAATGACTTGACGTGATTAAATATATCATCGTACTCGAAATATCTCCTGCTTTTGCCTTCTTCTTCCAACAAGTTAGACATCGTTTCCAGCTTGTGCAACCATTTAACAAGATTATAGCGAACTAGACATTCGATCGGCTGGAAACGTACATCAGCTCCTATTACGTCCAGCCGAGATATCAATTGAGTATTGAGTGTCTATTGTTGAAGGACAGAGAGCAAATATAAGACAGTTAATCTCTAGGCCGGTGTTTACGACCGGTGTTAGGCTTGTGCCATCCATGATGATTCCCGAATGGGGTGTTTTAACCGAATGCACGTGGGTCGGCAAAACAAAAATATATCCACTTAGCCTGCAGAACAGGCGTTATGTTTTTTTGGAGGGTGTTTTTTGGGTGGGGGGGGGGGGGGGGGGGGGTAGGGGGGTTTGAAAATTTTGGACAAGGCTATTTTCCACTGAATTATAAATTCGAATCATAAAAAATGGAGAAAAAGGAGAAATATAAACCCATGAGTAATGTAATGTACACCTATGCATGGAATCGTCCGAACCCACTGATATCGCAAAATATTTAAGTCGAAAGTTCAATATTCCGGCGGCAATATCGAAGGCTAAATATATGCCATATTACATGAGTATGTATCCAATAACTGTTTTATTATATCCAATTAAATTGCAACAATTATTAGTCCTTCAAAATGACAGAATAAAAATGATGTAATGACAATGAGACGTTCATGTTTGACACTAACTCAGTATAGGACGCTCTATTAGCGTGAACTCGGGCTTCTTATAATAAAGTTATTTTTATAGATTAAATGTGAATTTCTATATCGTCATACAGCAGTAGTTTTAGTCTATTTTTCTGCACAATTTACTGTAGTGTAAAACATAATTTCCGCAGTCGACAATACCAACTCAAATGGGTAGAAACCATGGGCAAGGTTAAGAGTGCTAGTAAAATTTCGATGATTGATCAACAAGTACCAAAAAATAAAAATCCTTAGATTTTAGCCAAATAACTACAAGACTATTAATTTCATAAAAATAGTGCTAAGTCCTAAGACAAAAAATTAATTTAACGGAACTAAATATGGACATCGCAGCGCGAATAAAACAGCTGTGTACTGTTTGGTCACTTTGCGTGACTCGGTAGTCAATATATTGAATGAACATCTTTGATGCATATATATTTCACTATGAACAAAATTCCGTGTATTCGGGGCACTCTAAGTTTCTCAGTAATTAAATCAATAAATAAACAATCCAAATGAACAATATAACAATATGAACAATATAAACTTACGAGCGAGTTCTTGCTAATTAACCCCACTAACATCCCAAATTATATTCTCTAGGATTATGTTTATTAACTATGCATAAGCACTTCGAATAGTAGGCAAACTAATTGTTGAGAAATCGAATACGATGTACTTTGAGCACTTGACCATAGTATAGGTAAGGGTTAGCTATCAATGCGAGGCGCTCTAAATTCCATAAAGCACGAGTGTTTATTCTCTAACCGTTTTAGAATATAGTCATACTCACGAGAGTATTCTTTGGCTGCATGTCTGTTTGCTTTCCCAAAGGAATACTAGCTGATTTCAAATGCACATACGCTTATGCAAAGCTGTTCAGTTGTGTGTGACTTCAGTGGAGTGAAGATGAATATCCGAAGCTTGAGGCTTTTTTAAAAATACGAAGCTTGCAACGCTGATTTACCGGTATTTGTTGTGGAAATGAAGAGCAGAAATCTCAAAGTTTCCTCAAGCCAGTTCAGTAGAACGGACGAAATTGAAAAACGAGAGAAACAGTGAACACCAAAGAAAACTCAAGCACGATGTGGACATTTAATATATTGAAAGATTGGGCTACCTATATCGCAATAATCATACGGAGAACTTGGATGACTGATGAATATCCGTACATCTACACTTCTTGTAGAACATGGAGAAACTCGTTTGTGATTTCATCATTGAAGAGTAAGTGACTCGCTACGTTTCTTTAGTGTTTAGTATAGTTATGATCTGTATTTCTGTATCCGCAGTATTCATGTATAGATCTAGCTGCTTAACGAATCCAAATAACTGTGATTTATTGGATTATGATATAATAATATTTGAATAGTATTTGAAGATTAAACTAATTTAAAGATTGTATTATAATATTTCTTGTATATAGTTTAGTACACGTTATTCATGTAGAGTGCAAATATTATATCCGTGAAATAAGCGCTAACATTTAGTACCAATTAACATTTTACAAGTAGACAACAATGATAAAGCATTTGGTGCTATTTATTAGTACTATTTAGTTTAACGATTTCACGGATATAATATTGCGCTCTAGTATTCTCTAAGTTAGTCATTAGTATTCCCTATATAGAGAATACTAATAAGGCTTTGAAACAAAAAGAAACAAAAGCTTTATTAGTATTCTCTAAATAGAGAATACTAATGAATCCATTGATAAAGCTCCTTTATGAGATATAGAGCGCACAAATGCTGGGTGCTGATTGGTCGAGTGAGTATGACTATATTCTAATGAATAATATCAAATAAATACAATAAATAAATACAAACAATTACCATGACAGTCACAAATTTCGGGGAATAATGACTATCGCTGAAGAGATCCCTTCTGATAGAGTGACTCACAAAAATGTCACATTACCTATAAGCTTCTATTTATTTATATTAACAAACCAAACCATTGTACCTTCCAATGTTTATTCCATCTTTTCAAACACTACAACTTAGAATTATGACAGTTATTATTTTAAATAATGATTTACTAATACACAAACAGGCAAAAATATATATATGACAAAAACCAACGTCCAGCATCGTCGAAACCCTCATTAATAGAGTACAGCAAATTTGCAAAAGTGCATGCGCTGACGATTTGTGACGGAGCGAAGAAACTGAGCGCGAAGAAAAAATCGGCATTTTATAACTCGAGCATTTCACAGGAAGCCCGAGTAACCAGTGCTGTCCAATAGGTTGCTGTTCTACATCGCAAGATATTGGAGGATTCTTTGTGGGGGTATAATAATAAACATCATAGACCTTATGCATATGGCTATAAGTTTGTATAAAATCGAATTAAAAATCAGCATGTTTAGTTACAAAGGTGATTACCGGTCAGCATGCTGTGTTATTAACGTACTGTGTTATTTAGAGAATGTACGATATTGAATTCCTAAGTTTGACCCTGAGTAGAGTCGCCTAAAATAAAAAATAAACACGTATCGGGGTCAGTAAAATGACACATCTCAACCCCTACAAGTTTGGAACTGAACCAAATTGTCTTTTAGTAGATCAATCGAACTCAATCGAAATTAATCGTTCGATTGAATTCGATTGAGTTCGCCAATCGACATAATCGAACATATAATTTTTCGGTGAGTTCGATTGGTTCTATAATCGAACTATATCGTCAATCGGACTCAATCGAAACTCAACTCGAACGTAATCGAACTGAATCAGTCCGATTTTTGTTCGATTACTGATGTTCGGTATTCTTTCAGCTCGGATGATTAAATAACGCGCTAAGAAAAGTGCAAACACATTTTATTGGTACACAATGAAAAAATATTACATCGGTTCGACCCTGGATTTAGTCTCACTGATGAACGGGCTCTTTCTAAAGATGGCCCAGTTGACTCCTGTGCCAATTACTTTATTGAATGCTTTAAAATACCCTTTCACCATTTTTTAAATAGCGACTTTAAACCATGCATTTGAAGCTGATTACTTCCATTCAGTTGTTCGAGTGTGCATGAGTAGAACACGTACTACGAGATGTACGTCGTGTACGTGAATAGCCTTTGTCAGTCGGATCGAATGATCGAGCGGAAGGTCACAAAGTCACAAAGTGAAACGCGTACGAAACCGTCGTGAGTCATTGTTCGGGAACATCGCTGATGCAAATCCCGGGAAAATGAAAATCGGATATCAGTTGAGCAGTTAAATGAAGGAGTTTCGATAATCGAACGTTCGATTGTGTTCGATTGGTAAATTTTTTGGTCTGTGAGTTCGATTATGTTTCGATTGCGAACTCAATCGAATTCAATCGAACGATTGCATTCGATTAAGTTCGATTGAGTTCGATTACCGAACGTTCGATTAGATAGGCCGGAGGTAATTATCACGAATTCCAATAAAAGAATATACAGATGTATATTATTTAAAAGTAGGTTTGAGACGGTTTAACTTTGCTCCTGCTAACTAAGGTATCCTCGGCTAATTTTGGACCATTTTAATAAAAACGACTTTTCTTAAAAGTGCGGTATTTTTTTTACATACAGTGGAACCTCTATATAACGGACCTCTATTATGCGGCCACACTCTATTCAGCGGCCACTTTATTCAACTTCCGATTTTTTTTGTCAGTCAAGCTCTGTAATTATAACCTCTATTAAGCGGTCACCTCTATATAACGGCCACTTTGCAAAGTCCCGAGGGTGGCCGTATATAGAGGTTCCACTGTACATTAGCCCTATATTTTTATATTTGAAAATCTTACATGGGCTGCTGACATTCCTTTTGCATGAGCGGCCTTCCAGCTTGGAAAGAGGCCGACCATCAACTTTTCGAGTGAAACGAGAGCGAGTAAAAACTGAGTAATTGCATATATTTATTCAATATCTATTCAATAGTCATATTTCTAGTTTCTATATTTATCCATTATTTATATTAATTCCCGGGGGGGGGGGGGGGGGATACTCCCCATATATGGGCTATACGGGGACGGCCGCTGGACAGGGTATTTTTTTTGGCCTTTCTGTCCTGAACAGGGTATTAAATTTTATGTGAGTCTGTCCTAAACAGGGTATGGTAATGCACGATTGTCGTCGTTAAATATGGGTTTATCCGGTATTTAGCCATATATCTGAGATCCGAGATTTGCCGGTCTTTAGCAGGTCATCAATCAACATAATTAAAACGCGTTAGAATTGTGTGTATTTTGTCCTTCGTCCTAAACAGGGTCCTAAAATAGAGGTGTTGTCCTAGACAGGGTATGTATTTTAGATTTTTTTTGTCCTAAACAGGGACAGGTTTTCAAGCCCTCAGCGGCACCCCTATAACCAAAACGTGGGGTCAAGTATCCCGCCCCCCCTCCCCCGGATTAATTATCGCCTCTCGGATGTGACTCACCACGAGTCTTCAAGTACTTATACATATCGATATTAAATAAAGTGAACAACAACAACAACAACAACAACAATATTTAACAATATTTAAACTTCTAGTATAGTTATGCTGTTTTAGAAGTAACTGATTAAAGGATTAAAGAAGAGTGAAAATCAGGCCCCGCCCACAGGCAGCCCAACCATTACTTCTGAGGCTACTTATTTATAAATAAAAAAGATGTATTTGTATGTGCGCGTCTTTTTAATGGGTTTCCTGTGGTAGACGCGCGTGCACAATACGTTTGTTGGGTTCCTGTGCTTCTTCCTGTGCTAGACATGAATAATGTTGGGCTCCCTGTGTGTTTCCCGCAAGACGAGCCCGCACAAATGTTTACTATATTTGTGCGGGAACATCCTGCGGGATGCACACAGGGAGCCCAACATAGGACGTATTTGCGCGCGCGCTCTACCACAGAAACCCAGGTATGGTAATAAATGACATGCCCCTAAACATTAAACAGATGACTTTATGACATGGGTATTATCTTAACATTTGAAAACTTGAATCCTGTGTAGATCCCATATTCAGCTGGGAATGTATCACGTATCTTGTGAACAACACAGGCAGGAACAATTTTTTCTCACCCCTCTTCCTAACCGACTGAACCCAGTAGGGTGAATTGTGTGTATGCCACCATCGGTTACGTTCTACAATGTGATGTGAAAATGTCAAAAACGTACAAACTATCATGTAGTGAATTGAACTATCACAAAATATTTCAGTTTTCGTGCTTACTTGTTAGGTAGTTCTCGTGGTAGATTACTGAAGTTGTCAAGCCCCTGAACGGAATGCTTTAGCCGAAGTAAAGCGGTTCTGAGAACTGCTTTCGATAGGCAGACATCCTTAAAATCCCAGTGTTCTGTTATGCACCTTCTAACGAACGGGTTTTTCTTGTTGATCGAGGGCCTCATTTGACATTTCTACTAAAAGGGCTGCTTGTAGGATTTCTAGACAGCATAAGCACTCCCGAAATCAGCGTGACTGTGTTCACATGTGGTACATGTGCACTATAGCTAATTGCATAATCGCTGTCGGGTTGAAAATCATAAATCATAGAAGCTGAGACCGCAAGGATGGATGGGAAATCAGTTCATGAGCCACATTACATGCAGATATATTCAATGTTCTCGTAGTTTTGAAGATATATGAGCTATTTAACTAAGATCCTACAAGTCTGCATAAAAAGGTCGAAGATTTGACGGTGTTATTTGAGAGTTTTAATTTCCCAGAATTTCTTTTGGTCATATTTTAGCTTTCATGATTTTCAACCCGACAACGTTTATGCAATTAGCTATATACACAATAATAAGCTAAGCTAGTACAATAAATAATAATTTAATGCTGAAGGAAGCCAGACAACAGGAATAAAATTCCCTTCAAAATAGCCCTACCAAAAACAAATGCACGAATAATCTCCGTGGTATTACACTGCAAAAACAATCCCAGCCGAAGCTTTTTTCTTGGTCGATAGCTGTTTTTACGAGTATTCGTGGCGGCAAAAATCGCGAGTTCTTCAAACATTGGAAATATTCATTGGAAATTTACAAAAACCTTGGAAATTTGTTATAAATTCTTTGAAAATCAAATTTAAAACGCGTTTTTTTTCCAGTGGTTATCGCTTATGAATTTCACCCATTATTGTAATTTCTGAGATTTTTTTCACCTGTGACATGATTATCCGTTTTAATGATCAGTTTTTCGCTATGCTATTGGATGTGATTTGCGATTACGAATCGATTCCACTTCCCCCTACTGTCATTACCAACAGCCATCCAAACGAAAGGAATGGCTTGAATCGACCGTAAAACATGACTGCGGTGCAAGTGAATAAACCCTTATTTTGATCCTTTCGCGTATGCTTGCATCAGGCCCGTTTTCACAGTGAAATAAGGCTTTCTGCAGTTGCGCTCGGAACTACAACTTTTATACGAGGGTCTGGAGTGAGCCGGTTCACCGATAAATGCGCAGTGCTCTCGATGTTAAAGCATGGGGACAAAAGGATAAGCGAATAGTAGCACAAGCACAAGACATTGTGCTCGCGTAGGACCCGTGAAATCACTCCTCCTGTGTTTGCGTGTCTCGCGCAAACCAGGCTACACTAAAAACTACGTTGATATCCCTCTCTTTGATCTTTAATCAAATACTCTATCGACAGATATGTAAACGAATAGCCTCGGAACCTCAA
This sequence comes from Actinostola sp. cb2023, assembly GCA_033675265.1. Taxonomy (NCBI): domain Eukaryota; kingdom Metazoa; phylum Cnidaria; class Anthozoa; order Actiniaria; family Actinostolidae; genus Actinostola; species Actinostola sp. cb2023. The sequence continues at coordinate 469,295 of JAUJYZ010000778.1, read as the reverse complement.
AGAGCCGCTTCCGCCGTTTCATGTCGTTCCTCAGTAATCTTAACCCAGAGGCGGAGGCTGAGTTCAATAACTTGATTACAACAAAGGATTTTACGGACAATCAACTTTAAAAAACAAAATGGCGGATCAGTAAATTTAACCACAATCCTTTGCGCGCATAAACCACTATATACCTCGTAGAAGCTTTAGAACATTTGAAAAGCGTCAAAATTTACAAGTGTGAAGCTGTTACCTGCTTTATTTGTGTGAAAGTGCTTGTAGATCAAAAGCGTACTGATTTAGGTTCGCAAAGGATTGTGGTAAAATGTACAGCCGCCATCTTGTTTTTGTATAGCGGATCAGTGATTCTACTCGCTTGCAATTTAACTCTAGACAGCGAGCGGGTCCTTCTTCGAAACTCCCAGTTCCTGTGAAGCCCTCTCATATCCAGTCACCCTCCCCCTCCTGTGAAAGCCTGGTTGCGCAGGCTATTCCTGTGCGATGTTGGACTTTTTGCCGTATTTTTTAATATTTTTCTTGAAAAAAGAACGACAAATTCCTGTCCGCCATTTATTTGCAGTTGGACATTCAAGATATCGATTCTTCTCAGTTCACAATCCTTTTCAATCTTACGACATTAAAACGACTTTACAAAATTTACATTATTTGATCGGCCCAGGTCAATAGAATATCTAGTCATGTGTTTTGTTTGCTACGAAATGACAAATACAAAACAAACGCGCGCAAAGCATCATGGTCTATTATTTTAACTTCTAAGAAAGTTACCAAGAAAACTGATGTTTAAAGGAATCATGAAACGATAAGAAAGAATGGAGGAAGCGAATGGACTGATGGAAGGGAGATATGGGAAAGAGATGGTAGGGAAAAGAACAAGGAAGGATGAGAGAGGGGAAAGAAGGGAAAAGGAAGGTTGGAATAAGAAAGGAGAGATGGCAAAGGGATAATGGAATTGGAATGGAAGTGAATAGAAGGGAGAGGAAAGGAATGAGGAATGGAACATGACAGCAAAGAAGACTAAAAGGAAGAGGGATGGGATAGGGAAGGGTGGAAGGGAGAAGTTGAAACTAAAGGAAAATGAAGCGGGTTGGGATAAGAAAGGAGAGATAGCAAAGGGATGATGGAATGGAAGGGAGAAGTTGAAACTAAGGGAAAAGACCCGAGGATGACACTTCCCACCCAAGGAAAACAAAGCATAGAAACAATAATAGTACTATAATTTATAAATCATGATTAAGACATCACTTGACAACAGCTACGATCTGTTTCTTTCTTTCTGCTTTGTGAGGGACACTTCCTGGTTTGCTATGAAGTCGTCGATTTTCCTCCCTAATGGCGAGAACAAGGTATTGTTACATTACAGTTATGTAGGACTCTCCACTTTGGAGGACGTGTGTGAACTATAACCTGGTCTTCACTAGAGACACAAGCACAAGAAATGAAACAACTTTGATATTTGCGCTTATGAAGAGCCCGTGTTTTCACAGTGAAATACACCTCTTGTTCTTGTGCTTATGCTTGCGTCGAGCCCGCGTTTTCACAGTGAAATATCACCTCTTGTTCTTGTGCTTATGCTTGCGTCGAGCACGCATTTTCACAGTGAAATAACGCCTCTTGTTCTTGCGCTTATGCTTGCGTCGAGCCGCGTTTTCACAGTGAAATAACGCCTCTTGTTCTTGTGCTTATGCTTGCGTCGAGCACGCGTTTTCACAGTGAAATAACGTCTCTTGTTCTTGCGCTTATGCTTGCGTCGAGCACGCGTTTTCACAGTGAAATAATGTTGAAATTCTACTTACTTTCGCTTGTGCGATTCAGACATGACTCTCTTCTCGGCAGCTGCTTTATACACAGCCCTGGGCACGTGTCGATGTCTGAAAACGATAACAATTATAATACATGATTACATTGTAAGCCTACATGGAGATATGAAGACTGTGTATTGCTGTCAGTTATGGAGATGTCTTCAGCCACATGTACACTGCGATGTTTCTGTCATTTTGTTGGGTGATTTGAGCAGTGATTTCGATGCAACTCCATACCGCATGTGTAATGACTAGCGGCGATAATGGCAGGGAATTCGTCAATGATTCAAATATGTTGCAAATTTAATGCAATTTTGCAGCGATTTCAGAGCGATTTCTAAACGAACCAAAACAATCCCGTGCACTACCCCCAGGGGATAATGTTGCAATTACGAGTATACTGAACACGGCGGATGTACAAGACAGTGTCTCTACCATTTTGTCACGACAAGGCTGTATTTCAACTCCTTCCTTCTGAATAACATCCCTGGAAATTCGCAGTGAAATCGAAAACGTACCGTAACTACTTCCCATTCAAATGAAAACGACTCCACTACATTAGAGTTGTTTCGTACGAGTGGTAACCCTGTGGTACCGTGACACTCAAATGGCTTCCTTTCTGAACCAATCAAAAAGCGCGCAGGTGCATCTCATCCAATCAAAGTCTTTCAATACGTTAAGGCACGGTACCGTAACTTTCCCACTCGTACTAAAACGCCTCTATTTGCTGCCTACATACCTTTGTATTCGTCTAATTCTTGGGTGATATTTAAAGCGTTCTCTCAGCTTGGTGGAGTAGGCAAATGCTGCTTTTTCTCGGTGTGCCAGCTACGTTACAATACATGAGAATTAATGCGATATCATGGAAGACACTGTGTGCTACACAGCCATTTGGATAGCGTAATTTTTCCTGGAAATAGCTTGTGCCATATAATAAAGGGTATTGTTATATATACCAACTGTCAAAGTTCATTTTTCTCGTGCTCTGATTGGGCGAGTGGGTATCACGTGAACGTGAACAAGTTTTCATGTTTCCCCGCGGTCTCGGGACCACAAAACATACTCTTTCCCTCGGTCCCAGTCAATAAGTCTTAATTAATTACCTTGCATCACTAAAGCACAACAACATCTAATTAACAAATATAAATCATAACTAAGTTAATACTTATTATTATTGTATTATTATTGTTATTATTATTGTTATTGTTTTCTTTATCATTATTACAGAGGAACCCAGCCTTACGGACACCCACTTAATAAGGACACTCAGTTAATTAGGACACTTGGTTAATACAGACACTGCGTCTCATCCCGATGGTGTCCATATAATATCTGCCGTTCCACTGTAATTGTTATTATAATAACTATTATTGTTATATTATTAGTGCTATTATTATTACAATAAAAACAGTAATTCTAAAATACTTACAGTGCCAAGCTTTTGTGATGCATTAGCTTTCCATATTCTGTGACATAAAAATATGTCATAGTGTCTTAGTATTATTATTGTACATAGAGATTGTACATCAGAGTTAAGAGGACTGTAAGTTTATTATGTTCAACCCTCCTGAAAGACATTACTACAGCCAACTGTCTCTACTGATACCCTGGTTACCCACACCCAACTTCTGCTGTCTTACTTAGTGAGATGTCTGCCTTAGAGAGTTACATGTAAATTATAGTAAAACAGTGCAGCAGGGACCAGACAAAGGTGTCTGTCTTAGAGGTGGCAGCTAAATTGCTGGCTGACTATAATAATAGTATATTGAGACACCTACACGATTGATGACAACAACGATGGAAGTGGTGGTGATTGTGATGATGACTTACAAAGATGTCAATGATATTATGTCAGTAAAAGTCGTACATGTACCTTATATTAGTCTCATCACTGCCAGACAACACATATGTAGAATCTGCACTAAACCTTACACAGAAGACTCGTTGCATGCGCTTGGTGTGGTAAACCTCCCTGATGGACAAACAAACAAATAAACAGTCATCTCGTAACAACACAGCAACACTTGGGTGAACAAGGTATTGTGAGAGATGTGGTGGTCTATAAACAGTCATCTCGTGACAACACAGCAACACTTGGGTGAAGAAGGTATTGTGAGAGATGTGGTGGTCTATAAACAGTCATCTCGTGACAACACAGCAACACTTGGGTGAAGAAGGTATTGTGAGAGATGTGGTGGTCTATAAACAGTCATCTCATGACAACACAGCAACACTTGGGTGAAGAAGGTATTGTGAGAGATGTGGTGGTCTATAAACAGTCATCTCATGACAACACAGCAACACTTGGGTGAAGAAGGTATTGTGAGAGATGTGGTGGTCTATAAACAGTCATCTCATGACAACACAGCAACACTTGGGTGAAGAAGGTATTGTGAGAGATGTGGTGGTCTATAAACAGTCATCTCATGACAACACAGCAACACTTGGGTGAAGAAGGTATTGTGAGAGATGTGGTGGTCTATAAACAGTCATCTCGTGACAACACAGCAACACTTGGGAGAACAAGGTATTGTGAGAGATGTGGTGGTCTATAAACAGTCATCTCATGACAACACAGCAACACTTGGGTGAAGAAGGTATTGTGAGAGATGTGGTGGTCTATAAACAGTCATCTCGTGACAACACAGCAACACTTGGGTGAAGAAGGTATTCTGAGAGATGTGGTGGTCTATAAACAGTCATCTCATGACAACACAGCAACACTTGGGTGAAGAAGGTATTGTGAGAGATGTGGTGGTCTATAAACAGTCATCTCATGACAACACAGCAACACTTGGGTGAAGAAGGTATTGTGAGAGATGTGGTGGTCTATAAACAGTCATCTCGTGACAACACAGCAACACTTGGGCGAACGAACAAGGTATTGTGAGAGATGTGGTGGTCTATAAACAGTCATCTCATGACAACACAGCAACACTTGGGTGAAGAAGGTATTGTGAGAGATGTGGTGGTCTATAAACAGTCATCTCGTGACAACACAGCAACACTTGGGTGAAGAAGGTATTGTGAGAGATGTGGTGGTCTATAAACAGTCATCTCATGACAACACAGCAACACTTGGGTGAAGAAGGTATTGTGAGAGATGTGGTGGTCTATAAACAGTCATCTCGTGACAACACAGCAACACTTGGGTGAAGAAGGTATTCTGAGAGATGTGGTGGTCTATAAACAGTCATCTCATGACAACACAGCAACACTTGGGTGAAGAAGGTATTGTGAGAGATGTGGTGGTCTATAAACAGTCATCTCGTGACAACACAGCAACACTTGGGTGAAGAAGGTATTGTGAGAGATGTGGTGGTCTATAAACAGTCATCTCATGACAACACAGCAACACTTGGGTGAAGAAGGTATTGTGAGAGATGTGGTGGTCTATAAACAGTCATCTCGTGACAACACAGCAACACTTGGGTGAAGAAGGTATTGTGAGAGATGTGGTGGTCTATAAACAGTCATCTCATGACAACACAGCAACACTTGGGTGAAGAAGGTATTGTGAGAGATGTGGTGGTCTATAAACAGTCATCTCGTGACAACACAGCAACACTTGGGTGAAGAAGGTATTCTGAGAGATGTGGTGGTCTATAAACAGTCATCTCATGACAACACAGCAACACTTGGGTGAAGAAGGTATTGTGAGAGATGTGGTGGTCTATAAACAGTCATCTCGTGACAACACAGCAACACTTGGGTGAAGAAGGTATTGTGAGAGATGTGGTGGTCTATAAACAGTCATCTCATGACAACACAGCAACACTTGGGTGAAGAAGGTATTGTGAGAGATGTGGTGGTCTAGTGGTAAGTGTATTGGACTCTGGGTCGTCAGGCATGGGTGATACATTGTGTGGGGCTTGGGGATTTATCATTGGCCTGTGCCGAGGTGTTGTACACTATGTGCATCTTGGTGACTCATGCACGATTGTTTTGTGCAGTATGTCGAAGTCTCTACCTTCAGCTTCTTCCTACTTTCACATTGCCTCACTCCACTCAGGTGTATAGGTACAAGCAAACCATTAGAGAAATCTAACTAAATGCTAGGGGGGACCTGTGGTGGACTAGTATCCTGTCCAGGGGGAGTAGCAGTATTCCTAATTCCTAGTCACTTCATGCTACAGAAACCAAAGTTAAGCACTGATCACATGGACCTCTTTGACATGTGAACGACTTTACTAAAATGCAGTAGAGATTTAACAACAAGTACTCACCTGCTATGGCCAGCATCGCGTTGAAATATTCGGATAGTCTTATCAAAGCTTCCTGACACAAATTCCTGACCAGTAGGTGCATAGTCGACATCAAGAACTGCCGACACATGGTCCATGTGAACATTCACAGCCTGGTCCATCCGCCGCATATCATAAGTATATAGATTTGAGTCCTCATTAGCGGCAGTGAAGATGTAAGCCTCCATTGGATTCCAAGCTATGGCATTAGAACGCATCGCCATGACAAGTTTACGAAGTGGTGCTGATCCTCTTGTGTCGTAGAGAACAACACTACGGTCTGACGCTGTACTTGCAAGTATATTAGTCTGTTAAATATGGAAATGTTTTTGTTAGTTTGCCGTGATTATTGCGTGCATGATAAACATATTATAGTTGCTGCTTGTGGTGATCTCACCCCAAATTACAGATCTGTGGGTGTCTGCTACACTGTATGTACTGTAACTGTATGAACAATGTACTACTGACCTCTACTGGGTTAAATTTAACACTGTGAACTGTGTCGACACCCCATGTATAAGTATGAATGGGGTCTGCTCTTGTGCTGTCCCAAATATCAAGCTGTTGTCCGCATGTGGCAAATGTGGCATCCTTCCAGCTGTGATCAATTCCAGTAAGCATAGTCTAGATGCAAACAAACCTCAATTTATTAATGATTTTTATACATTTCATAATAATTTGTATGTTTTTTTTTTGATTTTTTAATGATTTTTGATTTTTATGGCAAGAGTGGACAAGTGGTTACACCTCTCGCCTCTCACCACTGTGATGCCTGGTTCAATTTCCAGACCAGGTGCTTTATGTAAGTAAAGTTTGTTAGTTCATTCTATCGCTAAATGCTTCAAGGGATTTTCTTCAGGTTAACTCTAGTTTTCTTCTCTCCATCAATATGAGGAGTGAGCAATTTCTGCATGTTCATCTGAAATGAGTTTCTTGTGAGATCCTACATGTACATGCAGGTGATGTGTGGTAGAGTAACATCTCATCCATGAGGAGTAGAAATAGTTGCTTCATGCTCCAGAAATTGGAGTTAATCATAGGATGCATGGACCACTTGGCCTGTGATATTTATACATGACAAACAGACTACTAAACAGACAGACAGACAGACAGACAGACAGACAGACAGACAGACAGACAGACAGACAGACAGACAGACAGACAGACAGAGTGTCAACAACATTTTGGTAAGTTGATTTCACAGCATCGTTTAATTTTTAATTTGAGGGATATTATTTGTGTGTGTTGACTTTACTGATATCGTCATACAGTCTCCCAACAACTACATTGTACATAGAGTCGTTTTTTCATATGAGTGGGAAAGCTACGGCACAGAGTTACTGTACAGAATAGAAGACATCTATTCAACCAATCACAATGTGCAAAATCATTGCTCAACCAATCAGAATGCTTGGATACGGCATGGTCATGGCACGGTACTGTCAGCACATGGCACAGACCGTACTGTAACTACTTTCCCATGAAAATGACTCCCAACAACAACATGTACATATATTCACCATTGATCACTCTGTAGTAAGGAAGTGGAGACTGGGTCCTAACCATCAGCTTACCACAGGGTGACCAACAAATGTAGACTATGTAGACATATGTTTAATGGATTAGTACCTTTGCTATAATTGTGTTTACTGGTTCAGTATTTGTGCTGTTTAATGCCTGTTCCATACTCCAATGCTTAACAACTTTATCATCTCCAACCTAAAGTAACAATAATAATAACAAAATAATAATAACAAAACAATAACAAACAATGTTTATAACTTCCATCATTGCGCATGTACAAAGTATTTATTACTCGGCGGGCTGTTTGTGGCACGCTGAGTTGAAAAGTGGGCTTTCTTTTTCTTATGGCCCCAAATCGCCAACGGGGTATGGGTATCAAGGCGCATGCATTCTGTGCCGCAGAGGAAACAAAAGGCTCACCGATGAAGCACACTGAATGAATGCTTATAGAGCGCCTTGTTATTTATTTTATGGCAAGTAAAATTGATGAATTGTGATTGGTCAATATTAGCAGTCCATAACTTCCCATATGGACCACAGTGAATGAAAACATCCTTTTTGCATGTATTTGTTGGTGCAGAAGCCATATAATAAACATCTTATTTTTAAAACCTTGTTTGCCCAGTCCATACCATAAGTTATGGATCCTCATTTGTTTCACTTTTTTATGGCCCGCACGCCATAAAATAACTTACTGTATGGACCTCACACTTGGTTAATAAGAGGTATATATTGCACTGCGATAGACACCTGGGGGGTCCAGGATTCACCAGGGAGGTTCATAAACAGGGACTTGGGCTAGACCATAACAGAAGACGTTTAGGTTCTGAGTTGTCGTTTATGGGGAGACTACATTGTAGTTTTACTGTAGTTTTTTTAATACTTACAGAATAGAAGGAATCTGCCTTGGGTGCAACACACAGACCTCTAACAAATCCTTTATGAGCTGTGAGTGTTAGAATACATTCTCGTTTCAAAAGATGCCACAATTTGATCTGTGAAGCAAATAAAAACGTCAATTAGAAAATCATATATGAACCTCAACAGAATAGCTACTGTTATCAACAAGTAGGTTAAATGTGCAGACAGACAGATTGGCAGACAGACAGATAGGCAGACAGACAAAATATGGGTTTAAAGGGCCCATTGTTTTGTTGCTTCATTGAGGCTTAGTACATGTATGGGAGCAATTTTAGAATACCCTGCCACTCTGACAACACACCACTCTTGTTGTGGCACTCTTTGAAAATGATGCAACATATTGTTGTAAAAATATTATACTGTGGCGGGGTATTCTATAATCTATCCCATGTTGTATGTCCTTACATATTAGTTGTGCATTTATGCAAAGGGTTTATAGAATACAGTGGAACCTCTATATAACGGCCACCCTCGGGACTTTTCAAAGTGGCCGTTATATAGAGGTGGTCGCTTAATAGAGGTATCATTTACAGTTTGACTGACAAAAAAAATCGGGGCCTTGAAAAGTGGCAGCTGAATAGAGAGTGGCCGCTTTTAAAATAGAGGTCCGTTTATAGAGGTGCCACTGTATTTAATTAAGCTTATACAGTGTTCAAGCACTTGACAGATACAAGTGTGAAGTAGACACTACACACACAGTAAATTCAAGTACTTGTCATTAAACCAATGTTTCCCATACTCACTTCTCCATCACAAGAGCCCGATAACAATACTGAAAGACTACGAGGATGTCTTGCTAAGCAGTTCACCCCATCGCTGTGTCCATCCAATGCACCTACCAAAGGCTTAGCAAACACCCGGTCAAGTTTAGTAGCATTTAACGCCCTAACGTACTCTCTAGGCGCTTCAAACGGATGTAAACTAGGGTCTAGATTCCTATAAAGCTTATGAATATCAGAGGAGCGCTCTCTGATGTGATCTTCTGGATTTCGAGATAAAATTTTGATTTTCATTTCGTTGTATTTTTGTGTTCTTTTTTCCACGTGCGTCGCCCGCGATTTTCGGTCAGCGCGAGCTCCTGAAAAATAGCCTCGACTTCAGCCTGTTTCCATAGCAACCACTACAAGTATTTGATTTGAACGAAGAAGGTGTTGATATAATGAAGAAAAAAGTCGAATTTTTCCTTGATTTTGAACTTATACTTTGCTAAATCCTTGCATTTAAGGTGGCTGCATAAACCTTTTACACAATGGTGAGTATCGTTTTGAAATCGGGTCGAAATTTGAAGTGTTTTGCAAGAAGCAATGGATCTCATTCTAGACTGTATTCTTTAGAATCTGAAATTGTTCTGAAATTCTTCCTCCAAAATCTTATTTTTTAAGGAATCGGGATCCAATGTTAAGGTACCCAATGTACCAAACACTGAAGCACGAGTTATCAACGAACCTGGTGAAAAATTTCAAGCGAAAAACTGGAAGGCTTTGAGCAAGAAAGAAGTTCAAAAACTCTCTCCATTTGAACGAAGCAAATATCTTGCTGTAAGTTTATCAATTCTATCATGAAGCAATTCCTTGCTGTTTGAGATAATTGAAGGTTGTTTTTAGAAGAATTATAACCGAGTTTTCATCTACCAGTTCTCTCCAATAATAATAACAAGCCCCCATACCTCTAAGCGAGGTACAAATCAACAAAGTTGCCTTGTAGTGGAATTTTTGCATGTCTTTCTACACTGATTTGTGGCTGATTTTATTTCTGTGTTGTTTTCCAGTACGAGACACCATCGAAAGAATGCAGTGACTCAATGGCTGCAGCAAGAAAACGACTCAATGAATTGAAGAAAGAAAAGAAAAAGTAAATACAGATAGAGTAATGTAGATGATCAGGGTGGATCTATAAGTGTGTGTTGTTGTTGTTGTGTTGGGGGGGGGGGGGGGGGGGGGGGGGGGAATTCAGGTGGTTGACTGACTCTCCCCCTTAAAATGAAACTGAAATGGAAAAAAAGAAGACAAAGAAGGAAGATTGAGTGGATTATGATGAAAACCTTGACAGAATATAAAAGGCAAACTTTCCTTTCATTTGGTGAAATGTATAATGGACAGTTCTACACAGGATAGCTCTAGACTAACTATATCCTCAGTGGGATGAAGGCGATGAATGAACAGATGAAATAATAAGAAAAATGTTCATTTTTTTCAGACAAGAAAAACCCAGACCTGCTGAAGACGAGTTAGAGGAAGACAAGCACATTAAACTTATTGGACAACTCAAGTAAGTAATGAAAAAAGAGATGGAAGAGAAATGGGAATGATTGAAGCAGTGCATAAGGAATGTTCACTGTGATGTAGAGGAAAACAAGCACATTAAACTTATTGGACAACTTAAGTAAGTAATGAAAAAAGAGATGGAAGAGAAATGGGAATGATTGAAGCAGTGCATAAGGAATGTTCGCTGTGATGTAAGCCATTGTTAAGTAATGTGCCAACCAGAGATCGATTGGCTGATGATATAAATCAACTTGTGAAGAGCTATTGTTAAGTAATGTGTCAACCAGAGATCGATTGGCTGATGATATAAAGCAACTTGTGAAGAGCTATTGTTAAGTAATGTACCAATCAGAGATCGATTGGTTGATGATATAAAGCAACTTGTGAAGAGCTATTGTAATTCATGGTTGTCAAATTAACATCACAAAACAAATGTGACGTGAATGTTTACAAACGAACATTGTTATTCAAATGTAAATTCTAGTCTTACCCATTTCAAATATTACAATCATTATGGTAAAGACGTATGGTCATATTGACCAAACACTGAAAATTAACAGTACTACGGTCCCAGGGGGGGTACTCAGGGGTATCAGTGATGGGGAGGTGCAAATGAGGCCAAACTTTTTAACTCCAAAAAAGTCCATCAACCCCCCAAAATGTCCTTGTCAAAATCTTTATATCAAAAAAGTCCACCAGAAAATTGCTAACCCCAAAAAAGTCCCAAGCCGTGAATTTCAAACCCCAAAAAGGTCTTCGCACCTCCCCGTCACTGATACCCCTGAGTAGCCCCCCTGGGACTACGGTACTTGTTTACTTGGTGAAAGAAAGTAGAGAGATGACTCACTATAGTTGTTGAAGGGGTCTGTGATCAAAATCTGAATTCTCCTTTGGAATTCATATAGCCTAGAGGAGAATTTAGACATTGATCAGAAAATACATGTACTAAGCCTTGCAGTGCAAGTGTAGTACACTCAAATATTAGTATACATGCAAGAAGTGTTAAAAACCTGAGATTGTTCTGGACTCAGAGCGCCCTTCTGTTTATACCATTACGACTAACTATTGCATAATTTTCTATGCAGAGCTGCAGAAGCAAGAAACAGACTTCGGTTAATGCGGCTTAGATATGATAATAATAGAGTAAGTTATTGGAAACAATAATTTCAAGTTAGAGTTAGGGGTAGTGAATGTGAAATGTGGGTGGGGATGATTGTCAGAAAATTTGAATTAAACTCCTAGAGGAGACCATTCCGGGCATAGCTTCAGCGTCATTTGACCCCTAAGAGATGCCATTCTCAACCAGAAATATTACAGATTTCCTGCCTCATCGGTCTGGACCACCAACACAATATACTTCATTTTTATTTCTTCACGAACAACCCTAAATGATACCTTGGTGGCTAAAAATATTGGCATTCTGACGTCAACACCCTAAGTGATACCAAAAACCGTAATTTACACCCCTAAAAGAGACAACTATCATCCCCGCCCCTTTCACATGGGGAGCGAGGAGCCACCCCCTCCCCCCTGGGTCTTTAGCTTGCAGTTTTAATGGCTATCTTGTCTTCATTCATCACCAGGCTTCAGAAGTCAATCATCTTATCTCTTGCCAACCAACAGCTCTGAAAGCTGTACGACTGCAGAGCCTTGTCCCCCCTCACACAGAGAAGATATGTATCAGAGATCTATTGGGAAAGAATGAGGTAAGTGTTCGTACCACACAGGTAGCCCATCTATTTCTTCAGAAATATAAAAATACAGTTGAACCTCCAGTTGCGACCACTCTCGTATGCGACCACCTTTCCTAAGTGACCAGTTTTCAAAAATACCAAAAGTTCAGTTCCAAGTCAAATCACTATAGTTGGAACCTCTCGTAAGCGACCACAAAGCTTGACATTTTGGGTGGTTGCTTACGGGAGGTTCGACTGAAGATCAAAATGCACATTGGGGTTCCTGTGGCAAAGTTAATGGGATATTATATTAGGTTCCCTGTGGCAATTACATTGTACACTACTAATTTACAGAAGCAAAACTTTTACCTTTTTAGCAGAGTTTCTCAAATAAGTATCATCTTGTTTTGCACTCTTGGCCAAATGCTGATGAATTGTCTTCCACAATAATAAGATAAAGGGAACTTCATTTAACCATTCAGAGGAATGTAAAAATTATAAATTTCCTTTCATTTTTCAGCGTGGTCGCATCAATTTACTTTTAGAGGACGAAACAGGGCTGGAGACATCAAGAATTCTATCTTAGATCTGCCTGATGGAATTATCTATGCATCTACCAAGCCATATTAGCTGCACATGAATTACGGCTACAAAAACACAGACATTGGCATATACCAGTTATACCCACAAATGTGACGGCCGTCTGTGCATATGTTGCATAAACATGGCTGACGAACTCCACATTGTGGTACATCACACATGTTATTAGGCATACATCCCATCGACAACATGGTTGGTAGACTCAGTCAGTTGCAATAGTTGGTGCGACCAACTCCACATTGCATTGGTGATGATGCATGTGTAATGCATTTGGGGTACGTCACATATGTTATTAGGCATACATCCCCCCAACAACATGGTTGGTAGACTCGGTGTTGCAAAAGTTGGTGCGACAGCTGATGACGTTGTCTTGTAACATATCTTGTAACACAAAGGCCTGTAAACAGCTCAGGTACTACTCACATCACAACAAGACACAAACACTTTGTGTTACATTCTGTAAATATTATAAAAAATATATTTATTTTTGGAAAATAAATTGTATGAACATGTATGGTGTGGTGTATTGATATAAATAAGCGTATAAACGTTTGGTACCAAGATTCACATTATGGCATGCTTCACTTCTCTCTTAACACTTCTCTCCCTCTCTCTCTTCTAACACTTGCTATTTGAGATCAGCAATAGGGGGGAGGGGCTTCAATTTGCCTACTGCTCTAATACGTGAAATCTCCCTAAATCCATTGAAGCAATAGATACAATGCAATAAATTAAAATACAAAAAGAATTATTTTATAAAAACGATGAATTGGAAAACCTAGCTATTAAACACGAAATCTTAATCTGTACACTTTTGTTCTTCAGTTAATTTTTATGAATATAATTATTATATCATTGGAATTCAATTATTAATTTGTGGATTTTCTAAGAAGGAACGGCTGTGGCTGTTCATCTGTAAATATGTCTTCTTGTCGTTGTTGGGCTTGAAAATCCCACTGAAGAATAAGAAGTAATGTTAATCTGAGATTCAAACTTGGGTGAGCCATCATTCTCTTGTCCATGGTCACTCCACTTTGATTCTAGATACGACGGGAAGAATGGTGTTCTGAGGTCCACAGTGGAGCGGTTGTTAATAGAAGGGCCTTTATCAGTACTGTTGGTTGGGGTCGGGACTAGACGCGGATGTCTACGCCTTCCTCTGATATTCAACTTATCAAACTCCTCTAACAAGTCCTCCTTGTATTTGTTCTCAAAATCAAAACCTTTTCGACTAGTTTGGTTCACTAAGCGTAGCATTGTTTCCAAATCCTTCAAGGAATTTCTGTCGTTTTTCTTTGCATAGTCGCCGTACGCAACGTTTTCTCTGTTGCGTTCTGCACCTTTAAACACGCTCGTTGTACGTTTATCGGCCACGCCCTTGTTGGGGTACAAGTCATGGGGGTCCACCTCGACAAACGCGGGCGTGTCTTCGAAGCTTCGCGCTTCTTCAAAACTCTGCAGTGACGCAGGCCTGGCGTACGTCTGGATTTCTCGGTCAATTTCTCTCTTGTCGGTTCTCTTAACTGGGAACCGTATCGCGAAGCCATACCCCCCGTTTTCGAGGTGGTCCATTTTGAAAGACTCGATGTGTGGTGCGTCCATGTGGTTAGGGAGGACGGCGAGGTTGGGATTAGACACGGAGCGAACGTAATTGCTTGATTTGTTGTGATGACGGTTCATCATGTAGTAGGTCAGCCGTCGTTGCGCCGTCACGAAGTTCAACTCGGTGTCGTTGGTGAACGCGATGACCGTCTCGCCAGTCGTAGATACGTCGGTTGGTTGCTAATGAGAAGAAATGGAACACGGTTTTAATTCAAGTAAGAATGATTTGAGAAGGGCGACTCGATGTGAAGAACTGAGCAGTGAAACTGGACTCTTAATACGCGTCGATCTTCGTTATCAATTTAATCAAGAGCTATAAATTGCGTCATGACGCAAATTTTTCGTGCTGATTGACTGCTTACTAAATGATATAGAGGATATTACATGGCCGCGCGGAGATACGGAGCGGCCATGTAAAATGTACTTTTTATCATACAATAATCAGTGATAGAAAACACAGATTTTCTCTTTAAAAAACGATATCTTCACATGTGAAGATATCAATGATATCACACTGGCCACTGGTAGCGGTGTTGATATGGTTTTACGATGTTGCTATCAGCCAGAATACCACTCATTGTTATATGATAAAGTAATTCTCTCCAACATCAACGCAGTCATCGTCGTCATATCAATACCAACATCATCTCTATCATATAAACCATGATGAACCGCGTTCATCTTCACTGATAATCATCACCATCATCAACATATAATCAGACAATCATCATCACCACGACCACTGTCAATGACACCATCAGTGTCACCCTACCACACATCTCAGGTCCAGTCCACACGTTTGGGTTTGGAAACGCGCTTTTTCATAGAAACCGCTGAGCGTTTTGACGGAGACGTTGGCTCAGAGTGTATTCTGTAGAAGAGTCGTTTTCGTATGAGTGGGAAGTAGTTACGGTACGGTTCGTGCCGTGTGGTGACCGTGCCATGTCCAAGCATTCTGATTGGTTGAGCAATGGTTTTGCGCGCTGTGATTGGTTGAATAGATGTATTCGATTCCGTACCGTGACCGTAACTCCGTACCGTAGGTTTCCCACTCATACGAAAACGACTCTATAAAATGATACACGCACCTGTATTTCAACTTTCTCTTCAGCTTCTTTCTCCTGTTCTTTCTGCAGAAACAAAAACAAGCACGTTTGAGATATTCACCAATATTTGAACGTGTGATATTACAGGCAGCCCGTAATACTGCATTTGTGCGGGCGCCCTGTGCGGGCGGTCTTGCGGGACGCGCACAGGTAGCCCAATATAATACGTATTGCCGGCTCTACCACAGGAAACCCATAAAAAGACGTGCGCGCACAAATATCTTTATATTTTATTATCTCCTTACCTTTCTGGCTCGTTCCAGCATTCTCTCTTGCGAATACACAGGGATGCCGTTATTGAAGCGGTTTGTGTAAGGGTTGACGAATTTGGTAAAACTCGTCTTGACTTTGCGCTACAAAAACAAGAACATGATACCGTGACACTCAAATGGCTTCCTTGCTGAACCAATCAAAACGCGTGCAAATGCATGTCATCCAATCAGACTCGTTCAATACGGCAAGGCGCGGTGCGGTGACGATGCGGTGACGGTGCGGTAACTTTCTCACTCATACGAAAACAACTCTATGTCACTATGAAAACAGGCCTAACGCAAGCATAAATGCAAGAACAAGCATAATGACCAGATGTTGTAACTGAACACACGTAGGTTTCCCACTCGTACGAAAACTAGTCTAAGACTTCTTGTGCTTGTGCTTGCGTTAGGCCTGTTTTCACGGTTACATAAGGCCTCTTGTGCTTGCGCTGATGCTTGCGTCAGGCAAGTAACAACAAGGCCTCTTGTGCTTATGCCATCAGACCGGTTTTCACAGTGACAGTAAGACTTCTTGTGCTTGCGTTAGGCCTGTTTTTACGGTTACATATGGCCTCTTGTGCTTGCGCTGATGCTTGCGTCAGGCAAGTAACAACAAGGCCTCTTGTGCTTATGCCATCAGACCGCTTGCGTCGCTAATGACAACCAGGCATAAGCAACTGCTTCAAGTAGTACTGAGAATATGCCATGACAACTCGAAAGCAAGTTATAGGAAGAGATCATTCCATTCTTTAATTTCGAAAGTAAATTGCTTTTGTACTATTTATTTGACTAGTGAAGTTTAGGGGTTTAGTGTTTACACCGTATAGCAATAGCGACATCAGCGCTTTTTATTTAGTTAACTATAGACCTCTAGTCTCCTTCGCAACCGTCTTTAGTTCCGTCACGCAACGTTCGGGAGCGTTGCGTGACGGAACTAAAGATGGCTGCGTAGGAGACTACTGGACCTCTCTGGACCTCGTAACTTTGCGAAAATGATATTTCATTCGCAGTCTCTTTCGGGATTGCATTGACGAGAGTCGATGACACACATGAGTTTCAAAATAGGGTTTAAAGTTAGTGCTTTATTCTAAATCTACATCTAAAAAACGATGAAGAATGTTAAGTTTAAATTTGTATCAATATTGGTACCTCAGTGAAAATACGTCCATGTTTATGTTAAATAGTTTATAGCTTGTGTTTAGATGGTTTACTTGAATACATTACATTTCTTTTCTGTCGTTTAGTTTTCAGGTTGATCCATACACGATGTATTTTGGGTTTCTGTAAATAAGCATGTGATATTCAGCTTCGATAGACAAGCCTAGGGCCAAGACAGCACTCTTGGTCCCAGCATGCATTGGGAACTAAGGGACCCTAATTTTCGCGTATACCATCGCGCCCTTTGCTAGCCAAGAATATCCGTGGGGAAAAAACGCCGTAGTACGGACTTCTCGCTTTCTTTCTATACTCTATTATACATAAAAGAAAAGAAAAGAAAAAAGAAAATACATGAATATGTGTGTAGCTGACGAAACAACGTGAACTGCGCTATGTCGGTAGCAATCATATCATCATTACTGTTATCATCACCATCGTCGTTTCTACGATCTCAACCACCATCACCACCACCATCATCATCACCATTAACACTGCATTTTCGTCATCATCTTCGTCATCATCATCATCACCATGCATTGTAATATCGCCTCCACAACCATCATCCTCATCATCATCATCATCATCATCAAGCATTACCTCTTCGGGTGTGGCTTGTTCCTCTTCGACTATTTTGTCCTTGGTGTTTTCCGGGGTAGTTTTCTAAACCAATCAAAACGCTCTGTCAGTCATGATTCGTTGCAACATTCAATCTACAAAAGTATATATATCTCACCGACAAAGTCTCCCACCAATTCTGTTTTCTCTTTTTTCTTCTTCTTTTTCCTTCTTCCTTCCTGAATAACAATGGAATTATACTTTAATTGCGACCATTAGTGCTTTGCGCGCCTCGTAAATGATAATAATGATAAGGGAGAGGTGACGAGGAGGCCGCTAAGCAGTACAGTGTTGTCCACTCATACCATACTTACATTTGAACCCTTTTTGGAATACATCTCATCGCTATCTTCTGGCTCGCTGTCAGAATCACTTGAACTAAGGAAGAAGACTAAAGTATTAGTACACTGTACTATACTGTAAGTATACTGTCTAAGCGTGTGTGCATCTTTGCAATGGCAGAAGTAGGATGGCATTCTATGGTTCTACTGATAGGTTTAGTTAAAACTATTATAGGTGAACACACGTTGCACGTAATAATAATAAGAAGAAGAAGAAGAAGAAGAAGTTGGTTCTTATATAGCGCATTTCACACATGTCTCAATGCGCTTTACAACCGATGGAGGACTTTTTCGGGCTGCATATGAAGGCACCTACGGCAGCCGAGCAGCTTACAATCATGAGGAGTTAGTATGTTAGTGTGTTATGCCTCCAATTTGAAGTAGGCTGTTGAACCGGGTAACAACCCCTACTCTTACGAAGAGTTCAACAGGTTCTTTAATGTCCCCCGTACCTGATACTGAGACGTTACACTAGTATACTTACTCAGACTCCTCGTAGCACTTCGTCAACCCAAGTCCCTCGAGAATCTTTACACAATCGTTAAACGAATCCACATGGATGCTCTTCACCGCGACCTCGTAGTCGCCGCCATTCTTCGTCATCTCGCTGTTCTTTCTATTACCAACTTGCCGAACATCAACGTCGACGAAGTTCACATCCTTCGCCGTTGGAGCAAATTTCAGTCCATGTTTCACTGAGCTCACGAACTGCAGCTTTTCTGACTCGGTTTCCTCGGCTTTCTTCTCGTTTGACTTCAAAGGTTGTTGTTTGTTTGCAATGTCGCCCTCGCTTGGTTGTTTAAAGCTGCCGAGACTCTGACGCAGGATATCTCGAGTCATTTTGCATGCTAACTCGATGAAAGCTTGCGTCATTTCGTTCCTAGTGGAAAGAATAAAAACAACGTGAAATCAAGTCAGAGACGAAAATATTCTTTGTGAATAATTAACATGAAATCAGGGTTTGAAAACATTGACATAAAGCGAGTAAAATTGTTCGGCAAGAAGTTGCACTTGTCCAACTTAACCAGACTGTTTTTGCAAGAGCAAATATACAACCGAAAGTCCTGCGATTACAAACAAGTTCGTTTAGAAAAACTTTTTCTGAATCTGACGTCATAAACGTCCATAATTACGTCATTAAGTATGGCGCAATCTCGTGCCGAGAGCCCACGTTCCTCTTGGTCAGCATTACGTTTGAGATTGACTATGACGTAGTCTATGTATGCGCGCGCGGTTCACTCGCTCGTTGTCTTTTTCAACGTGGTGTCCGCGCCAACTGTTTCCCTCCTCCATGATAAACGCATATTATGTACGTTTAACCACAGGGAACCCAACAATTGCTTCTGAGGCTACTTAAATAAATAAAAAATATAATAATATATTTGTATGTGCGCGTCTTTTTATGGGTTTCCTGTGGCAGAGCGCGCGCAATACGTATTATGTTGGGCTCCCTGTGTGCGTCCCGTAAGACGCCCGCAGACTGAATGCAGTATTGAAAACCGGAGCAAAGTGTTTACCTGTTTGCGCTCTTGGCCTCAGAGTACTCCATCAACACCTCACAGAAATGCCTTCCCATGTCTTCAAAGTCATGCGTATTGAAATGTCGCCCCTTCTCCCTGTCACGTGATAGAAAAAAAAACACTTCAGAGTAGGTAAAACTGACGTCACAAAAGTATCCACGTGACCGGAAACACTTCAATGGCTTTTTCAGTTAAAAGTTGTCAATCTGATTCACGTTGCTAAGAAACGCCGTTGCGATGGTAACTTCCGCTTCGGTGGAAATGACGTCACTATCGAAGTAAAGCCGCCATCTTTCTCTGTTCGGTGGTCTTTTGTTAAGCATGCGCAGTAATAAAGTGAGCCCTGGTTGTAGAGACAACTAGAACTGCGGAGTTTTTTCCGTTGAGAAAGGCGTGCAATACTTACATGTCTCCAAAGTTAGCGCCGCAAAATGTTGCCTCCATCGTAAAACTATTCATAATGCCAAGCTGTCTCCACATAACTACACGGGCTGTGGATTCTTTACATTTACGAACGATAAACTTGCAGCCTTGAAACGAGAACTTGTCGGGTGCCTGGGAAACAAACACAATAAACATTGGACAATTTGTAGATACTTACAATAGGAATCATACCAATTATGATGATCGGATGATGAAGATCATACTGTTCAGTAAAGATGAGGTAATTATGTGGTTGATGATTTTGGTTGTGATGATTGATGATGGTGGTGGTAATGGTGATGATGGTGGTTGTGATGATGATGATGATGATGGTTGTGATGATGATGATGCTGATCGTGATGATTGATGATTGATGATGGTGGTGGTAATGGTGATGATGATGGTTATGATGATGATGGTGGTTGTGATGACGATGATGGTGGTGGTTGTGATGATGAAGATGAGGTAATTATGTGGTTGATGATTTTGGTTGTGATGATTGATGATGGTGGTGGTAATGGTGATGATGGTGGTTGTGATGACGATGATGGTGGTGGTTGTGATGATGAAGATGAGGTAATTATGTGGTTGATGATTTTGGTTTTTATGATGACGATGATGGTTGTGATGATGAGGATGCTGATCGTTGATGATTGATGATGGTGGTGGTAATGGTGATGATGATGGTTGTGATGATGAGGATGCTGATCGTTGATGATGGTGGTGGTGGTGATGATGATGATGGTTGTGATGCTGCTGATGCTGATCGTGATGATTGATGATGGCGGTGGTAATGGTGATGATGATGGTTGTGATGATGATGATGATGATTGGTTGTTTCAACGTTTAAATTAAAATTAAAATTCTTTGTTAATAAAGGATTACGTGTGATGATGATGGTAGTTGTGATGATGATGGTGGTGGTGGTAAGGGTGATGACAGATGACAAACAGTTAGTCAGAGTCTGTGAGTCCAGGGTATCGTTAATCAAGAATATAATCAAAGGAATGGTCACATGATCTGAAATGGGTAGCCATATATTGAGGCACGTCTACCACTGTTTGTTTTAACTGAAAATGATTCAGTTGTGTTACCTAGCAACCACCTGACACTAATAGAACCAACACTTACTTTCTGTGACATCATCCAAGGGAAAAGCCTTTCTTCCAGAAAGTTCGATACTGAGCCCATACGTGGGTCAGCGGTGCATCCGTACATAAACACATTCGGTTTTCGACTATGGCCGTGAAGATCACAGTATATGATGACCTGGGGACGAAATAATCAAATTAGGGTTGAATATTACATTCTACAATCCTTCCCATTTCCCATCCGGTCATCTTCTTTCCTCTCATGTACATCCTGTGCCCATCTCTCCCATTCGAGTTTTTTTAAGAGTTTTGTAGCTGCTAGGTGATACGTTTCTAAATAATGTATCATGATTATGATTATGATGATGATGATGATTATTATTCACTCCCTCCACTCCTCATAGGTCATTCTAGTAAGTTATTAAAAAAGAAAGAAAAAACGGTAACTAGGAATCATTAGTTCAACTTAGCAAAATGAGATTACGCCTACCTGGTGGTTCTCTTTGAACGATTCAAGCATCGCTTTTGTGTGCCAAACAGTCGGGAAGTTATCCTAAAACAACCCAAAAACACTCAGTTTTACTGGATCCAGGGAACGGTCAATGTTGTATTTGTACGATCATGCTTTACGATGGTGGAGGAGACTCACAAAGCAAGATATATGTGGTGGAGACTTCTATAATGAAAATGTTATCTTGGGGAACTGGAAGGCACTTGACATTAAGGGAGCTATGACATTAATGTGCTACAGTAAAAACCCGCATAAAAGAACCCCTATTTTTCCAAGTCAGGCTGAAATGGTTCTTATATATTGGGTGTCTAGTGAGAAATCAGGCCGAATAGGTTCTTTTAAAAATGGTGTATTTCCGTACAATTTGTTTTAATTTGGTGAACTATTGACCCTGAAAGGTCTAATATTCACACTAAACATTAACAACCCAACTGTATAGTAAATATAAGAACCTGCTTCATTTGTCAGGCTGTACTGGTTCTTATATATCGGATGCTTAATTGGCTAAATTTCAGCCTGGAGGTTCTTAATCAGCAGTTAATATACGGGTTTTTACTGTATATTAAATATTCTGTTGGAAAAACAATGGCAAAGAATGTTTTGGTGGAGAACCAAAGGGAAGACGAAATGATGGAGAACCCGGGTACCTTGTCCGGTTCCTTGAAAGTCCTGTTGAGGTCCTTAGCGGCCAGGTTTGTGCGATAATTGCCGACAATAACTCCATCGGGATTCAACATTGGTACAATCTTGAAAACAAACTTCTGTCGAAGACTCTGATGACAACAAATCAAACGTCATTTCAAATGTCAAATCAATCCCTGGAGATTTAAAGTACAAAGACGCAGCGGACATGTTGGTGGTGCAAACATGAGAAGCTATGTGCTCGAGCAAATGATGACAATACAGAAGAGAACATGAATTGAAGTCAATCTAATTACGCATGCATGCTGTACCGAGTCACGGAACGAGTGACCAAACAATGTTTTAGTCACGCTGCGATGCCTATATTTAATTCGGTTAAATAGCACTATTTTCTGAAATAGTTCCCTAATATAATGTAGTTCTTTGACTGAAATCTGAAATCTATGGATGATTTTACTAGCACTCTTAACCTTGCCGTTTATACCCATTCTGAGCTAGTATTGTCGACTGTGGAAATTGTTTTTAATACAGTAATTATAAATTACAATGTTCACCATTTTCAGAAACCTTGCATTTTTTGCAGCTACCCGATTCTACTTCATCATCTCATTATCAGTAGCCCGAGTGAACGCTATTTCAGCGTCTAGTTATTATTATTATGAGGAATGCTTTGTTATCGGGAACCAACATGGCCGCCATGACTTCACGTGCAATCCAGCAATACCGAACAACAGGAAGCTACATACCTCTGCCACTGCGTCGTTGCTCGTCAAGTAGTCCATCACTCCCTTCATCATCCAGCTTGCGTTAGTCTCACCAGGGTGAACACGTGCGCTGATGACCACGCCCAGCTTCTTATTGTCAGGAACTGAAAGACGTTACCATGGCAACATCAATTACGTCATTTATATATACACGTGTCCAGAAGTCGGGAAATAAATAATGAAACGTTTCGTTACTAGCTCGAAAATCGTTCCCGAGAAATTCGATCCCTGAACACAGTCGAACCTCTACTAGCGGCCATCTCCCCACAACGGCCACCTCTCTATAACGACCAGGATTTTATATGTTACGGTCACCAGCCCATACATTTATTGTTATTAAAACCTCTCCACAAAGGCAACACCACCGTGCAGTATGTAAGTGCATCGCATTTCAAGCATACCTTGTGATGACGTAATTGTCAGCATATGACATTTATTTCCAGCGAGCGTCTTGCACAGAAACTAAACAGATCAACAATATAGTGACGTCATAAGTTGGGTGGTAAAGACACGAATAGCCTCCTCCGCAGGCAACTCTATCAAATGGGTTTCCTGTGGCGCTGCATCGAAGAGGGTCCAAGAAAAGCACAGGGATCCCATAAAAAAGCACAGGGATCCCATAAAAAAGCAAAAGGATCTCCCAATCCCAGAAAGGGTTTGCTTGTGGAGGCTAAGACACGAAGTTGGAGTTGTATACTATTGTAGATATACCTCAACTATACATACGTACCTCCTTTCTGACGTGCTGTGACGTTGTTGGACTATCCACCAGTGTTCTTAGGTACAACTCGAGGTCCGAATATGAGTATGGGTAACAGTGGGCCAAGTAACATACGTCACCGGAATGTGCGAATTCCTAATGTGGTAAGGAACGATATCCGCATTAGTCTCATGCTCGAGAGTCAGCGGTGCAGTATTGAAACATTGTTTCAATACACAAATATATTTGATATTTATATTTACAGCTATTTCAAAAAACGTTGAATACTGAATACTGCATACTGAATAGTGCATTCCAAGACCAAAGGGCATTGTGGGCCTCGTTATTTTGAAATAAAAAGTAAATATACAGCGATTTGTTCGCCATATGGAGCTAGTATATTGTTTCTGATGGAATACACAAAAAATAAAATAAATTATTATTATTTATATTACTTTAGACAATATTACACGAGTACCAAAATGCATTTCGGTCTTGGAATACACTATTTAGAATGCAGTATTCAGTATCAACGTTTTTTGAAATAGCTGTATATATTTCTTATAAGTAAGTAACCTCAGAAGCAACGGTTGGGCTACCTGTGGTTTGACGTCTGACATCACAATGTTGGTGCTTTAAATACGTAATACTGTAGAATACAAAGAGCAATAATAGTATTTTATGTCCTCACCATTTGAAAACTAAGTACAAAGTAAGTGAGATCCTTGGCCATGAGAGGGTGTTTAGACGACACGTTCTTCGAGTAACTAATGCTGTGTCCTGCTCTTTTCCAGCCAGTTTGATCGTGATCAGCGAGCTTCTGCGAGTACAACAACGGCTTCATTCCTGTAAACACAGTCACATCAGTACTTCATATAGACCATTCGTTGTATCACGACCAGTTAAGAAATATAAAGCGTTTTCAAATGTTTGTTTCTCTTCTGCACCAAGAAATATTATAAAGAACACATCATGATCAGGGGAAGTTTTACAACTTGGCATCTTTCAAGGAAAGGGTGGATTGAACTTTATGTAATACCCCCACCCCCCCCCCCCTCACCAGTACACCCCCACCCCCACCCCCTCACCAGTACACCCCCACCATCCTCACCAGTACACCCCCACCCAGTCACCAGTACACCAGTACACCCCCATCCCTTCACCAGTACACCCCCATCCCTTCACCAGTACACCCCCACCCTCCTCACCAGTACACCCCCCACCAGTACACCCTCCTCACCAGTACACCCCCATCCTCCTCACCAGTACACCCCCACCCCCCCTCACCAGTACACCCCCACCCTCCTCACCAGTACACCCCCACCCCCTCCTCACCAGTACACCCACACCCTCCTCACGAATAGCTGTGAGTCAAAGAAATTGAAAATTCAGCCCAGCAGCGGTGGGAGGGTGGTCACCTTATAACTGAGCTATCTTTTCTTTGAAAAAGCTTAGTGATGAATATTGAATTGCTTACCATAGTTGTATAAACTATCTCGTTTTAAAAGGTTCACAATGTTGAACTTGTACGTTACTCCACACACCATATTCTCCACACGGAAGTAGTACCTGACAAATGAAAGAATATCAAAACCAAATAGAAGCTGCCAACTAATAAACTAAACAGTTAACATGCAGTATGTTTCACTTCAAATTTTGACGAACGGGTTCTGAAGTTCATTCGAAAGTTCCGCAGTTCATTCGGAAATTCCGAAGTTCGTTCGGAAGTCCCGAAGTTCATTCGGAAGTTCCGAAGTTCGTTCGGAAGTCCCGAAGTTCATTCGGAAGTTCCGAAGATCATTCTAAAGTTACGAAGTTCATTCGGAAGTTCCAAAGTTTGCCTTTAGCTTCAAATGCATTTCCGAATTCACGCGGGAGGTTCGAAGTTCGCCAACGAAGTTCATTTCAAAAGTTCCCATGTTCAAGGCGACCTTCGGAACCCGCTCTAAGATTTTTTGCTATTTACAATCTTGAAATCCCAGGGACTAATCAGTAATGCCAGGGGGAGGGGGAGGGGAGAATGTGTTGTTACCAATCAAGAAGCCTGCCATTGGCCAGTCTTATTATAGAGTGTTCAATCACAGTTATATCTAAATCACCATAGCAACATGAAATGAATTGACAGACATGTTGCCATAGCAACATAATCAACTTACCACTGGGTGTGCCGTTTGCTGTAGAGGTCTGGTTTGAGCATCAGGTCATACTCACATCGTCCACTGAATAGAGAAACATAAATTATTAATACAGGGAGCCCAACATATGACTTGGCAATAATTACTGAGTACCACAGGAAGCCCAACATATGACTTGACAATAATTACTGAGTACCACAGGGAGCCCAACATATGACTTGGCAATAATTACTGAGTACCACAGGAAGCCCAACATATGACTTGGCAATAATTACTGAGTACCACAGGAAGCCCAACATATGACTTGGCAATAATTACTGAGTACCACAGGGAGCCCAACATATGACTTGGCAATAATTACTGAGTACCACAGGAAGCCCAACATATGACTTGGCAATAATTACTGAGTACCACAGGGAGCCCAACATATGACTTGGCAATAATTACTGAGTACCACAGGGAGCCCAACATATGACTTGGCAATAATATTACCTGAGTACCACAGGGAGCTCAACATATGACTGAGTACCACAGGGAGCTCAACATATGACTTGGCAATAATTACTGAGTACCACAGGGAGCTCAACATATGACTTGGCAATAATTACTGAGTACCACAGGGAGCTCAACATATGACTTGGCAATTTACTACCACAGGGAGCCCAACATATGACTTGACAATAATTACTGAGTACCACAGGGAGCTCAACATATGACTTGGCAATAATTACTGAGTACCACAGGGAGCCCAACATATGACTTGGCAATAATTACTGAGTACCACAGGGAGCTCAACATATGACTTGGCAATAATTACTGAGTACCACAGGGAGCTCAACATATGACTTGGCAATTTACTACCACAGGGAGCCCAACATATGACTTGACAATAATTACTGAGTACCACAGGGAGCTCAACATATGACTTGGCAATAATTACTGAGTACCACAGGGAGCTCAACATATGACTTGGCAATAATTACTGAGTACCACAGGGAGCTCAACATATGACTTGGCAATAATTACTGAGTACCACAGGGAGCTCAACATATGACTTGGCAATTTACTACCACAGGGAGCTCAACATATGACTTGGCAATAATTACTGAGTACCACAGGGAGCTCAACATATGACTTGGCAATTTACTACCACAGGGAACCCAACAAGTACATACATGTGTACATATTATCCAACAATGTTTATATATTTAGGGGGCTTTCATTTATAATATCAGGGGGGTTTGACAAGATCGTGTGGGGGGTTACGTTGTTTTGGGAAGCGTTGTAGGGAGGGTTATGAAATTTATGGCAAGCTTATGGGGTGGTATACATGTAGTTATGAAAAAAATACCAGAATGATATATAGCGTGGTTATTAAAATGTTAGAAATAGAAAACTTGTCCGCTGTGCTATGTACAGATTTAGAGCACTTGGGCACTGATCAGAACACTCGAGAAGTGTTGCAAAGCAGTCTGCTATGTGTCGTGCTTCTCCTAACACTCCTCTCGTGTTCTGATCAGCCACCATTGAAGTGCAATACTGAGCCAGTATACGTTTCTTGACTAAGAACTTACACTCGTTTGGCCTGCTGGAGATTTCCACACTCAAACCGCGACTCAAACTTTAAATTAGGAAAACATCCAGTAGGTGCAGTAGGACAAAGCTATTGCAATGGAAACAAAGGGCATTGATTGGATTTAAAGAAATACAGTTCAAAAGAAAGTACATATGATAATTTTATATCAGCCATGCTTACGTTACGGTATTGATGATGATGATGAGGATAATGATGAGGATGTACAATAATTATTTATTAATGGGTGGCGATGATGATGTGTGTAACAGGGGCGGATCTAGAGATTTTGGGGGGGCACCACTAAGGGGCCGTAAGGCCCCTTCTACTAGGGCGTGTGAGGAATAAAGCGTTCAATCACGGGGGCGAATATGTATGGGCCCAACTCAAAGGGGAATGGGGGAGGGGGAGGGGGGGGGGGGGGGGGGGGGGGCACCGGCCCCCCATGCCCCCCTTGGATCCGCCCCTGGTGTAATGATGGTATGAGAATGATGATGATAATGATGACAGGATGATAATGATGAGGATGTTCAATAAAATGGATGATGATGATGTTTGCAATGTTTGTATGTAATGATGATGATAACAATGGTGGTGGTGAAGATGATGATTCTGATGAATAGGATTCTGGTGTAGGTAATTGTGTTGTAATCTTTGTCTCATCAACCTGGAAATTTATTTCTGAAAGAAACCAGGCTTTTTCTGAGCTATGCATTCATTTTCAAAGTTACACTGTGTATCATTCATGTTATATAGGCATCATTATGTACAACATTTGCAAAAACTAACGGCGTGCATTAGAAAACACAGTGTGCGCAAGGAAGATGCAAGCAAAACAATAAAGAAACACATATATGGAGACAAACAGGGATAGGTGTATATTACAGGGCCGTATAGCCGCCAGTTTTTGAGTGGTCCGGTCAGTTTTTGAGTTCGAGTGGTCCGGTTTTCAAACTTTTTTTGTCATAAAAAAATATCTGAATAATAAAAAATGTAAATAAATTGAAACTGTTTGATTCGAAA
The DNA here is from genome assembly GCA_033675265.1 of Actinostola sp. cb2023. Classification (NCBI taxonomy): domain Eukaryota; kingdom Metazoa; phylum Cnidaria; class Anthozoa; order Actiniaria; family Actinostolidae; genus Actinostola; species Actinostola sp. cb2023. The sequence continues at coordinate 440,812 of JAUJYZ010000778.1, read as the reverse complement.
AGTGGTCCGGTTGAAACCAGACCAACCATACTGGCAGCTACGGCCCTGTATTATACACCTATTCCAAAAATCGTTGTCCGGGCCGAAAGCAACAAGCAAGAAGCTGACGACCGCAAAGGGCATTCGGACTTTCTTCTTATTCATTTATTCATCCGTAGACATTTTGACAGCATGCATTTTCAAATGGCCGAATAGTTCCAAATGATTGCTATTCAATGCTCGTAGGGATAACTTCTCAAGTATCACGGATAAATTAATTAATTAGGAGATTCCCAAAGTCCTTTGCGGTCATCAGCTTCTTGCTTGTTGCTTTCGGCCTGGACAACGATACTTGGAATAGGTGTATATTTATTTACCCTGAAGATGAGTGTGTAGCTCAAAAGCTTGGTTTCTTTCAAAAATAAATAGTCAGGTTGATGAGACAAAGATTTGATTAGGATAATAACAATATTTAGATGATGATGATGGTGAAGGTTTTTTTGTAATAATAATACCAGTAATAATAATAATAATAATAATAAACAATAATAATAATAATAATAATAATATTTTACGATAAAATTTAAGATTACAAACTTCCTACGTTTCGACGTTGTAATCTTAAATTTTATCGTAAAATGTTATCCAAAGAGATTTCCTATAAATAATAATAATAGTAATAATAATAATGTAATAGTAATAATAATAATAATAATATTAATAATAATAATAATATTAATAATAATAATAATAATCATCAAATGAGAAGCAATTTCGAATCAAATAATAATATTTTATTATTTTTTTATTATTTCTGATACTAACATTTATTATTAATATCAAATAAAAACACTAAAAATCGTGTTACCTTGGAGTTACTTCTATCATACACTAGAGTAGCTCCTCTCCATTGTTTAGGAAAAAGGCTGCCATCATCTTCTTTTACAATCCCTCTTGTCCCTTCAAAGAAAGAGGGTATATAATAGCTGTGTTATCATTTGTGTATCACTTCAAAATTCAACAAAATAAAAGAAATATATATATTTTTAATATGTTGATATTTTTATGATTGTCAAGGTTTTTTACTCGTGCAAATATCGAGATTAAAACGCACTGATTAAAATAATAGATGTTCTTTGACTCTTGAATCTTTAGAAAGCCTTTAATAATGAATGGGAAAAAAACCCGCTGAAAAGCTTTTGTATTCGCAACATAAACAAAGCTGTTGGAAACTGTAAACACCGTCTTCGCATAAGAAAAGAATTGCCATCACGACGTTTGTATATATTTACACAACAAATATAATTACGAATTAAATGTAACATTTGAAGTGAAGTCAAGATTGAGTATTGAAGAATAGAAAACAAGAGAATGGTTTTATCTCGAGCAAATAGAAGCAAAGAAATTGTTGCAGTGTTTTGACTGATGATTCCTTTCAGATCGATTTCAATATCGAAATGCATTAGATACGGTTTAGTCACGCATTATTTAGAGAAAAAAGGAATCCTATATCAAGATTTTCACACCGATGTTTAATACCTGTGGAGTTTAGAGGTTCTAAGCAAATAGGAACATAATCTATGTGCTTTTGGTTGGAGTACAATGGAAGGTGGTCTTTAGGCCAAAATGGCCCAGGGATTTCATGTTCTTTTCCTTGACAATCAATCCACACATCTGCTGGACCTCTTTCGTATGACTGTTCTATAGTTTTATGAGCAGGAGGAGTATACTGACTTGATGAAGTAAATGCGACATTCTCTAAAGCAGCCCTTGTGTATGGACTGAAGTATTGGTTGTACTCATCAGATAACGGATCTACATATAAAGATGGAAGTCCATTTATTGTTCGAGGACTTGATTCATCATCGTATCGAAGCTTATCTCGATCGTACTTAAATCGATCGTCACTGCCGTTTAGATACGAATAGCTACGTTCCTTAGAGTTAAGACTGTGCTCTTTAGAGCTGCAGCTGCTGTTCTGAAGTTCTTGCTCTCTCTGTTTCTTGGCACGTTGTCTTTTCTTCTTGGCGTCTGGTGGGGTTCCTAGTGCGGCTCTTACTTGAGTCTGCAAACTCTGCTCAACAGAAACTCTGATTGAATCAATCCACACTTTCCGGTCTTCCTCAGTGACGAACAATTCCCGTGCTTTCTTTTCGGACATCCTTGTGATTTCCTGACGAAGTTCTTCGGGTGAGGAAGAAGTCTTGTACAAGAAACGTTCACTAAGCTCACTAACGTGGCCCTCACTGGCTTTACGAATTCTGTCATTGTACGTTAAATCCCAGTTGCTAGCCAAAGTCATTGCTTGTCAGCTTGCCAAATTAGAGTTCTGCTGTTGTTTACAAAGAGATTACTACAAAAAGAGAGAATAAATGATTGTTGATCGAGGTAGTTTGGAGTCTGACTGGAAGCCTGTGATCTGACAATAGCCGGGTTGCCATGGCGTCGTTTATTTCACAAGCGCGCGCATAATATCGAAGATTCTTTGAATTCCTGCCTCTATTATTTCCAGTAATTAAATTTAATGACTCCCTTCCAAACTGTTGATCCCAAATGTTGCTCAAATACTTCCCATTTTAAGGCTACAACTTTGTACACAACTGTTCGAACCTCCAACTTATAATATTTGCACTCATATTTTGATAGATTTGTCTTCAAATATTTGCCGAATTCTGGTCCGAAAACCGAGCAAAATCGCAAAATGTTCTCCGTTAGTCCATTCAAGGTGATTGTAGCTATAAAACACTAAATCTGCAGTCCATTACTTTTTGAAATACAGCAATAAAAAAAAATTGGTGGTCCGACTCGATGATCTAATTGCGACAGAATTAGTCACACAAAAGAACCATGTACGCTTGGTTGGATGTTTTCTATTCTGAAAACCGGCAAAGAACCTGAAAACAAAAGGCTTGTAAATGAATTTGTGAGAGGTGATACGACTCTGAGCTGTGGTGAACGAATCAAACGCCTTTTCCTGCACCTGATAACTATGCCTGTACTATAAGGCACTGATTTTGGGAGTTTAGACAACAACAGACGGCAAGTTTCAAGATAGAGGGCTAGCTAGCTTGCTTGCTTTGATGAGCTGCCGCCGGCAAACCGTGTACAGTACAGCTACTTGTAGAGAGGAACAAAGCCAGTGAATTATCTCAGTACTAATTAAAACAAGTGAGTTCACTTTCCAACTGTGTTTAGAGCCAGTATTGTTTCAATTTATGAAGAACGAAGGTGCTGTATATAATCTTTGTGTTTCATGGTTTTAAAAATTACTGTCCACATTTTACTCATTATTTGGTGTTCAAGAATTCGAAATTCCACTGGGCCAAATTAGGAACACATCTCCACACAACCCTTCGAGAGTAAACGTCAGGTTTCAACTAAAAAAAATTATTGTGTCTATAGTAACGTCCGCGAACCGCCTTGCAACGGTTAATAACAGGAATACCACTATACCCCGGACCAATACTCGATAAAAAAACTGTGTAATTGAAACTCACTAGTATTCTAGAGTCGTTTTCACGGTACCGTGACACTCAAATGGCTTCCTTGCTGAACCAATCAAAAAGCGTTCAGATGCATCTCATCCAATCAAACTCTTTCAATAAGGCACAGCATGATAATAATAATAATAATAATAATAATAATAATAATAATAATAATAATAATAATAATAATAATAATAATAATAATAATAATAATAATAATAATAATAATAATAATAATAATAATAATAATAATAATAATAATAACAATAATAATAATAATAATAATAATAATAATAATACTTTATTTCTTAAAAACGCATTTCAAAAAAACTCAATGCTTTTAATTTACAACTGGTACCATAACTTTCCCACTCATACGAAAACGACTCTAGTGGCCAAGAAACAACTTACAATACTAACCTATTTTTTTTACAAGGACAAAGGATAGAAATCAAGGATACAGTATTTGGCACACGTCGAACGTATACATTTCCTTGTAGTTCAGAGAAAACCATTCTAGTGCCAGATTGTTTTGACAACTCAGCCAGTAGCCAATAAAAACATTCCGTTTACATTTTCGTATGAGTGGGAAAGTTACGGTACTGTGCCATAAGAGTTTGATTGGATGAGATGCATCTGCACGCTTTTTGATTGGTTCAGAAAGGAAGCCATTTGAGTGTCACGGTACCGTAGGTTTCCCACTCGTACGAAAACGACTCTAAGGGCGCGTTCACACTGGGGTTCTAGATCGATCTGAGATCGATCTGAGATCGATCTAGAAAAAAAAATTGCGTTCACACTTGGATCGATCTGAGATCGATCTGAGATCGATCTCAGATCGATCTGAGTCCACTTTGGATTTGCGTTCACACTGGATACTTGAAAAGTTGTTATTTTTGGGAGAATAGGTAAGACGTTGGACTACGACGCAGAAGTCTCGGGTTCGAATCCCAGTCAAATGTAGTATCAATAATTCTTTTTTTTTTCTTTCTTTCTTCTGTTTCTCTGAGTTAGATTTGCTCTATGGTGAAAATTTTCAATGTTAGTAGAATGATTTCGTATTAAACTCGTTTTTATATGGTCATGATTCTGCTTATATGTAAATTAGTTGTGAACATTCATGAGCAGTACGCTCGAGTGATGCACGTGATTATTCGTGATGTTGTACCACAACATTGCGGGATCATTGGAATCATGCCTTTGCTGCTTCAGTAAACGTGGCGTATATTGCTTTTGAAAATGACCAGGCTTAGATGGCGCTGTCTAGTGTAGTCTACATAGCTTTGGTTTGTGTAGGCCGTTTATGACTTCAACAGAAAAATCGTGTGACTTGTCTTGCGAAAAGGTGCTTGAAATTAAGCGCTCGCCCAAAATGTCGCAAGTCCTGCACGTGGCCTGTTGGATGAACGCTCAAAATAAGGCCATACCGCCCCCTCCCCCAGCTTATAAGCCTTCCCGGTTATAGGCCCATATACTTTCAAACAACAACAATTGCCGTTTATAAGCCCACCCATAAACCATTACGAACTTGTATAAGCCCAGTGCTTATAAGCTGCAGTTTACGCGGTGATATATTGAGAAACTGATGAGTCCCCGCAGGAAATACAAATAATAATTATTTGGATTATTTCAAGTTTGCTCAAAAAGCGCCATTATATCTCGTTTCAGTTGTTGCGCTTTGAACATCCAACCTAACGGCCGTCTACACGGTTCCGGACGAATTTGTAACCGTTCAAAAAGTTGTACGTTTAGGCGTTCCGTTCACACGGAACTGTGCTATACGCGGCTCAGTTTTCCATCACCGTACGAGCCGTGATACAATAAATGACCGTCTATTTTCGCATTTCTTTATAAATGTAAATTGTGACTGACAAGCCCTACGGGAAATATTAAATAAAACATATGTATGTAAATGTTACTATAAAGTATAGCTGACATTTCTAATTATATAAACATAGCCCACTTCTAGCTCGCTTGCGTTCACACTTGGATCGATCTGAGATCGATCTAGAAAAAAAATTTGCGTTCACACTTGGATCGATCTGAGATCGATCTCAGATCGATCTAGAAAAAAAAATTGCGTTCACACTTGGATCGATCTGAGATCGATCTCAGATCGATCTAGAAAAAAAAATTGCGTTCACACTTGGATCGATCTGAGATCGATCTCAGATCGATCTAGAAAAAAAAATTGCGTTCACACTTGGATCGATCTGAGATCGATCTCAGATCGATCTCAGATCGATCTGAGGGAGCGTTCACACTGGAGTTGTAGATCGATCTGAGATCGATCTAGAAAAAAAAATTGCGTTCACACTTAGCTCGCATTTGACCTAGATCGATCTCAGATCGATCTAGAATCCCAGTGTGAACGCGCCCTAAGACATGAACAGTTATAATATTAAACATCTGCCTTTTTATTTTACAAGTATCAGGCCTGAAGTTAAACGAGAAAAAAACGGAAGCCCTCTGGATCGGCTCCCGATCTGGGAGCCAGGAACTTCTCTGCCCAGAAAGAAACTTAAAATGGGTTAGAAATCAAATCAAATTTTTAGGCACCTGGATATCAACTGACCCGGAATTAACTCTGAACCTAAATTATGAAGAAAAAATGGTAAAAATTCGAAACTCCTTAAGCTGCTGGGAACTACGGCGCTTAAGTCTACTAGGAAAAATTGTTGTACTAAAAAGCTTGATACTGTCACAACTTGTTTACATACTCTCCTCCTTACCAACATCTCACCGCGCCTTAAAAGAAATCAATAGCATCTTTTACCGATTTCTTTGGAATGGAAAAAATGGTAAGATTAAACGAAATATCATGATAAATGAATATGAAAACGGAGGTTTGAAAATGATAGATTTAGAATCTTTTAATAAAGCCCTTAAATCGTCCTGGATAAAAAAGTACCTAGACAAAGAAAACAAAGGAAAATGGAAACTACTTTTTGACATTGAACTTCAAAAATACGGTAAGACAGACCTTTTTAGAGGAAACCTAAGCAAAAATGATTTTTTGAAACATTTCCATATAGATGACACATTTGTAAAAGAAACTATCCAAATTTGGACAGAAGTCAATTATGACGACCAAATAAGATCCATCGACCATTTTCAATCCCAGAAACTCTGGAACAACTCCCTCATAAAAGTAGAAAATCAGCCAATATACTACAGATCATGGTCCTTGAAAGGAATTGAAATAATGAAAGATGTAATGAAAGACGAAACAACTTTTTTAACCTTTCCAGATTTCCAAGAAAAATTTGATATAAAAACGAACTTCCTACTTTTTTATGGCCTAATTGCTTCCATAAAGTCTTTAAGAAAATTGAAAAAAAATCAAATCGCATCCAAACATGAAAGCTGCAATGAAAGTTTTTTTGAAAAATTTAAAAAAGCAAAGAAACCAAATAGAATAGTGTACCAAAAACTTGTCACTTCTAAGCAGAGTTTCCCCAAAAAAAGCCAGGAAAAATGGTGCAACGACTGTAATTTATCAAATGAAAACATGAACTGGAAAACAGTTTATAAACTTCCTTTCCGCTGCACTAATATTTCGAAACTTATCATTTTTCAATTTAACTTGTTACAACGAAGATTAGCAACAAATGACTTTTTAAATAAAATAGGAGTCAAAGAAGACTTTCTTTGTACTTTCTGTAAAGAGGAAAAAGAAACTCTAATCCATATATTTTGGCTTTGTAAAAAAACACGAGATTTCTGGAAACTTTTCGACATGTGGCTAAAAGAAAACAAAATTTTTCTAAAACTAAATACCCTTTCACCAGATATAATTCTCGGTATAAAAACAGAAGCCTTCTCTAATAACCAACAATATCTTTACACCCTGGTAGCAAGATACTATATTTGGATCTGCAGGTCACGAGAATTATCTCCTAGAATTGAAGGTTTCAGGAATCTATTAGAAAGCTTATTGCAATTCCATATAAAAATCCAAACAAACTGCCGATAATACCTAAACCTTTTTGTTTCTCAAACAATGTTTAATTTCACCCTTCTCTTATTTTACAAATTAGAAAACCATGCCCCTCCTTTCCATTTTGGACATTTCAGTGATATATAGGCAAGCCTCCTTTTCTTTCCCTTTTACTTGTGTGTATTGTATCTTTCTCCTTTTCTTTTCTTCTTATCATGGGAAATAAATTTTGAATAAGACCACATATATAGATAGATGATAATATACATGTATATGCAGCAATATACATGTATATGCAGCAATATGCAGATGTTCTGATCCATTTGACTGAAATGCATATATATCGGGGGCCTGCTTAAAATGGTGGGATGGCTACGCTGATATTTTTTTCTAGTTGTCTGCCAGAGAGGCTTTATGAAAGAAATATCATGCGAGCTATCCCACGATGTTAAGTGGGTGTTTGATGTATGTGTATTTTGGTCAAAGGGATCGGAGTTTCTGCATATTGCTGTATATATATATATATCAATAATTACTATTACAAACTATAAAACGGACTTGTAAAATAATATTAAAACAAATTATATGTGTATTGATAAAAGAATATATGTATGTAAAATTTATGTACTGTGCTGTAAGCTGGATAAAATTATTAAAAAATAAATAAATAAAAAAAAGACATGAACAGTTATAATATTAAACATCTGCCTTTTTATTTTACAACCTAAAAATGTCCAGCATGCCCTATGCGCTTGTATGGGCCATATGTCAATGGAAATATCACGGATCTCACACTCGTTATAAGAGGTATATTGTACATGCCCGCCCTAGATCTTCACTCTAACGAAAAATTTATATCCAATTCGTAGACGCTACATTTAACCTCCACTAACGAACACCTCATGCACGTAAGCGGGCACCTCCCGTAAGCGAACACATCCCGTAAGCGGACTGCGGACATCTCCCGTAAGCGAACACATCCCGTAAGCGGACTGCGGACGCCTCCCGTAAGCGGTCGCCTGTACTTTTCGTCTCAAGCGGGGTGCCCACTTACGGGGTGTTCCACTCTATTTGCAACTATTAAAGTAGACTAGTTACCAGATGGAATTTGACAGTGAAAACTAAAGCTTGAATTCCCTTATTTGGAATTTCAATTTTAACCAAAACAAATTGGCCTCGGACAAGAGGAGGTAAATGGGACTACTTCTTCCTGAGGAACTTTTTGATGCGACATTGGTGGACGACTGCGTGATATCATTTACTCGTTTATATTCACTATTCTTTATACTGAAGCCAGTACAATAGATCACTGAGCGGTAAGGGGATAGCTGAGGTAGCGATTAGGGGCCGACTGTATCCTCCCTCTTTGGCCTTTTGTTTCTACGTGTTACGGCTCGTTCTCAGGCTCTTCTCCTCCCCTCCCCAATGGAACGAGGTGGCATGAGCTCGAGAACTTGTGTCACATGAAAACGAGCGCAACACAAGCATATATAAGAAAAATAGAAAAACGTTCATCCTTGTGCTCATGCTTGTGTCAAGCACGTTTTCATAGTGAGGAGCAAGGATGGCTTAGTTGGTTAGTGCGCGGCCTTCTAAGCGAGAAGTGCCCGGTTCGATTCTTCATTACCTCACATCCTTGTTTCGACTTCCCTCTAATCCGTGTAGCTCAGTGCAGCTTTAAATACCCGTAGGACGGAGCACTGATGGAGGGAGGGGAGTAAAGTGCGCACCGTCGGCCGACGTTAAATAAGGTTGCTTTACTTTACTTTTTTTACTTTACATAGGCCTCTTGTGATTACGTTTGTGATTTTGTGCTTACGCCCGTAATAGCGAGGTGCCCGTAATAGCGAGGTGCCCGTAATAGCGAGGTGCCCGTAATAGCGAGGTGCCCGTAATAGCGAGGTGCCCGTAATAGCGAGGTGCCCGTAATAGCGAGGTGCCCGTAATAGCGAGGTGCCCGTAATAGCGAGGTGCCCGTAATAGCGAGGTGCCCGTAATAGCGAGGTGCCCGTAATAGCGAGGTGCCCGTAATAGCGAGGTGCCCGTAATAGCGAGGTGCCCGTAATAGCGAGGTGCCCGTAATAGCGAGGTGCCCGTAATAGCGAGGTGCCCGTAATAGCGAGGTGCCCGTAATAGCGAGGTGCCCGTAATAGCGAGGTGCCCGTAATAGCGAGGTGCCCGTAATAGCGAGGTGCCCGTAATAGCGAGGTGCCCGTAATAGCGAGGTGCCCGTAATAGCGAGGTGCCCGTAATAGCGAGGTGCCCGTAATAGCGAGGTGCCCGTAATAGCGAGGTGCCCGTAATAGCGAGGTGCCCGTAATAGCGAGGTGCCCGTAATACCGAGGTGCCCGTAATAGCGAGGTGCCCGTACTAGCGAGGTGCCCGTACTAGCGGGGTGCCCGTAATAGCGGGGTGCCCGTAATAGCGGGGTAATAAGGTGCCGCGGTGTCCACAATACGTGCATGTAATTCAATATTTACCCCGAGCACTAAACACAACCTGTTCTTTGTGCCAGAGGCCCTGGTTATTAAAATTCGTAAAATTTAATGACTTAAAAGCAAATTTAGGAGCTCAAATGGGGGGGATTAAGTCATAGTACCACAAGTACGCGCGAAAATTAGAGAGAAAATTTTACGAAGCAGTGTTTACAATTGATTCATTGTGGCAAACGAACCGAAATTTAGTCTACTTTTCACTGCATAAATTGCTTAGAAATTAATTCTGCGAACTGAGTTCGTAAAGTTGGATGTTTTCTCGTTTTGCCGACATGCAATTTTAATACGCTCTAAAATGAAAACGTTTTTATGAGATTAAAATGTATTACGAAGCCAAGGTGACGCATGCATGACATCAGTATTTTCTGAAGATTCTGACGAATTCCCTCTAGCAATCCTATTTTAGGCTTAAGCTTTCAACACTTTGTTAAACACAACCTTTGTCATGCACTTTAGCTGAGAAAAAGACAGTTTTTTGCTTCCTTGCCGCTAACCATCATGTACACGAATTTAGCCGGCTCTCAATTTATTCAAAACTATACACAAAGGAGCCGATACGAACAATTTTAGGGCAAATTTGCTTTCATTTATATTTCCAAACACGAATTCAAAATGAATGCAGTTCTTTTCATTGGTGTACTTGCGCTGCTTGCTCGTCGATATTGTCCTCACGAAAATCGTGGTGTTGTAAGTTCTCAATATTCGCGTGAGCCAATCAGAAGTAGAGTAAATTTGTCATTCTGTCCATTTTGAAGCGAAAGAACAATAAAACACATAAATTTATGCAAAACGAGTTAAAAAAAAAGTGGCATTTGTCGAATCGAAGCGGTGCGCTTAGTGTCGATGTTTTATGCAATTCTGTCTTTCTGTACATTTTAAAACCCCTTTTTTTTCGTACTTGAAGTTCGTACTTTTTCTCTCGTAAAATGAACAATTTTTGTTATATATTTGAACCGGTTTTGGATGACAAAAATCATGGTATATCATGTTGGATACCAAGCCAGAATTTGCAGTGAATTGGATGTATAAGTTATGGTAATACAGAGTGTCTTAGTGGGTGGTTTGAATCAACAAAAAAAACATCTTAACCTGGTATAGAGTAGAAAAGAGGTCGTCGGCTATAGTTTTCGTCTTTTTGACAGATCTTTGAATATTGATAGTATACGTCTATGTATGCACGGCAATAGATCATTCACATAAGATTGGAGAGTGACTCGCTTTGTAATCATCATTTGCCCTTCAGCTAGGCTCATTTCCGCGCTGAATTAATCATTCGTCTATTGCATTGAGCTTTTTTTGGAAAGACAAACTTCGACTCGACGCTGAGAAAACATGAAATCTGAGTGAATCCTCTCGGTGAGAAGTCAGGTGAGTCTAGATTTGTGGCTGAGTTATTAGAGTATCGAGTTGCTTGGCCACATCAGCCAGGTGTTTGACTGTATATTACTTACTGTGTTCGCTGTTAGATTTATTTTTCGTTTTCAAAGCTACAACAAAGTAGGACAAATTATTATGTTATTTCAGCTTCTTTTTTTATTATATTTTCCGCCATGACCTATGTATTGTCTGATCATTTGAAATGACGAGGCATAGGCTAATATCAGTGTAAATCATTTCGGTACGTGTCTCTATTGGCTTTCCGGGCCACACACACACACAAAAAAACAACCGCAAATTGAATTTATAATTCTCATCCAGTACGTTGACGTCCGAGAAAACTAAAGTATAGGATTCTTCCTAATCATCTCCATTGGCTTTTGCTTTTAGATGAGACACATCTAGAGCCATTTCCAGTAACTAAGACTTTAGTTACCGAATACATGGCTCGTATTGTCGGTACGTATACAAGAAAAGCAACTAGAAGTTGAGCATCTGACAGCAGGATCGGGATTCATTACATGAGTTCGCCGGCAAATAGCGAAAGAACAAGAAAGAAGAAACAGTCTTGCCGTATACAGTAAGAGTTATGCCATTAATAAGTTAATTATCATTCGTCCCAATAGCAGCCTTCACAACTCTCTATTGCGACAACAACGCTGAAGATAAGCAAGGTTTATCTCAACAAGCATTTTCGACGCTCAACGAGTCACATTCAAACTACCGAGTGACAAAGGTCTTCGTCGCCTTCTCTGGCAAAAGCAAACAAATACAGTACGAGTATACGCTGCCGGACAAGCCAGCAGAAACGTCGTCTTCTGGGGAAAAGAAACAACTTGAAAAATGACAGATAAAATTATCTACATATGTGGAGAATTCTCTACGAATCGACTGGAAGATATCCTGAACTGCAAGTACTTGATTTTGGGGAGCTTAGCTTCGATGTTTTCCGTTCGTACCCATCCTATGGTGGATAGTATCGATACAAGCTTTGATAGAAGCGGACTTTACCATACTATCACTCGCTGCCATGTCTTCGTCTTTATATTTAGCAAGGAAACTGTAAATGACACTTTTTATTTAAACCAATTTGGCATCGCTAAATCGTACGGAGTTCCAGTGATCGGGGTACGAGAACCTAGTTATTTCATGCCAAATCCACTGCCGGAACAGTTTTATTTCACAGAGATTGTGGACTATACTGGAGATATCAGAGACGGGCGAAGTAATCGAGGCGTCCACGCCGCGAAAAAGCAATTTCTCTTGGCTGACGCTTTAGTGCAAGACTTTAAGACAGCTATGGTGTATGCGCCGGAGTTCCACAAGTCGTGTTTCCAGCGCCTTCTTCACAAAGTTTCGCAAGCCTTCAACCGAAGCGATAACGAAAAGAAGTTTTACGCGGCCCTGAAGGACCAACCTAAAGGGATTATTCCCTTTAAAGGACTAAATGTCACTCAGGAAAAGCTAACACAAAATAAGCTCAACTGCCCAAAATGTGGCTTTTCTTTTAACAAGCAACTAATCAAAACACCGACTTTGCAGCGAGCTTCCAGCACTGGTTCTTTGCTTCGAAAAGGTGACGCGTTTGAAAACGGGTCGTCGTCGCAAAAACACTTGCAAGGCAAAAAGCCGACCTTGCAGCCGACCATGATCATCATCCCCGGCCCGCCATACACGGGGAAAAATCACGATTTCAAAATCCGCTCTCACGTCCCGAATTGCACAGCAAGCCGTCAACAGGCACTCAAGATGATCGGCGAACCTTTCAAAGGGAAACTACAGTCAAGGTTAACAGGGCCGCTAGTACAGAACGTGGATAAAAAACTCCAAGACAGCGAAAATATATTGAAGGGGGAACCGAAGAAGGACTCAGGCGAAAATAACACGGACCTAAATAGATTTCAAACATTGAGAAAACAGAGCCGAGTTTCGAATGGCAGTTGGACTGATAAGTTAAGAATGAAGTTGCGAAGACAGTCAAGCTTGCCTGTTATTCCTACGACGTACCTAGTCACATCCCCTGCAGGAGATAAACAATTATCTTATGTTAAGTACCCTCCGGACAGCTTTCTACTCTCTCCTCGCCAAAGTCTATTGCCGATCTTCTCAGAGGACGAGGAGCAAGAAACTATTCACATCTCGCGTACGCCAAGTCCTGACGGATCGAGTTGGTAAGAAATATCTATATTTAAAAGATAGCAACTACTTAATTCCTGTAATAATACTTGTAATTTACAATTATGCACCGAAAAACACTGTTTCTCTCTCTTGATGTACTTGTATTGGCCTTTACACTGCACGTAATAGGTAATAAAACTTTGACTTTTTAAGAAGAGCAGAGATTTTGGCATTAGACATATCACTGAGGCAACTGACTGTAGCCCAGGCTTGTGATATATACAAAACCGGCTGTGGCGGATTTAGGGGGGGTTCATTGGGTGCCCGTGCACCCCCCTTGCTGCCCAGGAACAATTCAATAATACGATATTTTTTTAATACAAAAAATCGGCGCGCGTAACATTTCCTTCTGGAGTGAACCTCCCACCTCAAAATCCTAGATCCACCCCAGACCGACCACATTACTGACGTACGATGGGAAATTTCAGATCCATTTTAATCCGGCCATTTTAATAGGCGGAACTAAGCTTAGAACGAAATGAACCAGGAAGCGGAATAGGACGAAAAAAGCACTATAAGGTACTCTGGAAGCTACTCTCATGCATATAACTGAATTGCCGGACTGACAATTAAGACACTCGGCTAATCTTATAGTCGACTGGTTGAGTTGAATTCTGTCGTTATTTCTGTAAAAAAGTACCAACTAAATTTAGATCAAAAATGTTTTTGTCATCAACTAAATAAATAGCACAACTTGATAAATAATGAATTGAAACATAGCGAGCACATGGCCTGCTTTTCACTGCATCACCTTCATTTGTAGCTACGTACTGTGCTATGATTACATTCTATAAGGTGTATTTCTCATCAAGAACGATTGCAATACTGAGAGGTAATGATATCCGTCAATTACTCAATCTAATTTTAGCTGTCGTTTCACGGAAGCTAAGTGTGGTTTTCGTGAACCCGTGACACAGAAACTCTTTTAGTTGGGTGTGTATTAGACTAATGTATATTGTTTATGAAAACTACTCTAATATTTGCGAGCACTCTAAAAGGAATACTTTTCGTGACGAAATTTAAAAACACGTAGTGAAAAGAAGAACTTTAAAACGAGATAAGAACAAATGTTTTCACTCAGAAAATTGACGGGAATTAAGCTAGTATCGTACCGCGTACTTCAGGTCTCCTGTCTCCACACCCCGGATTTGCTATATGATACACCTGGGAGTTTAGTTTGATTTCTTGTCGATTAACTATGATATTGACGGAGATAAGGAAAGCCAGAGAGGACATATGTTGTGATGGAATGATAACTGAAAGAAAAACAAATCGAGAAAGAGTAAATAATTAAATCCAGTGAATGCAATGATTTGGTAATCGACAGGAAGAAAGAAAGAAAGAAAGAAAAAGAAAGAAAGAAAGAAAGAAAGAAAGAAAGAAAGAAAGAAAGAAAGAAAGAAAGAAAGAAAGAAAGAAAGAAAGAAAGAAAGAAAGAAAGAAAGAAAGAAAGAAAGAAAGAAAGAAAGAAAGAAAGAAAGAAAGAGAAAGAAAGAACGAATGAAAGAGAGAAAGAGGGAAAAAGCGGAGAGAATAAAGGACAGGAAAGGAAAGAAAAAAGAAAAGAAAAGGAAACGGGAAAAAGAAAATAAGGGAAGGGAAAGAAAAAAGGAAAGCAATGAAAAGAAAAATGAAAAAAAAAACTATGGGGAAAAATAGGAAAAGAAAAGGAAAACGGAAAGACGAGGAAAAAGAAAAAAATAGAAAAAAAAGAAAAGAAAAAAAAAGAAAAGATAAAAAAGAAGAGATAAAAAAGGAAAGAAAAAGAACAGAGAAGGAAAAAGAAAATAAAAAAAGAAAAAAAGAGAGAAAAGACACGAAAGAAGACAAAAGGCAAAGAGGCTGAAAGAGCTGGCTGATTCTAACGATAAATTGCCTTCATTTCAGCAATAAGACGAGGCGGATATACTACGGTACAGCCTGATCTTGTTTGATAAAACTGTAATCAATTAATCAAATATTGCTTTCAGGTCGGAGAAAGAAAAAGTGGAAAAAGATAAAGAAATATGCGGGGAATAAACTCAGGGGTGAGAGCCTTGATAAAGGGGACTGGGTTCCAGACAAGCATCCCGAGGCCTGGTTACCCAAGTATGTCTCAAAAACCATGAAATAAATATTTTGACACGTGAAAACTGACCACATTCATTTGTGAATGCATTACTATTAAATAATACATCTTAATACATTAAATCAATAAAACAATTGTAAGAACAATGATCGAATGAATAATTTAATTAAAAATTTGTTATCAGTCACGTGACAGTTTTTTTTCTGTTTCCAAAATGAGGGTTTATCACGTAATTTCAAAACTTATAGGAAACATAGGACAAAAAAATGATTATCACAGCTGGAAAGAGCTCGTTGAAATTAGTAAAAATGTGAAGTTTGGAAAAGATCGCTTTCATACAAAAGGTTTTCATACAAAATGTCGATTTTTGAAAATTCATATCTTCGCATTTTGTGAAGCGATCTTTTCCAAACTTCACATTTTTACTAATTTCAACGAGTTCTTTCCAGCTATGATAATCATTTTTTCGTCCTATGAGTTTTGAAATTACATGATAAACCCTCATTGGCGGTAAAGACGCGACGACCGAAAGGAATCTTGGGACTGAATATTATTGAATGAATGTGCTACCGGTAATACATCTATTCCAAATATCGTTGTCCGGGCCGAAAGCAACAAAGAAGCTGACGACCGCAAAGGACTCAGTTGGGAATCTCCTAATTAAATTATTCAGTATCCGTGGTACTTGAGAAGTTATCCCTACGAGTGTTGAATAGCAATCGTTTGGAACTATTCGGCCATTTGAAAATGCATGTTGTCAAAATGTCTACGGATGAATAAATGAATAAGGAGAAAGTCCCAATTAGTCCAGTCAATCTACGGATTTTTTGGGGTCCAGATCAAACTAATTGCAATAGAATGTTTTTCACTGTTAAGATATCAAGAGAGGTGACCTAAGTAACATACTAAAAATCCCAAAAAATCCCTTCGGTGGAACATCCCGAAAATTGGAATTAAAGATATTGATGTTTTACCACAGGGTTCCCGCACCATGAAAAAAACAGCCAAGCTGTTGTTTGAGGTCAAACAAATTGCAATAGAAATAATTTTACTTCCATATGATAGAGAGGAGTGACCTAAATAACATATTGAAAATCCCACAAAATCCCATAGAAGAAACATCCCAAAATTTGAATTAAATATTTTCATGCCACACCACAGGGTTCCCACATCATAAAAATGTAATATCCCACAAAATATATTCTTTCGAAATGATTTTCGAAGTTTTTCAGATTACAAGTGTCTGAGAATGATAAAACTAGTTTGACAACTTTGATATTGGTCTTTTTGAGTAAAAACAAACAGGAGTTTTAGGGAGGAGGGGGAGGGAATTAACTGGTAAACTCTTATAAATAACCACAAATTGGCTTTTGAAATCATGTTTCTGGTCGTTTTATTCGAAATTTAAAATACTACTCATTTGGGGTAGTTCAGTGTTAGCATATAGTTATCAAAATTAGAACGCCGAATCATGCAAATTGGCATCTGCCCTCAGCTTGCACATTCATGGATTATTATTAAAATATTGCGCAATTGAATGTCATCTTCAGCGATCAAGTCGGGCGTCAACGAGTTCAGGTAACTTTATACCCCTGCCACATTCCACATGCAGGAGAACAATCTAGTACATGTACATCTCAGGGTTCTGCATGCAATCGCATTTGACCTCGGATCATCTCCAAGGCCTGGACTTGGGTGCTGGTGGCGGGTTAGTTCTAATCAGAAGAAGCTTAATTTTCATTAGACAGTTACCATTCCCACCCTGGACACTCGCACTGATGTTAGTTCTTGATTACCCTTCCACTACTGAACCTGATAGTACACCTTCTTGTTGTGGTATGCTGCCACTGATGATGTATGCAGGAAAGGATTTTTTTTTGCTGTAAAAAGGATGACGGGCCTGCAGTAAACTAACCGGCATTCTCAGTTTCAGGCTTTTCGGGGGGAGAAGGTGGAAAAGGGAATGAAGAGGCGCGGGAAGGAGAGAGGTAGGGCCTGATACTCAGGTTACATTCTGACAGAAGTGTGTGTACCTCAAGGAATCAATCTACATGTATCTTCAGATGTTCCACCATAAAGAGAGACAAGTGCATTTTCTATCGCATTTATGGCATTCTTTTGTGTGGACTCGTAAAATCGGCAGCTTGTCAGAAAAAAAAACACACACTGAAACTTCTTCAGAGCGCAGCTGATTTGCGTATTCCATGCACACATGATGTTGTCACACTGAGCACTGCATGCAAAATGTTTGTGCATACAGTTTCCGTTCCCAAGGCGCACTTTGCTTGCTTGATGTCAGGACACACCACATGATTAGCAATTTGTGCATCAAGTTAAGTGCGGAAACACCGCAGAATGAGGAGATCCGTGACAACACCAATCAGTGCTGTAGTCAGTCGTGCTAGTTTTCCCAAGAACGCAGATCGAGAGCACCTCGAACTTCTAGGGGGTCAGGGGTAGTCCCCTGGAAATTTTGAAATATAGAGCCTTGGAAATACCATTTTCTTCCTTTTCCAGCGGACTTTCTCGCTACATAAATACATATAGCAAAATGCTGGCCATTCATTGTTATGCTTAACTAACTACAATAATTCATGCATGTATAATGACTGAGGATAAATACACTCTCTAAACGGTGCCATTTCCATGGGTTTTTGACTCAGTGAGTCGGCGAGTCCCGGGCGGCGAGTACAGCTAGTAGACAAATGTTAAATGCTGTAAACCGGTCTGATCTGGTCCTGACGCATAACGGCACACCCAAAAAAGCAATAGGACTGTTTGGAACAAAAACGTACGTTTAATTATACTGCTAGGATATTACGTACGGGATTATGCAAGTTACATTGCCACCGTGATAGTTGTAACTGTGCTAATGTGTTTATTTCGAGTAGCAGATTTATTAGTACATATAAGAGACGATTAAATACATTAGAGGCAAAGGCTCAAGCACCTTTCTTTTTTTCTGCGAATTTGACGATAACATCAAAGTTAATATCCTTGTGGTTGTGTATGTGCAAGATGGCGAATGAAGAAAGTTGTTCTCCCGTCATGGAGCTGCACAGTGAAGTCTTCAACAGCTTCATGGATGGAACTCCCGGGCTGCGCTCCGCAGTGCATGAAGACACTACATACATAAACTTAGCAGAGTTTTAACGGTCGGCTACATAGATTCCTGGATAGTAGGCTGGATTAATTGGCTAGTCTAGTGTCTCAGTCTACTAGGGTCTGTAGTGATCACCTCTGAACATCCACCGGTGCCTCCATCTTAATTGTTACTGTTCATCTAATCTCCTCCCGATTCGTTCCCATGCCGACCCAATATAACTGTAAATGGATTGAAATGTTCACATACAGGAGTCATAACTGAAGTTTTGCTTTGTCGTAAACATTTCCAAAGGGACAGTTTCAGTTTCAGGCAATTTTTAAGGTTTAAAGCAAGTTAGTTCATGCACACAACAGTGTTTATAACATCTTTAACGGCTCCTAAACCGTGTAATCACGCGGGATGTATTTGGACTCGAAAATACTGTTATTTGGACGCGAAGAGCGTGCGTCATATAATAAAAGCCTTTGGAGATGACAAATGAATAACTTTAATAACGAATTGATTTGATATGAAAATAATTGAAATATAAACAATAATAGTTAAAAAATGAAAATCTCAAACAATTTTAGTACGCATTTGTGTACCACTTTGCGTATTGCTGTCTATGCCCGTGGTATAGTTTTGGACTGGAAACTGTCTAATGGAAAGCTTCTTCCGATTAGAACTGACCTGCATGTCCTGGCCTCGAGCTCCTCACTCTGAAGCCAGTGATCTGAGGTTATCAATTTCAAGAGCCAATTTGTGGTTATTTATAAGAGTTTACCATGCAGTTAATTCCCTAACCCTCCCTCCAAAAACTCCTGTTTGTTTTTACTCAAAAAGACCAATATCAAAGTTGTCAAACTTGTTTTATCGTTCTCAGACACTTGTATTCTGAAAAACTTCGAAAATCATTTCGAAAGAATATATTTTGTGGGATATTACATTTTTATGATGTGGGAACCCTGTGGTATGGCATGAAAATATTTAATTCAAATTTTGGGATGTTTCTTCTATGGGATTTTGTGGGATTTTCAATATGTTACTTAGGTCACTCCTCTCTATCATATGGAAGTAAAATTATTTCTGTTGCAATTTGTTTGACCTCAAACAACAGCTTGGCTGTTTTTTTCATGGTGCGGGAACCCTGTGGTAAAACATCAATATCTTTAATTACAATTTTCGAGATGTTCCACTGAAGGGATTTTTTGGGATTTTTAGTATGTTACTTAGGTCACCTCTCTTGATATCTTAACAGTGAAAAACATTCTATTGCAATTAGTTTGATCTCAAACCACAGATTGACTGGACTAAATGCCCTTTGCGGTCGTCAGCTTCTTGCTTGTTGCTTTCGGCGGGGACAACGATTTTTGGAATAGTAAATATAGGTGTATATGAAGCATTTCGAAATGGCGAGATGAGAGGGCCCTGGGGACGAAAGTGTAAACACCTTCTGTTCGGGGTTTCGTTGGTATTCCCTCATTTGCCTAGAAAACAGACAAACAATATTGCTCAGCGTTGGTTTTTGTCTGGTCGCGTAGGCGTGAATGCTTTTATCAATAATCGACGTTTTCTTTGAATAGACCGAATTCACGACTTCCTGCCTTAATTTAAAAACCTTTCTGAAAGAGTACTTAACAATCTACAACACATTTGGGGAAAGTTGCCCGGCTGCTATAGACAAGATATTCAAGAAGATATGACGGATCAAACACATCGTTAATTTTCGATGTATTTACACTATAAACTAGACGCTCTACTAGCGTGAACTTGGGCTTCTTAATAAAGCTGTTTTGATAGATTTTAAATGTGAAACCTAATAGCTTGTATCATCATACAGAAGTAGTTTTAGCCTACATGTATTACTTGCAGAATTTAAGTCACTCGTTGCGTGACTCAGTAGAGCATGCATACGTAATTAGCTTCAACACTCACACTCCTAGCTGACAGCTGCATGGCGAAGCACATTTCGATTACCTTGCAAGAAACGATTTCACAAACTCAATAAAATTACGATCGAGTTCTTACTAAGCCACAGACATCTGTTAGAAATACACTTTCAGACAGAATTGCAAGGCCAAAAAGTATTCTCTAGGATATTTGCATATTTACTAAGCAGTATTAATGAACGACTCGACTGGCTCGAGCAAGGGAGCACGGCAAAATCCTTTTTGAATGCTGCTGGTGATTTGATTTATCGTTACGTACGTCTGCCATCTTGAATTTCGTTGATAAGCTGCTGACGATTAGCATGCGCATGCGCTATGGTGAACTTGCAGATTTGGCGTAGAAACACGACGACGACCAAAAAGAATAACCGTCTGTAATCTTAGACTTGGGCCTTCCACAGGAAGCCCAAGTAATAACCCCACTCAAATAAGCGCCTCCCCTCTATTAAGCGCACCCTTCGAAACAAGCGCCTCCCCTCTATTGAGCGTCCTCATCAAATAAGCGCCTCCCTTCTATTAAGCGCCCCCATTTGGAGCCGTTTTGTACTATGAGCCCCTCTCTAATAAGCGCTCATTCTAATAAGCGATGAAGTTGACATTGAGGTCTGAATGATAGAGTTTCTGAAATACTGCTTTCTTGTCTTTACGATGAAAATGGTGACGTGAGCTTGTCTCTCCCCTAGCTCACACTACGTCAGTTTCAGCTGGAACGCGATTGCAGGAAGATAACGTTTGAATATCCTACTTTACCCCTCCCCCAGGTGACCCCTTTCACCTCCCCCACGTGACCCTTTATCCCTCCCCACGTGACCACTTACCCCTCCCCCATGTGACCCCTTACCCCTCCCCCACGTTACCCCTCCCTACGTGACCCCTTTCCCCACGTGATAACTTTAAACGACTATCGAAGAGTGGAGAATCGTTTGCACTACGACCTGGCACGTGGTTATATTATTTGCATACTCTATAACTCATCATTTTAAAACACAAGGTTCGATTCACGAACCGAACCTTCACAGCTAGCTAGCAATATTCAGTTTCAATCAGGGCAAAATTATTTAGTAATTTCCCTCTGCTTTCAATAGATTTTTAAAACAAACAAACATGTGATAGACACCTTTTAGTTGGAAAATAAGCACCCACCCTGAAGGCAACTGATTGGAAATAAGCACCCCTTGAATAAGTGCCCACCCTGTCAGGCAACTGATTGGAAATAAGCACCCCTTGAATAAGTGCCCACCCTGTCAGGCAACTGATTGGAAATAAGCACCCCTTGAATAAGCGCCCACCCTGTCAGGCAACTGATTGGAAATAAGCACCCCTTGAATAAGTGCCCACCCTGTCAGGCAACTGATTGGAAATAAGCACCCCCTTGAATAAGCACCCACCCTGTCAGGAAATTGATTGGAAATAAGCACCCCCTTGAATAAGCACCCCCCACCTTGTCAGAAAATTGATTGGAAATAAGTGCCCCCTTGAATAAGCACCAACCCTGTCAGGCAACTGATTGGAAATAAGCACAGCCTTGAATAAGCACCCATACTGTCAGGAAATTGATTGGAAATAAGCGCCCCTTGAATAAGCACCCACCCTGTCAGGAAATTGATTGGAAATAAGCGCCCCCTTGAATAAGCACCAACCCTGTCAGGAAATTGATTGGAAATAAGTGCCCCTTGAATAAGCAGCCACCCTGTCAGGTAATTGATTGGAAATAATCAGCCCCTTGGAATAAGCAGCCACCCTGTCAGGCAACTGATTGGAAATAATCAGCCCCTTGAATAAGCAGCCACCCTGTCAGGTAATTGACAGGAAATTGATTGGAAATAAGCGCCCCCTTGAATAAGCACCAACCCTGTCAGGAAATTGATTGGAAATAAGCGCCCCTTGAATAAGCACCCACCCTGTCAGGAAATTGATTGGAAATAAGCGCCCCCTTGCATAAGCGCCAACCCTGTCAGGAAATTGATTGGAAATAAGTGCCCCTTGAATAAGCAGCCACCCTGTCAGGTAATTGATTGGAAATAATCAGCCCCTTGAATAAGCAGCCACCCTGTCAGGCAACTGATTGGAAATAATCAGCCCCTTGAATAAGCAGCCACCCTGTCAGGTAATTGACAGGAAATTGATTGGAAATAAGCGCCCCCTTGAATAAGCACCAACCCTGTCAGGAAATTGATTGGAAATAAGCGCCCCTTGAATAAGCACCCACCCTGTCAGGAAATTGATTGGAAATAAGCACAGCCTTGAATAAGCACCCACCCTGTCAGGCAACTGATTGGAAATAAGCACAGCCTTGAATAAGCTGCCACCCTGAAGGCAACTGATTGGAAATAAGCACAGCCTTGAATAAGCACCCACCCTGTCAGGTAATTGGTTGGAAATAAGCAGCCCCTTGAATAAGCACCCACCCTGTCAGGAAATTGATTGGAAATAAGCGCCCCTTGAATAAGCACCCACCCTGTCAGGAAATTGATTGGAAATAAGCACCCCTTGAATAAGCACCCACCCTGTCAGGAAATTGATTGGAAATAAGCACCCCCCTTGAATAAGCACCCACCCTGTCAGGTAATTGATTGGAAATAAGCGCCCCTTGAATAAGCACCCACCCTGTCAGGAAATTGATTGGAAATAAAATAAGCACCCCTTGAATAAGCACCCACCCTGTCAGGAAATTGATTGGAAATAAGCACCCCCTTGAAAAAGCACCCACCCACCCTGTCAGGCAACTGATTGGAAATAAGCACAGCCTTGAATAAGCTGCCACCCTGAAGGCAACTGATTGGAAATAAGCACAGCCTTGAATAAGCACCCACCCTGTCAGGTAATTGATTGGAAATAAGCGCCCCCTTGAATAAGCACCAAACCTGTCAGGAAATTGAAATTGAATAAAATAAGCCCCTTGAATAAGCACCCACCCTGTCAGGAAATTGAATAAGCACCCACCCTGTCAGGAAATTGATTGGAAATAAGCGCCCCCTGGAATAAGCACCAACCCTGTCAGGAAATTGATTGGAAATAAGCGCCCCTTGAATAAGCACCCACCCTGTCAGGAAATTGATTGGAAATAAGCGCCCCCTTGAATGAATAAGCACCCACCCTGTCAGGCAACTGATTGGAAAAAAGCACAGCCTTGAATAAGCACCCACCCTGTCAGGTAATTGATTGGAAATAATCAGCCCCTTGAATAAGCACCCACCCTGTCAGGAAATTGATTGGAAATAAGCGCCCCCTTGAATAAGCACCCACCCTGTCAGGCAACTGATTGGAAATAAGCACAGCCTTGAATAAGCTGCCACCCTGAAGGAAATAAGCAACTGATTGGAAATAAGCACAGCCTTGAATAAGCACCCACCCTGTCAGGTAATTGATTGGAAATAAGCGCCCCCTTGAATAAGCACCAAACCTGTCAGGAAATTGATTGGAAATAAGCGCCCCTTGAATAAGCACCCACCCTGTCAGGAAATTGATTGGAAATAAGCGCCCCCTTGAATAAGCACCAACCCTGTCAGGAAATTGATTGGAAATAAGCGCCCCTTGAATAAGCACCCACCCACCCTGTCAGGAAATTGATTGGAAATAAGCGCCCCCTTGAATAAGCACCCACCCTGTCAGGCAACTGATTGGAAAAAAGCACAGCCTTGAATAAGCACCCACCCTGTCAGGTAATTGATTGGAAATAATCAGCCCCTTGAATAAGCAGCCACCCTGTCAGGAAATTGATTGGAAATAAGCACAGCCTTGAATAAGCACCCAATAAGCCCCCCTGTCAGGAAATGAAGGCAACTGATTGGAAATAAGCACAGCCTTGAATAAGCACCCACCCTGTCAGGTAATTGATTGGAAATAAGCGCCCCTTGAATAAGCACCCACCCTTTGAGGCAACTGATTGGAAATAAGCACAGCCTTGAATAAGCAGCCACCCTGAAGGCAACTGATTGGAAATAAGCACAGCCTTGAATAAGCACCCACCCTGTCAGGTAATTGATTGGAAATAATCAGCCCCTTGAATAAGCAGCCACCCTGTCAGGTAATTGATTGGAAATAAGCACAGCCTTGAATAAGCACCCACCCTGTCAGGTAATTGATTGGAAATAATCAGCCCCTTGAATAAGCAGCCACCCTGTCAGGTAATTGATTGGAAATAAGCACAGCCTTGAATAAGCACCCACCCTGTCAGGAAATTGATTGGAAATAAGCACCCCTTGAATAAGCACCCACCCTGTCAGGAAATTGATTGGAAATAAGCGCCCCCTTGAAAAAGCACCCACCCTGTCAGGCAACTGATTGGAAATAAGCACAGCCTTGAATAAGCTGCCACCCTGAAGGCAACTGATTGGAAATAAGCACAGCCTTGAATGAAAATAAGCACAGCTTGAATAAGCACCAATAAGCACCCACCCTGTCAGGTAATTGATTGGAAATAAGCGCCCCCTTGAATAAGCACCAAACCTGTCAGGAAATTGATTGGAAATAAGCGCCCCTTGAATAAGCACCCACCCTGTCAGGAAATTGATTGGAAATAAGCGCCCCATTGAATAAGCACCAACCCTGTCAGGAAATTGATTGGAAATAAGCGCCCCTTGAATAAGCACCCACCCTGTCAGGAAATTGATTGGAAATAAGCGCCCCCTTGAATAAGCACCAAACCTGTCAGGAAATTGATTGGAAATAAGCGCCCCTTGAATAAGCACCCACCCTGTCAGGAAATTGATTGGAAATAAGCGCCCCCTTGAATAAGCACCAACCCTGTCAGGAAATTGATTGGAAATAAGCGCCCCTTGAATAAGCACCCACCCTGTCAGGAAATTGATTGGAAATAAGCGCCCCCTTGAATAAGCACCCACCCTGTCAGGCAACTGATTGGAAAAAAGCACAGCCTTGAATAAGCACCCACCCTGTCAGGTAATTGATTGGAAATAATCAGCCCCTTGAATAAGCACCCACCCTGTCAGGAAATTGATTGGAAATAAGCGCCCCCTTGAAATAAGCGCCCCCTTGAATAAGCACCCACCCTGTCAGGCAACTGATTGGAAATAAGCACAGCCTTGAATAAGCTGCCACCCTGAAGGCAACTGATTGGAAATAAGCACAGCCTTGAATAAGCACCCACCCTGTCAGGTAATTGATTGGAAATAAGCGCCCCCTTGAATAAGCACCAAACCTGTCAGGAAATTGATTGGAAATAAGCGCCCCTTGAATAAGCACCCACCCTGTCAGGAAATTGATTGGAAATAAGCGCCCCCTTGAATAAGCACCAACCCTGTCAGGAAATTGATTGGAAATAAGCGCCCCTTGAATAAGCACCCACCCTGTCAGGAAATTGATTGGAAATAAGCGCCCCCTTGAATAAGCACCCACCCTGTCAGGCAACTGATTGGAAAAAAGCACAGCCTTGAATAAGCATCCACCCTGTCAGGTAATTGATTGGAAATAATCAGCCCCTTGAATAAGCAGCCACCCTGTCAGGTAATTGATTGGAAATAAGCACAGCCTTGAATAAGCACCCACCCTGAAGGCAACTGATTGGAAATAAGCACAGCCTTGAATAAGCACCCACCCTGTCAGGTAATTGATTGGAAATAAGCGCCCCTTGAATAAGCACCCACCCTTTGAGGCAACTGATTGGAAATAAGCACAGCCTTGAATAAGCAGCCACCCTGAAGGCAACTGATTGGAAATAAGCACAGCCTTGAATAAGCACCCACCCTGTCAGGTAATTGATTGGAAATAATCAGCCCCTTGAATAAGCAGCCACCCTGTCAGGTAATTGATTGGAAATAAGCACAGCCTTGAATAAGCACCCACCCTGTCAGGTAATTGATTGGAAATAATCAGCCCCTTGAATAAGCAGCCACCCTGTCAGGTAATTGATTGGAAATAAGCACAGCCTTGAATAAGCACCCACCCTGTCAGGAAATTGATTGGAAATAAACGCCCCTTGAATAAGCACCCACCCTGTCAGGAAATTGATTGGAAATAAGCGCCCCTTGAATAAGCACCCACCCTGTCAGGAAATTGATTGGAAATAAGTACCCCCTTGAATAAGCACCCACCCTGTCAGAAAATTTATTGGAAATAAGCGCCCCCTTGAATAAGCACCCACCCTGTCAGGAAATTGATTGGAAATAATCAGCCCCTTGAATAAGCAGCCACCCTGTCAGGCAACTGATTGGAAATAAGCATTTCCAATCAGTTGCCTTCCAGAGTGGACACTTATTAGAGGGGGCACTTATTCTATGAAATACAGTTGGTATACTTGTGCATCTATATACAGGTATTGATTGCAAAACAGTAATGTGAACAGCTACGCAGGTGAAGTTACGAGTGCCTTGGGATTCCTGTGCCTTTCTTATCTGTAAGTGACTTGTGATCAAAACCCAAATTCTCCTTTGAAAATCAAAGAATCTCAAGAGGAGAATTTAGATTTTGATCAGAGATCACATACGTTGTTCTTGCAGGGAGACCTTCATTTGTTTTGCATTCTCGTTGGTATGCATAATTTACACTGAAGTCACTGAATTGAGGCTAAAGCCCCATTCACACCGAAACTTTTTGGTTTACTGGGTTTTTCTAGCTTCTATAATCTGAGCATCTAATTTCACAAGAATCAAACTATCTGGTATTAATACTATGCAACATAAAGGACGGTTTACCAGCAGTTTTGTGCCAAATGTTGCATGGCATTTGTAGATAATTTTCTAAACCTGTTTAGTTAAACCACTTTAGGGGGACTCCGATGAAAATTGTTCGAAATTTAATTTAGCTGAAACTTCATTGAATAATTCTTCAAGGGTCTAATAATCACTAGTTAAAATATTTTTTCGATATTCCAGAGGGAAGTACTATTTTTATGAATCTTTAGAGGAGTCAGTGACATCATCTACTCAACCCAACATTCAGCTCCATACATTTCTTTGTAGTTTTGTGATCAAAATATCTCAATGTTTTGTTCAGATAACAGCTCTGCATTGAACAAAACTGGTCAGACAATCAATCCTAAGCACAACTAATGTAAGAAAACTCCTTGACCCAAACTTTTAGCTTCATAGAAATAAAATAATTCAAGAAACTAAACACAAAGAAATGAATGGAGCGAAGCCGTGTTGATTGTTTGGGTTGAGTAGATGACCTCACTGACACTTCTAAAGATTCATATAAATGTAATACTTCCCATAGGAATTTTGAGAAAACACATTAACCAGTAATATTATTATTGTATGGCTCTTTGAGATTATTTCAGTGAAGTTTCAGCTAAATTAAATTTAGAACGATTTTCGTCAGAGTTCCCCTTTAAGGGTGCGTTCGATTGACCTTATTCCAGAATAGGAATACTTGGAATAATACAGAATGTCCGTTCAATTGAGTCTGTTCCGATTCTGGAATGAGTGGAATATATTCCAAACATTCTGCTCATCATAGCAGAATGCTTGGAATATTCCGGAATAATGGCATCATCCGTCTGCCCCAGAATCTGGAATTATTCCTATTCCGGAATAAGGTCAATCGAACGCACCCTAAAACATGTTTTAGCTAATGTTCGGTGTGAACGGAGCATAAATGCATCTACAAACAACTCAATACTGGAGTATTCGCATAACATCAAGCATTTAGAGGAAAGAATTTAATTGCCAAGTTCAAAACATAATAACACAGAGAGAAATATAGATTGTATTGTAGATTGCTTACTAGTTAGCACTTGGTACATTGGGGCTGTACTGGCAAAGCAACTACTGGCAATTAGTACTATGGTTTTGGAGATACTTTGTATAACAAATAACATAAGCCACGTTTCACTCGCCTGTTCCAAGTGATAATACCACCCCGTGTTTCAATTGGGAATTCATTTGCATCTAGCTAGTCCTGTTGCAGATCATGTTACCACCATTTCCTCACCGCACGACCACCCAATATGAACTTTTCATCTAGCAGTTTGCAATAATTATACTCGAGACCATTTTCAGGAGATGTGATGTTTATGATTGACAGACGTCTATTGCAAACTTACCAGTCGCAACGTTCACTTTGGGTGGTTGCGTAGTAAGCCAAGAGTGGTAAGTCAGGTTAATCCATCTGTAAGAGCACTACAAAGATTGGCAAGAGGTGTTTTAATATGGGGAAACCTTTGATGGCAACAAATTAGATCAATAATCCTACATTATAGGCTGAATTCATAAGGGATTGCTTTACCATTCCAGCACAAATTGCTTCTGCGATCAGTAATACTTAAAAATCTACTTTTTTGGAAAGTTTCGTTCGCATAGACAAGAATATTCAAGAACTTGTTGCAGATCAGAGACTTTTGTACATGTGTTTCTCAACCCGAGTCCTTGATTTCCGTCTATTCTTACACAACAGTCCAGTAAAACCTTACAGCTGATTAGTTTACCCACATACAATATTACCACACCACCATAAACCTCCTTCGTTTCTCAAAATGAACTTTTTTAATCAAATGTCAAAAATGCTAATATATTTCGCTACTGGCTGTCTGCATCTTGGGGGGAGGGGGAGAGGTCAAATAGGGATGGTATTATCACATGGAACTAAGTGGGGTATAACTTGAATCAGGAGCTGGTATAGAGCAACACTAGATGTATTCCCATACATGACTACATGGATATCAAACACTACTGTTCCTCTTGACCATCGTCGTCTGGACTGTTCCACAACTATAATAAAAGGAAAATGTTAGATCAATTGCTGATAAAGAACTACGATAAGTATAGAAATGGAAATAGACAGTTGTAGTTGCCTCGGTAGCTCAGTGGGTAGAGCACCTGTCATGAAATCGGGGTGTCGTGGGTGTGAATCCCGCTCGAGGCGTCTGATTTTTTCCGAACATTTTTTCTGTCTAATCCTCATTAGTTTCCATTTTAAATGTTAGATAATAATAAGTCATTAAGTCTTACGACAAAAGATATTGAACGTTTTCGACTGAGGTCATCTTCAGAATGATATGGGCAAGATATAATTTATATAGCGCACTTATACATTTATCAATTTTTAAAAATTCCCTTCAGGGTGAGATCTCTGTTTGTGTACTTTGTAAGGCTAACGATCAGAAGAACTTTTATAGGTAGTTTATAGCACTTTAACTTCCCTACATTGCTATCAGTAAATAAAGAAACAACTGAAATTATTGAATGAATAATAACTGACTAACAGATTGACTGACTAACAGATTAACTGACTAACAGATTGACTGACTAACAGATTGACTGACTGACTAACAGATTGACTGACTGACTAACAGATTGACTGACTGACTAACAGATTGACTGACTGACTAACAGATTGACTGACTGACTAACAGATTGACTGACTGACTAACAGATTGACTGACTGACTAACAGATTGACTGACTGACTAACAGATCGACTGACTAACAGATTGACTGACTGGCTAACAGATTGACTGACTAACAGATTGACTGACTGACTAACAGATTGACTGACTGACTAACAGATTGACTGACTGACTAACAGATTGGCTGACTAACAGATTGACTGACTGACTAACAGATTGACTGACTAACAGATTGACTGACTAACAGATTGACTGACTGACTAACACATTGACTGACTGACAAATTGACTGACTGACTAACAGATTGACTGACTGACAGATTGACTGACTGACTAACAGATTGACCGACTGACTAACAGATTGACTGACTGACTAACAGATTGACTGACTGACTAACAGATTGACTGACTGACTAACAGATTGGCTGACTGACTAACAGATCGACTGACTAACAGATCGACTGACTGACTAACAGATTGACTGACTGGCTAACAGATTGACTGACTAACAGATTGACTGACTGACTAACAGATTGACTGACTAACAGATTGACTGACTGACTAACAGATTGACTGACTAACAGATTGACTGACTGACTAACAGACTGACTGACTGACTAACAGATTGACTGACTGACTAACAGATTGACTGACTGACTAACAGATTGGCTGACTAACAGATTGACTGACTAACAGATTGACTGACTAACAGATTGACTGACTAACAGATTGACTGACTAACAGATTGACTGACTGACAAATTGACTGACTGACTAACAGATTGACTGACTGACAGATTGACTGACTGACTAACAGATTGACTGACTGACTAACAGATTGACCGACTGACTAACAGATTGACTGACTGACTAACAGATTGACTGACTGACTAACAGATCGACTGACTAACAGATCGACTGATTAACAGATTGACTGACTGGCTAACAGATTGACTGACTAACAGATTGACTGACTGACTAACAGATTGACTGACTAACAGATTGACTGACTGACTAACAGATTGACTGACTGGCTAACAGATTGACTGACTGACTAACAGATTGACTGACTGGCTAACAGATTGACTGACTAACAGATTGACTGACTGACTAACAGATTGACTGACTGACTAACAGATTGACTGACTGACTAACAGATTGGCTGACTAACAGATTGACTGACTGACTAACAGATTGACTGACTAACAGATTGACTGACTAACAGATTGACTGACTAACAGATTGACTGACTGACTAACAGATTGACTGACTGACAAATTGACTGACTGACTAACAGATTGACTGACTGACAGATTGACTGACTGACTAACAGATTGACTGACTGACTAACAGATTGACCGACTGACTAACAGATTGACTGACTGACTAACAGATTGACTGACTAACAGATTGACTGACTGACTAACAGATTGACTGACTGACTAACAGATTGACTGACTAACAGATTGACTGACTGACTAACAGATTGACTGACTAACAGATTGACTGACTAACAGATTGACTGACTAACAGATTGACTGACTAACAGATTGACTGACTAACAGATTGACTGACTAACAGATTGACTGACTAACAGATTGACTGACTGACAGATTGACTGACTAACAGACTGACTGACTGATAAGACTGCAGCTGTGGTAACCAATGCCTACTAATACCTTCCCTGACAGGGTTACACATTGGACTGGCTATTCCAATCATTGCTCAGCTTATTCCAAATGCACTTTCACTTATTCTAAAACTTATTAATAATTCATGAGCTATCAGACCAATGGGATCTGTCTATTTGGTCAGGTGCATGGACCTTTATACCCTTATACAGGCACTGATGAATAAAGCATCAGTTCTACATCAGCTTTATTCATCAGTGTCTTTATCGGGTATAATGATAAGACTACAGGCCACTTGCACCATAGTTAGTAGAGGGGACTGGTTGAGAAACCTTTTGTTATATGTTTTTGTTCGTTATTTTCAACCGTGACCGTGCACAAATCTTTTGTTTTGTCATTGTTTTGCCTTAATTTGCTATGGTTGAGCAACTGAACCCAAACATTTCTTTTGGCTGCTTGTGCGATATATTCCAATTCAAAATTAAATATATTAGAATATTTCAATAAGTAATCCAATAGAGAACATTTGGGTTCAGTCATTTAGCCATTTTCTAATGAATTTGAAGAAACATTGTGCACGGTCAGGACCCGTTCAACATCATAATGACATTAGGACTAGAACAAAGAAATACAACAAAAGGCTTCCTAACCATTCCCTCTACTAACTATGCTTGCAAGCACAAAGTCTCAACAAGTGTTGGATCATTGACTTCGCGCAGTACCAACATAAATTCTGAAAGCCCCTCATGGCATCCTAGTCACAACACAGTTCAAGAGATCGTTCCAATGTGGGATGAGTTGTGGTGTTCAGTGCGTATGATCGCGATGTCACAGACATCTCTTACCTACAAATTTGTGATTTTCTTTAACTTTTTCAATCGAAAATTATTAAATATCAGTTTAACCCTTTGACTCCCACGGCGCCCAAAACTGATCGAAAATTATTAAATATCAGTTTAACCCTTTGACTCCCACGGCGCCCAAAACTGCCCCGTAAATATGAAAAATTCCAACTTTCTGAATTTTCGTAACATCGATCTCATGGCCAGTTATTAGAGACAACTAATGTAGATAACTCTTCAAAAAATTTAACCTTCAATTTGTTTTTCATAGAAATCAAAAATGTGTGTTTTTGACGCAATTTCACAACCTCGAAAATGACTGACATTTGACAAGTTGGATTTTCTTCCCATGTGCATCATTGTGATACAAAACACCACTTTCTAAATAAATGTTGGGTTTTAGAAGCCGTTTTAGAATTCGTGTCCATGTTATATCGGGTCTAAATATCCTCGCCTTTGTCTCAGATCTGATATAACACGGCCACTCAGTCAATAAACATTACTTCTACAGTGCATAAAGTGCATCACATTTTCCCATTTTGATGGTAATTGATCCGCCTACATTTTAGCTGAAGCCTGTTGCACAAAAGACTAGTGACAAATACTGTCTGATGACAACAATGACTATCCAAGCGATGTACAACTACTTGAAGGAAAGTTAAAGTGCACATGAAGCAAAATTTTTACTTTTAAAAATCGATTACATATGAAGTGAATAGTGGGATGTTTCAGTATTTTGTGATTTGAGCTTCGCATTTGCAAGTTATAAAGGTATGAAATCGTGATATGCTAATTCAGTGACGTCATTAAGGTTGCACGCCGTAACTTATTTATATTTTTTCAAACAGCACTCTTCTCTGAAATACATGTAGAGAAAAAAAGATTTCAATAATTTGCACGAGGGCGCTTTCGTATTATAAATTGCAACCAAAATGACGTCAGAATGATGTCGTGATATTAGCATATCACGATTTCAAACCTTTATAACTCGCAAATACGAAGCTCAAATCACAAAATACTGAAACATCCCACTATTCACTTCATATGTAATCGATTTTTAAAAGAATTTGTTTTGCTTCATATGCACTTTAAAGTGCTGTAAAATACTAGAAGAGAAGTACTACTTACAGTCAAATTATCTCTCAACAACTGCATGATTAGTGTGCTGTCCTTGTACTGTTCTTCATTGAGCTGATCCAAATCAGCAATTGCTTCATCAAAAGCCTATAATTATGAAGTGATATGTTAGGCTGACAATTTGGTATACATTTTGTTACACACAAGGGCAATCACAAGCGCAATCATGAATGCAATCATGAGCGCAATCACGAGCTCAATCACAAGCGCAATCACGAGCACAATCACAAGCGCAAGCACGAGGGTAATCATGAGCACAATCACAAGTGCAATCATGAGTGCAATCACGAGCATAATCACGAGCGCAATCATGAGTGCAATCACGAGCGTAATCATGAGCGCAATCACGAGCACAATTCATGGTTCCACGACAACAATGATGAAAAAACGCACGACCAATCAGCCCATTGCCAGTATTCCCAATGGAATAATTCAGGTCCCACAAACACGATCTTTGAATTGTTGTTTACAGACAGGTTTTGAACATTTTACAAATTTAATTGTACTAGATGGTCAGAGTATCTAGCTAATAAAACCCCATAAACAATATTCTTCAATCGCGCTTTTTCCGGTGCTGATTTTTGATAAAATGTGATGGCTTGTGGGACATAGCAACAGTAACTATGGAGTTTCGGAACCATGAATCACGAGCGCAGTCAAGAGTGCAGTCACGAGTGCAATCATGAGCGCAAACACAAGGGTATTCAAAGTATTACTAAGTCAGCATTGCAACACATATACCCATATTACCTCATTAAATATTTCTAAGTGATCAATGTGCCGCACATTGTCACAAAATTAATACCAAATTCTAAATTCTTCAGCCTATAAAATTGTTGCACATTTTCAAAATCTCGACAAAACAACTTTTCAATAGAAAATAAAAAGGAAAAAAAGATGAGAAGCTGAAATAAAAGCCATGTACAATTTACTTACTTTCTTGGCCAGCTCGCATGCTTTCCCTTGGTCATTTAAGATTTCATAGTAGAACACTGAGAAGTTTAGAGCAAGACCCAGGCGGATGGGATCAGTTGTCTTCAATTTCTTCTCCACACAAGTTTCTATGGCCTTGTTGTAGGCTGTTTTTGATTCTTCAACAGTGGCTGAAGATATAATAATAATACTTTATTTGCACTTTACAATAATATATTACAAGTTTCGTATTGTATTGTATTGTATCATACAGTCATTCTCAAAAAGGTTGTCCAGATGAAAAGACTACAATACTACAATAAAGTCACGTGATTCATTATGTATTCAATTTCTGTGCGCGGAACTGTGAGTTGATACCAGCGGCATTACATTCATTTCTCACTGACAATGCCGTGTACTTTTGCATCTCAAATTGAAATTCCACGCGAGGAAATTGAAAACATAATGAATCACGTGACTTTATTGTAGTATTGTAGTCTTTTCATCTGGACAACCTTTTTGAGAATGACTGTATATCAAAATATAGGTTTACAAATCACTCAAAACAAAACACAATATTTACCACCCTAACACAATATTCCTGCTCCATCACATACAAAATATATCAAGTAAATCGAAACATTCAGTTCTCCAAAAAATAAATCATGCAGCCGCCCGAGTATATCCAAGCCCGGCGTCTAGCAGCCCGAAATCAAGTGTCGTTGTTTGAAATCGAACTCTTTTGTACAATAAATCGTATTTTCCAGCCATTGATCGACTATAGACTTAAACTTTGTATAGTTAAACGCTAATTTAGACAGTAGAACGAGAAATTATTTTGGTATTTTGACAACAGGCCGATAAAGAACCCGGTTTTGTGAGAGCTTGAATCGAAATGGTGACCAGAATCGAACAACATTGCAGCGCAATTCTGAAACTCTACACTTTCAGCTTCCTAGAAAATAGCATTTGAAGTATTCTAAACACTGACTCACTTGTCCTGTCCTGCTCAGAAGCAACCTCAGCTAGATATCGGTGATAGTCTCCCTTCATTTTTAAGAAGAACACCTCCGACTCTGCCTGCTCGGCTTCTTCGCCTTTGATGAGATATTTGTCTAACAGCATCTAAATACGACAGCGTAAAGACACTCTCAGAATCAATCAAAAGACAGTGTAGAGTAGTCGGGAATAGCAGAGTATGTCAAGAAGGTCGTTTAAAACCTCCAAGCAGTAGATTTTGAAGGGGAAAGGGAGATGTAGCCGGCGCAGGGTGGGGCGATAGTTGATCAATTCAAAGGAATTGATGTCATGCTCACCAATACATCGTTGCAAACATCCTTCAATTCCTTCTCGATTTTCTCGCGATATTCCTTGGCCATCTTCTTCTTGCTCTCGTTTTCATTCTTTTTCTCTATACTAGAAATAACCCTCCAAGATGAACGCCTGGCACCAACCACGTTCTTGTACGCCACAGAAAGCAAGTTTCTTTCTTCCTGTTGAAGTTTTGGGTTGAGCTCTGTTGCCTTCTTCATTGCGGCAGCCATATCGTCGTATCTTTCCGCCTGTTCGGCCAACTTTGCCTTCTCTACCAAGTCTTCTTTCGATTCTGTCATGGTGGAAGTCTATTCGAGTGAGAGAACGGCGGTAAAGTACTACAAATGCAGCGTGTAATTGGGCGATCCAATATGGCCGAACGGTCGAAGCACAGGAAGCCCAAGCCCTATATTGATATTTCTGGAGTGGCTCTCAGCAGTCAGTACTTGTCGTAATACAACGAAATAGAAGTATGACACCGTTAGCATATACAAGTAGCAAAATCAATCTACTTGCATCCATGCTATCTTATTTTTCTTTCTTTCTATCCCTCAACAAGTCACGTGGTACGGCGATCATATCACCACTGGCCATCAACTAACTAAGTTAACACTGTATATATAATATATGTCGAGTGACAAAAGTGGATCGTACTAACAAACAAACCAATGCATTCAATTAATAAATTTAATAAGAATACCACTATAATATGCATGTATTTTTTTTAGTTCTATTACGCAAGATCGGATCAAATCGGATGACATGACCCTTGTTGCTGATCACGTGACATATCACATATGACAGTTTTCGCGCGAAAACTGGTTCGAATCAATCGAATGACTCATGCAAAATTACAGCGTCAGTAAAACTTGCAAGCAAAAGATATGACTGGCTTCTTGCGTTGGAATGATGTCCGTTCACAAAAGGTTCGTCTGGTTTCAAGAGCTAAGCTTGTACTGTCTGTACTGTGTTGTACAGTTCAGGTCTGGACGAACCCACTGCGTACTTAGATACTTAGAGCTTATAGAGCGCAAGGTTTGCACTGATCGTGATGAACTTTCAGATGGCTCTGCTCAGAATAAGCAAGGGGACTGAGCCGCTTATATGGCTTTTCACTCTTTGGCTGTTTTTCCAGGTTCCCAAGAGTCACCGGTTCGCACAACCGACTTTAACAATTTCCCGCCAATTATGTAAATAAGGAAGAACCAGCGAGCGAGGAGACCTTGGAACCGTGGCGAGGCTCAAGTAGTTATGTCAGTCATTACAAAAGAACTCTACGTTTTAGCATTAGTTCTAATAAGGATCAAGTTCCAAAATAGACTGAACAGAAAATAAAATTGGTAAGATTTAGTCCAGAGGTCTTCCTGCATTTTCTTCTTCAGCAGAGCAGCACTTTTCAGTATAGGGGCGCATTAAGGGTTATGGGGTACGGGATATTTTAAAAGCCAAAAACTCGAGGGATGCGGGATTTTGAAGGTAGAATTACAGGGATACCGGCTATTGACAATTATTGATTTTCCAGATACCGTAACATGAAGCCTTTTCACACCTGTTTTTTGGTGGGGGAATTTGAGCCCGTCGATCACTGATTTACCCTGCGAGCAGAGGTTCCTTTTCGTCTTTCTAAGTTCACTGTGTCCGTTCAGCAAAAGTCTAGTAAAAGACACAGTGAACATAGAAAGACGAAAAGGAACCTCTGCTCGCAGGGTATCACTGAATTAATCCAGGCCGATGTTTCAAATCAATGGCCATGTCCTTGAATCTCATTACACGTCATTACATGCCTTCAAATGACGGGTAAAACACAGCCCTCAAAGTGCTTAGAGCGTGATATATATAAGTATAACGATAGTGATGTAGGCCATCGCTAAGTAATGTGCCAACCAGATATCGATTGGCTGATGAAATAAAGCAACTTGTGTAGAGCTTTTGTAATCATGGTTGACAAATGAACATTACAAAGTCAAATGTGAAGTCAATGTTTACAAACAGTCAACAACATCTCTAAATGCATGGATAGTGTATGGCAAACTACTCTTTTCAGATGAATAATTTAAGGATAATTTTAATATGGCAATGTACAAAATATTTTAAATTTGGTTACAAAGTTGTACATTTTGAGGGCACTGACTTGGTACCTTTGGAAAATCATATCATCTATCTCACTACCGACTAATACCACTATCATAGAATTTGTATAACAAATAAAATAAGCCACAATTCTCTCCCCTGTTCCAAGTGATAATACCACCCTAAAAGGAAACACTTTTGGGATCTTACGTCATGTAACGGCAAAGTTGACGTCCCTCAATAGCAAACCGATTGTATTCTTTGTGAACTTCGTTCTATTTAAGGGGTTGACCATTAGAAATGTTGGGAGGGGGAGGGAGGGGGGGAAGGGAGGGGTGACAATTCCCCCCAAAAAATTCCTGCAAAGAAAAAATGTCCCAAAAAATTTCCTGCAAGTACCCTACCACCTAAAACAAATTCCTGCAAGCAAGCAAGCAAGACAGTTGGAACATGCTATCTAGAGGCAAAATGAATAGAAAGGCAGCTTCAAGCAGGATTTTTTTTAAGGTGGTAGGGTACTTACAGTAATTTTTTGGGGGACATTTTTTTTTGCAGGAATTTTTTTGTGGAAATTGTCACTCCCCCTTGGGAGTCTTTTGTTGTTTCTATTGAATTACATCAACTGTGCCAGTAACATGAAGAACAAGCCCACTTTTGCAACAAGTCCTGTCATTAGTAATGCTGTGTATTTTGTACGGCTGTATAGAAGCTTATCAATATTCTAGGGTAAAAATGATTCTCTACAGCTGAATGATCTTCATTATGAAAAGAAAACAAGTTAGGCTGCTTTCCATTTTTTCTGTCCATTGATTATAATAGCAGAACACACCAACAAGGTTTGATCCTTTCTGTGCATCCGTTCATAGCCGGCTATCACTGAGTTATATTATTTAAACCAGTAGACAGCCAGCCAGTCAAGTTAAATGGAAAACATCCTTAGCCTACCACTTGTAGAATGTCTTAACATAATTGTTTTAAATCTAATGTTTCAATAAAGCTTTACATTGTGACATAAGCATAAGTGCAAACACGGATAACACTGATCCTTGTGCTTATGCTTGCGTCAGACCCAGTGAAATAATAATGCTTGCTTGTGCTTGCATCGCTAGTTAAAAGAACACTTTATAGAGAATAGAAATGGTTAAAATAGGGATAATATTACCACATGGAATCAAATGATGATATGTTTTGAATCAGGAGTTTATGTAGACAAGAGTTATACTAGTTGTATACCCTGTATACCCATACAAGACTACTTGGATGTCAAACTACTATTCAGCTGGATCATCTTGTTCTGAGCTCCACAGCTGCAAATAAAAAACAATCAATCAATGCATGTATCAATCAATCAATGCATGTATCAATCAATCAATGCATGTATCAATCAATCAATGCATGTATCAATCAATCAATGCATGTATCAATCAATCAATGCATGTATCAATCAATCAATGCATGTATCAATCAATCAATGCATGTATCAATCAATCAATGCATGTATCAATCAATCAATGCATGTATCAATCAATCAATGCATGTATCAATCAATCAATGCATGTATCAATCAATCAATGCATGTATCAATCAATCAATGCATGTATCAATCAATCAATGCATGTATCAATCAATCAATGCATGTATCAATCAATCAATGCATGTATCAATCAATCAATGCATGTATCAATCAATCAATGCATGTATCAATCAATCAATGCATGTATCAATCAATCAATGCATGTATCAATCAATCAATGCATGTATCAATCAATCAATGCATGTATCAATCAATCAATGCATGTATCAATCAATCAATGCATGTATCAATCAATCAATGCATGTATCAATCAATCAATGCATGTATCAATCAATCAATGCATGTATCAATCAATCAATGCATGTATCAATCAATCAATGCATGTATCAATCAATCAATGCATGTATCAATCAATCAATGCATGTATCAATCAATCAATGCATGTATCAATCAATCAATGCATGTATCAATCAATCAATGCATGTATCAATCAATCAATGCATGTATCAATCAATCAATGCATGTATCAATCAATCAATGCATGTATCAATCAATCAATGCATGTATCAATCAATCAATGCATGTATCAATCAATCAATGCATGTATCAATCAATCAATGCATGTATCAATCAATCAATGCATGTATCAATCAATCAATGCATGTATCAATCAATCAATGCATGTATCAATCAATCAATGCATGTATCAATCAATCAATGCATGTATCAATCAATCAATGCATGTATCAATCAATCAATGCACGTATCAATCAATCAATGCATGTATCAATCAATCAATGCATGTATCAATCAATCAATGCACGTATCAATCAATCAATGCATGTATCAATCAATCAATGCACGTATCAATCAATCAATGCATGTATCAATCAATCAATGCATGTATCAATCAATCAATGCATGTATCAATCAATCAATGCATGTATCAATCAATCAATGCATGTATCAATCAATCAATGCATGTATCAATCAATCAATGCATGTATCAATCAATCAATGCACGTATCAATCAATCAATGCACGTATCAATCAATCAATGCATGTATCAATCAATCAATGCATGTATCAATCAATCAATGCATGTATCAATCAATCAATGCATGTATCAATCAATCAATGCATGTATCAATCAATCAATGCACGTATCAATCAATCAATGCATGTATCAATCAATCAATGCACGTATCAATCAATCAATGCATGTATCAATCAATCAA
This sequence comes from Actinostola sp. cb2023, assembly GCA_033675265.1. Taxonomy (NCBI): domain Eukaryota; kingdom Metazoa; phylum Cnidaria; class Anthozoa; order Actiniaria; family Actinostolidae; genus Actinostola; species Actinostola sp. cb2023. The sequence continues at coordinate 400,274 of JAUJYZ010000778.1, read as the reverse complement.
TGCTTGTATCAATCAATCAATGCATGTATCAATCAATCAATGCATGTATCAATCAATCAATGCACGTATCAATCAATCAATGCATGTATCAATCAATCAATGCATGTATCAATCAATCAATGCATGTATCAATCAATCAATGCATGTATCAATCAATCAATGCATGTATCAATCAATCAATGCATGTATCAATCAATCAATGCATGTATCAATCAATCAATGCATGTATCAATCAATCAATGCATGTATCAATCAATCAATGCATGTATCAATCATCAATCAATCAATGCATGTATCAATCAATCAATGCATGTATCAATCAATCAATGCATGTATCAATCAATCAATGCATGTATCAATCAATCAATGCATGTATCAATCAATCAATGCATGTATCAATCAATCAATGCATGTATCAATCAATCAATGCATGTATCAATCAATCAATGCATGTATCAATGAAAGCCTCATCCCATGAGCGAGTCTGCTTACAGGATGATCTGCAACTGTAACTGGTAAAATCCATGACGTTCTCAAGATCTTATGAACCCCGGCTGTATGAAGGTACTTCAACTAAATGCAGGGCAGACAACACTGTCTTGTAAAGTGACGTTACTTACTGTTAAATTATCTCTCAACAGTTGCATGATTAGTGTGCTGTCCTTGTACTTCTCTTCAGGGACATGATCCAAATCAGCAATGGCATCATCAAAAGCCTGTATAAAAAGCATAATCATTCTATACCGTTATATAAGTTACATGTAGAGCTACAGAACAAACACTTAAAAAACTTAGGCCTAGTTCAGACGTCGTGCTAATCATGAGCCGTTCTCATTTCAAACAATAGATCAATAGATCTTGGAAAGTACGGTGTTTGAACTAGGCCTTAGATTTAGTACTAAATATTGGTACTTCTATTGTTTAATTAGTGTTATTTAGTACTAGCATTGCACGGTTTATAGTGTTTGTACTCTATTGACCCATAAAGTGAGAGAAAATACGACTTTAGCATTAAATGTACATTGTATTACAGTTTGAACTCATACATAATTTTACTATATAAGGTAAGGATACTCAGACTCATGCATCATAAATTGTGTTTCTCTGTGTTAATTGCATTAATTAAATAACAGGAGCATTCATTTTCTATAATACTTAAGGTATAAGGTAAAGAGAACATGCAAAATATGCCAGCGTATTACACAGTAGCATGCAGAAACAAAGATGCCAATTGGGTCAATTGCACTATACCACTATGACGTCAGATCAAAACAATCTATTGTTTAAACGCTAAGGATCATGGTCGCTAGAGGGAGACAAAACAGCAACAACACAAAGGATTTCCCAAATAAATGTATTTTACAGATGATCTGAAAGCGATAAAAGTCACCAAATACAGTAAATATTGTGGGAAAAGTATCGATGAACATAATATCTGGAAACTAGCCAATTTGAAATCAAGCGAACCTCAGCAGAGCAGATTTAGTTCAAATTTTTATTGTTCTTCACAATTCTGTCCCCCTCATACATAAGCCGTTACGTCATAATGGTATAGGGCAATACTATTAGAGTAAAACAATAGAAACAAAACAAAAACAAAACAAACAAAAAAAAGAAAAAAAAGAAAAAAAGAAAAAATAATATTTAAAAAAAAGAAACAAAACAATAGAACAAGTAGATAATAGTAGATAATGAATTCTATTGTATGTATTATCCAATCACAACAGCTCTTCTGAGCAGCTGCGGGTCACCTCGAGAAATGTCCAAACTTTAAATAACAAACAAGTCATCAAAATCAACATGTACAATGTAGTGGAATAATGAACCTCCAATAGTTGGACAGATAATACTGTGTGACGGCTCTACCCCTACCCCTTCCCCTCAAGAGCCATCACACATACTTGCAGACATTTGACTTCGTGCTTGTACTTTTTCTCACCTACAAGTTTGGAAAACTACCACACAAGTCATGAAATATCTGTTTTTATTAATATACCAAGTGTCAAAGTGAATTTTTCTCAGCCTCTCTTTGGACTCCCGTGAAAGTCATCAAATTCGACAGTTTACCAACAACAGCTCTGAGTGGGCAGCAATATGTTGTGGACCGGTAAATAACAAAACTGGAAGTTACTTCATCGGAAAAGTAACCTATTTGTATTCGAAAGTTGAAATTATGTCCGCTCTTGTTTTGAGTTCTTTGACACTTTGTATATAATAGATCGTTTGCACTTATGTCATCGTAAAATTTTCTGGGCCTAAATATTGAGTATAATTGAACAAAAGGTCTTACAACCAAAAGAGCAGTCAAAATCATGTATTTTAACCAAAGTTTGAGTTATAAGAAGCTTTCAATGCCGAGATATGAGCGATCAAATGTGTGCATTGTTTAGTGTGAAATGTATGGAGCCGCCATCTTGGTGTACAACCGTAGTACACCAACATTGCCATGGCAGCCAAAACACCAATGATCAAAATCATGTTAATATTAGAAACAACTGACTTTCTCAATATAAATATTAATCAAATCAAACTTACATATCATTTACGAAGTAAAAAGTGTATCATTTAAGGGGGGATTAACATATTTATTTGGCCCGTTGCTAGGGAAACTTTGAAAATTCATAAAACTCTTAAAATCATTACACAAGGCATGAAACTTTCACAATGTGTTAGTTGAGGATAGAAGTTCGACATGTGATGACGTCATCACGTACGTCCTTATGACGTCATCACATCGTAAAAAAACGGCGTTTTTCATAGGGTTTTGAAGAATTAGAAATATTTTGATATAATCTGAAAATTTATATCAAGGTGCAGAAGACTGAGCATGCGTTTTGCGTTTCAATGAAAATTGAATTTTTTATGGCAGTTTCTTTGCATTTTTAACGACATTTTTGTCCATAACTTTACCGTTTTTTCTTTGTTTCTAAAATCCATGCTCAAATTTGTGGAGAATACTCTTCTTAGCAGATACATAAAGAAAAAAGTTAACTTTTTTGAAAACGTGAAAAGAACAGCGTTTTTTTCGAAAATGCCGTTTTTGTGGCTTGGGCTACCTGTGGTCGTTATAATTTTCGTTCGCAAGACAAATACATGACAATTTAGGTGTGTTAGAAAAATGTATTTTCTGCACTTTCTTTTGGTTCAAGGTACATAAACATTTACCCAGAAAGGAAGATCGATATTTACTTGTCATTTGTGTGGTTTTTCTCATGTTTTGAAGCATTTTAATGCAGCTCAAATTATTAATTTGTGCAAAGTCTTTCGATACGGCAAAGTTTTTCAGTCGTGTTTTCAAGGTGTTTTCACCGATCTTCGACGTATTTCATCTACTGTTTGACATGTTTCATTTTGACAGGCAGAGTCTAGAACAACAACCTGTTGAGTAAGGTAATCCTTGATTGTTTTTTATTGATGTATCGGCGTTTTTTACTCTTAGGTTGAAGTTTTTGTGACGACAAGTCGACTTGTTTTACTTCGGTTCAATATCATTCTGTTGAGTGTTGTTGCTTTTGAACGACTCTTCAAGTGGAATTATCGCTTGCTTTCTTTGACTTCTTTTACTTTAAACTACTGCAGTCTATCATATGTCGAATATTTATTCATTGAACAAACTTAAAATTAAGAGAATAACGCTCAATAAAATATATAACTTGTAATTTTTGAAGTGAAATTCGTGTATGTCTTACGGGAAAACACTGGGCGCTTGCTCGATTTCTTCTCATTCAAGCTCTGCATAGCAACGAATTACCATGGCAACGAAATATGTTAATCCCCCCTTAATTAGAAGCAAATTTCCCTAATTCTCTGGCTTTAGAATACACGCGACAGTGTTGCGTGACAGAATTTGGCTCTCAATAATTAATCAAAAGCCAAACATCAAAAGTACACAGATTTTTTTGTGAAGACTTTTCTCATGGATATAAATAAAATATCAAACAAACAGTTAAGTATGATGAATATTCTAGCTTTTAGCTTTTTGATGACGTCATGTACAAATGATCTACAAACACTTATTTATTGGGACTTCGGGAAAGCAGTATGTTTTGTGGTTCCTCAACCTCGATGTTTTGGTCTTGGGGTCACAAAACATGCTGTTTCCCTCGATTCCAGTAAATAAGTGTTAATTATTATTCCACTTGTGCATCATTTTACCATATAAGGGTAAGAGACCACGCAAAATATGCCAGCATAATTATTATTGGTTATTCCATGGGTTTCTATGGAATACGGGCGGATATTTCACGAAATAATTATATTATTTGGTATACAACGAGCCTTTAGGCGAGTTGTATACTTAAATAATATAATTTTTTAGTGAAATTTCCGCCCGTATTCCATAGAAAACCATGGAATAACCATATTATCCTATACATATTACATCAACAATTAAAATTTACAACGTTTTGAATGGTTAATACAAACTATGAAATACCGCTCTGTATTTCATAGAAATGGTGAGCTCTGATTGGTTGAGATGTAATATGTATAGGATAATACACAGTAGCTCACTCGCGCATGAAAAACATAGCAAAAATGGCTCAAAAACTTCAGGAAACAAAGAAACAAAATCAATTGTGGAATAATAAACCCCTTATTTGATGATTTGACAGATAATGCGCGAGAACATCTTACTGATTGCTCGTATCTTTTCTCGCCTGTCGCAACTCGTAAAATATCTGCGCGTATTATCTGTCAAACCATCAAATAAGCTGTATGTATTATATGTCACAAAAATTATTATTCACCTCGTCCCTTACTTACTTTCTTGGCCAGCTCGCATGCTTTTGCTTGGTCATTTAAGATTTCATAGTAGAACACTGAGAAGTTGAGAGCAAGACCCAGGCGGATGGGATTAGTTGAGCCTAACTCCTCTGAAGTAGAATGAGCTTCTTTGTAGGCTTCATGTGACTCAGTAACAGCATCTAGATGAAGTATTACATAAAATTAACTAGATGTGTGATGTACAGTCAAACCTCTATTAAGCAGTCACCCTCGCGAAGTAGCCAACTGACCGCTTAATAGAGGAGACAGCTTAATAGAGGTCAAGTTTACAGTAAGTATGGGGACTGATTTCCGGGAATTTGAGTGAAAGTGACCGTTTATTAGAGGGTGACCGCTTAACAGAGGGCCGCTTAATAGAGGTTTGACTGTAGTACTTTAGTGTTGAAATCCATAATATTCATCTTATTAAAATTAAGCGTATTCTTGATTTTTAATTCTCATTGAAATCTACGTAGACCGCCATCTTTATTGTGTATAAATAAATAGAGGTTATTAGTCGGCTAAGCATCTAATACGGCTTTGTAAGCTTTGTAGACGAGCCAAAATACATGACGAGTAAAAATTCACAGCCGTATTAGATGCTTAGCCGACTAATAAGTTGTTTATTATATTTTTTGTCAAAGAAACTAGCTATTCTGGTGAAAGAAAAACAACAAATTACAGTGAAATCTCTGTACGAGCGCGCGCTAGCCAATGTAGAATTCTCGCACGCTGATTGGTTAATTTTCATCACACGATTCTGCATGAATGATTGGAAAGCCAGTTTGAAGTAACTACCCAAAATACGGTCCCATATTTCGCGCGTTCTTGTGCATATTTCGTGCGTTCTTTGACAAAAAATATAATAAAAGTTATTATTATTATTATTATTAGTGATGACATTACAGTAGTGCAAGGTATTAAGGCATTGTTTCACAAATAGAGTTGTATGAGTGGGAAGTACTTATGGTATATTACGGTTTGTAAAATAACACAATTCTAACGCGAGCTCTGATTGGTTAGCTATTATGTTTACTTGAGACTATGTAAACATGGTTGAAGACAACAAACCCAGCGTACGCTCGATGGTGTCAGTAGCGCGCACTTCAACGGTAATTTTGTTCAAAAACACAACAGAATCTTCAACTTTCTTGCCATGTTTGTCACCATTGTTGTTCTTTTTCATCAAAAATCCATAGTTTTGTTGTATCGCAATGTTTTCAACACCAAAGTTGAAGAAACGTTTGATTTTAAGATTGTTTTAGAGAATACTTGTGACTGATGCTTTGCCGTGTCAGTTACTTGATTATAACAAGCTCGAGCTCGGTTCATATAAAACGAACGCTGATTGGCTGTTCAATCCATTTTTGATGTTAGGAGAATTTAGCGTTTGGTTCGGCTAATAAAGTTGATTTATTTCACCTTTAATATAATTTTGCGTCTCGTTATTTTACAAAACAAATAGAAAACGTTTTCCTGTGTTTACATAGCCTGATATAAACACTCAGGAAAGTTTGGGAGAAGTCTCGAGCTCTGTGTAAAACCTCGTCTACGGCTTGGTTTTACACAATAGCTCTCGACTTCTCCCAAACTTCCCTCGTGTTTATATCAGGCTATGTAAACACGGGAAACATTTTCTATTTGTTAATTGTGCAATGCAGTGACAGTGCCGCGGGGAGACCGTACAGTGTTGAGCAATGATTTCATGTGCTGTGATTGGTTGAATATAATGTCTTTGATTCCGTACCGTGACTGTAACTTTGTGCAGTAGGTTTCCCACTCATATATGAAAAACGACTCTATGGTGTAGAAAACTATACAAGCAATGTTACGTCATTCAAAATCGTTAGGGCAGCTTCTTTGGATTTGGGGACTCAACTTTCAATGTGAATGAAAGATCAAGAATACGCTAGAGGTGATTTTTATCAAGATGGATATTTAATTTTATTAATTAGCATTCACTTGAATACATGTAGATTTGTCCATATTTTGGTTACAACTACTCTTAAAACTAAACACTCCTGAATGGTTGATGTAATTGTATTGACAAAGAAAATGCTTTTTATAAACTGACTTACTTTGTGAAAGCCCAAGGAATAGAAATGTCAAATGGGAGGTTTGAAAGAATGAAAAATAATGACCTTCACACATATAACTAGTATAGTAATTATATTAAATAGTGATTGTATTTATTTCTCTTTGTACTAATCCCTTGCTACCAGCTGTGTTTCGTACATACATTTCGTAATCTTGGCTTTTGTATATGTTATGAATCATTAGGAAACATTCATCACGAAGTGCCATTTAGATTTTCGCAAAATAAGTTGATAGCCAACCAGTTCTCATTATTAGTATTTCAAAACTGTATCACAAGCGAAAAGGGGGGTATTTTTAAAAATTTCCCCTTGAATTTTAAAATACTACAATGTACTAGATATGTACTAGAGCGATTGAATTAAAAACAGGATAGAATACTTTGTATATTTCGAGAAAACTTCAAATATTTCAAGACTATAGCTGGTTCTTTTCTAGCCATCGGTTGATGAAAGACCAAACTGTGAAATTGACAACATCACGAAATGTCGTCTTTTGTTGGTAAAGAAATCAATTGTCGTCTGATAGGAAGAGAATCGAAAAGTACAACCGGTAGATATCTAAATCAGATGGAACTGTAAGTCTCAATCAAGCTGGGAAATACATAAACTCTTCGTTTAAAACACTGACTAACCTTTCTTTTCGTCATCAGAAGCAACTTCAGCCAGATATCTGTAATAGTCGCCCTTCATTTTCAGGAAGAATACCTTGGACTCTTCTTCTGTGGCTGATTTGATCAGGTGGTTGTCCAACAAAGCCTGCAAAACGACAACGTAAAAAGGTTTAGACGCTTTCAAAATCCACTACAAGACAGTGTTGAGAAGTAGGAAATAGCACAGTAGGTTAAGAAGTTCGTTTAAAACCTCTAAGCAGTAGATTTTCAAGGGAAAAGGAAGATGTAGCCGGCGCAGGGTGGGGCGATCAAACCAAATACTCACCAATACATCGTGGCAAACATCCTTCAATTCCTTCTCGATTGTATCGCGATATACCTTGGCCTTCTCCTTATTATTGCTCTCGTTTTCATTCTTTTGCTCTATGCTAGAAATAACCCTCCAAGATGAACGCCTGGCACCAACCACGTTCTTGTACGCCACAGAAAGCAAGTTTCTTTCTTCCTGTTGAAGTTTTGGGTTGAGCTCTGTTGCCTTCTTCATTGCGGCAGCCATATCGTCGTATCTTTCCGCCTGTTCGGCCAACTTTGCCTTCTGTACCAAATCTTCTTTTGTTTCTGCCATGCTAGATGTAAATCCGAGGCGGTAAAGTTCTACAATGCGACGTTTATTGGGCGATCCAATAATTCAATATGGCCGAATTGAACGAAACGGTTAGGAAATCCTGGCGCCACAGGGAACCCTATTATCGTTTATGATGGATTATGGGATTCCTGTGGTAGGGCACAGGCGACCCAGTAATACAAAGCAGTACCATGCAGCCACCAAATAACAGGGCCGTACATAACCCAAAAATCAAGGGGGACAGTACGTATAATATATAACAGCAAAAAAATTAAAAATACTACAGTTCTCAGTACTTTTCGGTATCTTTTTTGCCTTTCGAGAGGGGGGGGGGGGGCAACTGGGCTAAACATTGGAGTTGGGTACTTCATGTGAAGGTGCCATGTGAGAACATTGGAGTTGGGTACTTCATGTGAAGGTGCCATGGGAGAACATTGGAGTTGGGTACTTCATGTGAAGGTGCCATGTGAGAACATTGGAGTTGGGTACTTCATGTGAAGGTGCCATGTGAGAACATTGGAGTTGGGTACTTCATGTGAAGGTGCCATGTGAGAACATTGGAGTTGGGTACTTCATGTGAAGGTGCCATGGGAGAACATTGGAGTTGGGTACTTCATGTGAAGGTGCCATGGGAGAACATTGGAGTTGGGTACTTCATGTGAAGGTGCCATGGGAGAACATTGGAGTTGGGTACTTCATGTGAAGGTGCCATGGGATAACATTGGAGTTGGGTACTTCATGTGAAGGTGCCATGTGAGAAACATTGGAGTTGGGTACTTCATGTGAAGGTGCCATGTGAGAACATTGGAGTTGGGTACTTCATGTGAAGGTGCCATGTGAGAACATTGGAGTTGGGTACTTCATGTGAAGGTGCCATGGGAGAACATTGGAGTTGGGTACTTCATGTGAAGGTGCCATGTGAGAACATTGGAGTTGGGTACTTCATGTGAAGGTGCCATGGGAGAACATTGGAGTTGGGTACTTCATGTGAAGGTGCCATGGGATAACATTGGAGTTGGGTACTTCATGTGAAGGTGCCATGGGAGAACATTGGAGTTGGGTACTTCATGTGAAGGTGCCATGTGAGAACATTGGAGTTGGGTACTTCATGTGAAGGTGCCATGGGAGAACATTGGAGTTGGGTACTTCATGTGAAGGTGCCATGGGAGAACATTGGAGTTGGGTACTTCATGTGAAGGTGCCATGGGAGAACATTGGAATTGGGTACTTCATGTGAAGGTGCCATGGGAGAACATTGGAGTTGGGTACTTCATGTGAAGGTGCCATGTGAGAACATTGGAGTTGGGTACTTCATGTGAAGGTGCCATGGGAGAACATTGGAGTTAGGTACTTCATGTGAAGGTGCCATGGGAGAACATTGGAGTTGGGTACTTCATGTGAAGGTGCCATGGGAGAACATTGGAGTTAGGTACTTCATGTGAAGGTGCCATGGGAGAACATTGGAGTTGGGTACTTCATGTGAAGGTGCCATGGGAGAACCCAACCACATATATTATGAGGGTGCCATGGGGTGGGGGCACAAGTTGGGTACTTCAGTGTCACGGGGGAACATTTAATGCGAGGGTGACATGGGTAATGTGTTGGGTGCCTCATTTTAAGGGTCTCTTGGGGGGATCAAAAGTTGGGTACCCTGTACCATGGTACACTCGAGCTGGGCAACTGACAGAAAGATCCCCACTCACTTGGTATCAAGGAAATAGAATGTTTAATATTATTGTATGGAATATTTATTGTTTTGTTTACCTACAGTTGAACTACTAGACTGCAAAACAGCCCATACTTTTTCGCAAAACTCTGCCTAGATTGTCATATCCCTCGCCTCACTCACTTCATGTCATTTGGTCTCGTCAGGACTGTTATACAGTCTAAATCTCTACTAACGGCCACCTCCGGGCCCCTCAATGGCCAGTTATTGTGTCCCGGTTTTGAAAACTCCCACAACCACCACCTCGACACAACATCCACAAAATGTCCTCCAGAGTCAGCAGTTGTGGAGAGGTTGACTATATTTCAATATTAAATTTCAGTTATCATAAAAGTGAAGCCACTTTGCTTTAGAATAGAACAAAGATTGCGATGGCATCATTGCAGAAGATTGATTCATCTTTCTTCTCAGTTTTATTCCTTCCAAACTGTAAACAGAGCTCAAGTATGGCTCTTTTTTGAATGGAAAAACTGATGTACAAACTGCAAATAAGATGGCGTTTTTGTCGTAGCTGGAGAAATGGCCACATCTTCAAACTACACTATCCTGGATTCAAGTTTCTTAAAAGAGTGACTTAAAGCAGTGTTCACAATAAATACATATAACCTTCACTAAAATTTGGCAACAATAATACATGTTCAAAAGCATTCTAGTTGGACATGGGCTTACAAATAAGAGTAGTGATGATATGCTTGGGATTCCCCTTCTGGAAAATAAAAAAGGCCTTTACAATTTTATTCTGCTACTAAATGTAGCCCAAAGAGCAACTGTATTGAATCAGGAGTCGCAGCATACAAAGCTATGTTGGCTTCCAATATGAGACTATAAGAGGGAAGAACTACTAGTCTTCTTGATTGTCATCATCATTTTCACTGGTCCATAACTAGAAATCAAGGAATAATAATAATATAATAATAATAAAAGAACTATGATATATGTATGGAAATGGAAACTAATGGAGAATATACAGAACAAATGTTCGGAAAAAATCAGACGCCTCGAGCGGGATTCGAACCCACGACACCCCGATTTCATGACAGGTGCTCTACCCACTGAGCTACCGAGGCAACTACAGTGGCGTGGAGTTCAAAATCAGTGTCTTTGAGCTAATTTGAACTCCACGCCACTGTAGTTGCCTCGGTAGCTCAGTGGGTAGAGCACCTGTCATGAAATCGGGGTGTCGTGGGTTCGAATCCCGCTCGAGGCGTCTGATTTTTTTCGAACATTTGTTCTGTATATTCTCCATTAGTTTCCATTTCCATATAATAATAATAATAATAACCTTTATTAACGTATTATTGAAATACTTTTGAAATAAAGAATGAATGAATGAATGGATGAATAAATTAATGACTAGATAACAAAATGCATAGGGTCAGGAGTGAGTTCCATAAAACTTACCGTTGATTTCATTGATACGCGCCCGAAAGAGAAAAATTCCTGGTGCGAGTTTGTCGATTCTCTTCCGTCAATCAAACACATTTGGCGAGACTACCGAATACAACCAAGGAGCTTGACTCAATAAACATTCATACGATTGAGAGATTAAACTGGTAGAAATATAAGTTTTTTGTTTTTATTTACTTTTGTCGATCTGATAACTAAATGATATCTTAAGTTAGAATAAAATACTCGCTCATATGATGTCGAACGCAGCTTTGAAGTTCTGAGAGACTAATTAGGACTAATGGTTGTCAATTTCAATCAAATTTAGCAGTGCAAATATTCCTCAAAATGAAATGGAAATACTTACAAAATGAATTCTCTTTGTCTTTTGGAGTCATAATAGAGAGATTTAGCAAACACGACGCAACGTGAAAGATGACGGCAAGCGCTGACAAATAACTGTGAAAACGACCGTTAGCATCCTCAACGTCATGAAGAGGACGTGAAAACAAGTGAAATGGCGTCGTGAACTTGACGTCGCGACGTTGTCACGGTAGTCACGCAATGACCATATGGGAATACATTCGTCATCTAACATCACGTTCTCACGTCGCATCGTGTTTGCTAAATCTCTCTAATAATTGCAAAGGCACTTTTATCTCTCATCGTACGAATGTTTATAGAGTCAAACTCCTTGGTTGTAATCGGTAGTCTCGCCAAATGTGTTTGATTGATGGAAGAGAATCGCCTAACTCGCACCAGGAACTTTTCTCTGTCGGGCGCGTATCAAAATCAATGGTAACGCCGGGTGTAACTCCTAATGTCAGACGTCCAGTCAAAAGCACCAATTAAATGTCTGTCGTTAGCAGTTACGCCCAGAGTTCTGTTTTATGCACCAGAATTTTATGGTACATAACTTATACTTACAGTGAGATTATCTCTTAACAACTGCATGATTAGCGTACTGTCCTTATACCTGTCTTCTTCCAGCCTATCGAGCTCAGCAATAGCGTCATCAAAAGCCTATATGTACAAATAACTGGTTAGTTTTCCTATGCTGTCATATAATAATAATAATAATAATAATAATAATAATAATAATATAAATAATAATAATAATAATAATAATAATAATAATAATAATAATATACACTTTAAAGCCTGGTCCTCACTAGCGACATAAGCACAAGCAACATACGCAGACTCAGTAATGCATTGCTCTTTAACGATGCTTGTCTTTTGCCACACCTATTGCATAAATGGTGTCCTGAGTCTGCGTATGTTGTTTGTGCTTAAGTCACTAGTGAGGACCAGGCTTTACTGAGTCTGCGTATGTTGCTTGTGCTTAAGTCACTAGTGAGGACCAGGCTTTACTGAGTCTGTGTATGTTGCTTGTGCTTATGTCACTAGTGAGGACCAGGCTTTACTGAGTCTGTGTATGTTGCCTGTGCTTATGTCACTAGTGAGGACCAGGCTTTACTGAGTCTGCGTATGTTGCTTGTGCTTAAGTCACTAGTGAGGACCAGGCTTTACTGAGTCTGCGTATGTTGCTTGTGCTTATGTCACTAGTGAGGACCAGGCTTTACTGAGTCTGCGTATGTTGCTTGTGCTTAAGTCACTAGTGAGGACCAGGCTTTACTGAGTCTGCGTATGTTGCTTGTGCTTAAGTCACTAGTGAGGACCAGGCTTTACTGAGTCTGCGTATGTTGCTTGTGCTTATGTCACTAGTGAGGACCAGGCTTTACTGAGTCTGTGTATGTTACTTGTGCTTATGTCACTAGTGAGGACCAGGCTTTACTGAGTCTGCATATGTTGCTTGTGCTTATGTCGTTAGTGAGGACCAGGCTTTACTGAGTCTGTGTATGTTACTTGTGCTTATGTCGCTAGTGAGGACCAGGCTTTACTGAGTCTGCGTATGTTGCTTGTGCTTAAGTCACTAGTGAGGACCAGGCTTTACTGAGTCTGCATATGTTGCTTGTGCTTATGTCGTTAGTGAGGACCAGGCTTTACTGAGTCTGTGTATGTTACTTGTGCTTATGTCGCTAGTGAGGACCAGGCTTTACTGAGTCTGCGTATGTTGCTTGTGCTTAAGTCACTAGTGAGGACCAGGCTTTACTGAGTCTGCATATGTTGCTTGTGCTTATGTCACTAGTGAGGACCAGGCTTTACTGAGTCTGTGTATGTTACTTGTGCTTATGTCACTAGTGAGGACCAGGCTTTACTAAGTCTGCGGTATGTTGCTTGTGCTTAAGTCACTAGTGAGGACCAGGCTTTACTGAGTCTGCGTATGTTGCTTGTGCTTATGTCACTAGTGAGGACCAGGCTTTACTGAGTCTGTGTATGTTACTTGTGCTTATGTCACTAGTGAGGACCAGGCTTTACTGAGTCTGCATATGTTGCTTGTGCTTATGTCGCTAGTGAGGACCAGGCTTTACTGAGTCTGTGTATGTTGCTTGTGCTTATGTCGCTAGTGAGGACCAGGCTTTACTGAGTCTGCGTATGTTACTTGTGCTTAAGTCACTAGTGAGGACCAGGCTTTACTGAGTCTGCGTATGTTGCTTGTGCTTAAGTCACTAGTGAGGACCAGGCTTTACTGAGTCTGCGTATGTTACTTGTGCTTAAGTCACTAGTGAGGACCAGGCTTTACTGAGTCTGTGTATGTTGCTTGTGCTTAAGTCACTAGTGAGGACCAGGCTTTACTGAGTCTGCGTATGTTACTTGTGTTTATAAGTTACTTGTCGCTAGTAGTGTCGCTAGTGAGGACCAGGCTTTACTGAGTCTGCGTATGTTACTTGTGTTTATATGTCGCTAGTGAGGACCAGGCTTTACTGAGTCTGCGTATGTTGCTTGTGCTTAAGTCACTAGTGAGGACCAGGCTTAAGGATACAGAAAGAGTGGATGACACAATAATATTTCAATGTAAAAATAAGGTTAATCAATTATTTTGAGTAATTTTATAGGAAATGTTTGATATCTAACCAATCAGAACAGCCCAATACAATAGCTAAGAATTTTGCTTATTTTACTAGGTTTCCCACATATACAATTTGTTATAAAATTGGCATGTGACGTCACGGGATAACAGACAAACTGACATGATATCTATAAAAAATCTGAGAAAGTATATCTTATACCTTAAGTTTTTGGCAATTTTCATGTTTAAGCCAATGGAATCACTAGTTTTAACAATAGACCATTACCGTAATACATTCCATTGTGCTTTGCGTTTCAGTACAGTAGTTCTTACGTTGACCATTACTTACAGTGCGAATCGAAAAACCATGGGCTCCCAGAAATATTTTAGAAGAAGTTTATCTGACTACAAATCAGTTGAACTTCTTGCAGTTAGAGAGTCGTTTCTGATTGTTCAACGAACAATAAACGATTTCTGAACTCACGTAGTTCGTAAGGTTTCATCAAGCGTAAAAAGACTCAGATGAAGCTTGATGAAACCTTACAAACTACATGACTAATTATATGTCATAATCAGCTTAATGTCTTCAAGTGAGATGGAGTTTAATGTTTCAACATTCAAACTTGAGCCAAAATTAAAAAGACAATATAATCTACCTGTAGTCCATGCTCGAGCTTCGGCACGGGCTCGTATGAAACATCATTTTCATCCGAGCCCACACCGAAGAGCATCGCTGGACTCTCGAGCATGGGTGTAGTCATGACATTTATATTTTGCAGTTAATCATCAAATGAGTGCAAATAGAAAGTTGGTATTGATCGCTACTCACTTTCTTAGCCAACTCACATGCTTTTGCTTGGTCGTTTAAGATTTCATAGTTGAACACTGAGAAGTTTAGAACAAGACCCAGGTGGATGGGATCAGTTGCTGGAAGATTAGCTGAGGATACGGTAGCTTCTTCATAGGCGTTTTTTGACTTTGCAACCACATCTGAAGGCCAAAATAAAATGATGGTCTATCAATCAATCCATCTGTAAATCAACCAATCAATCAATCCATCAATCAATCAGTCAGTCAATCAATTAATCCATCTGTCAATCAATCAATCCATCCATCAATCAATCAGTCAATTAATCCATCTGCCAATCAATCAATCAGTCAATCAATTAATCCATCTGTCAATCAATCCATCCATCCATCAACTAGTCAATCAATCAATTAGACCATTGAGAGAAGTTGAAAAAATCATGAAAAAGTCATCTAGGTCGTTTTGGTTCTGGAGCCCCTTCAAATTGTCAATCAACCAATCAACCAATCAAGCCATGAGTAAATCAAACCAGTCAATCCATCCATCTGTCAATCAACCAGTCAATCAATCAATCAGTCAATCAACCAGTCAATCCATCCATCAATCAACAAATCAATTTTAAAATATGTTGTTACTGCCTGTTTAATGTCTAACCACTGGCCAATGCTTTTAGGAGTAACTAATAGTAATAAAGTCACACGAATGATGTACATACTCTTTCATACTTTTGTGTTAATTATATGTACATTTCTGGTACCAATTCCAGATGTTCTCCAAGATAAGCTGCACCCCAACTTTGGATCACGATGTTTGGAAAAAAAGTGCAGCTTATATGCTGGTGAATACGGTATCCCTAACATCACGGTACATTCTGTTAACCACATTTATAATATTAGTTATAGTCATTCTCAAAAAGGTTGTCCAGATGAAAAGATTACAATACTACAATAAAGTCACGTGATTCATTATGTTTTCAATTTCTGCGTGCGGAACTGCGAGTTGATACCAGCTGCATTACATTCAGTTCTCACAATGCCGTGTACTTTTGCATCTCAAATTGAAATTCCACGCGAGGAAATTGAATACATAATGAATCACGTGACTTTATTGTAGTATTGTAGTCTTTTCACCTGGAGAACCTTTTTGAGAATGACTGTATGTCCTTTACAGTCTTTATACGAAAGAACTGAGGAAATTAGACAGCAACATTTGAAACATTCAATCTAAGTTTGACATTTCCAAGGTAGCGTTTCATTCAAATTGGCAATGAGAGTCTTGCTTTTTTCCAATTTTTTGACTAAGTGCTTTTTGAAGTGAATAAAAATGTAATTCAACTTGCCTGAGGCCCTTTTTATTCCGTCTATCAAAATTACTCAAAAAAGTAAAAATGGAATAATTTTGTCCTCCCGCGACCCATTGAATCATGTTTACTACATATTCTGGACCAGAACAAATACAGGATATAATAATAATAATAAAATATTTCTAAAGAACCATTTCTGTGAGTTCAATGGTGCTATTACAATAAAATGAAATATAAAATTCAATTAATTAAAAAATAAAATTCAAACTAATTTTAATGAACATTCAAATGTCATAAACGTCCTTGAACAAAATAATTATTGTTTTCAGTCTGCGTTTGACGACTTCAAGGTTATCAGTGTCTTTGATGTTATCTGGTTAACTATCTACCTTAGTATACACCTTACCAGAGCAGCGGTAAGTAGCAATAAGGAACTTTACAATAACAGAGCGTAAAACTCGCAATCTGATTGGCTCTCAGCTGTTGTTAATAAGAGTACAGACACATAGAATGACAAATCGCTCGCACACGGAGCCAGTGCGCGCTTGAAACAGTTTTTCTTTCAAACTTGTAAAAAAAAAAAAAAAATTAATATTGCAGATGGCTTTTTCGTTGTCTGTACTCTTATTGACTGACACACACTTGACGTCATAAAATGTCCAAAACTTCGCAGTGAAATCACTCACCATGCTCATGATTCCACTTCAGTTTTGAACATTTTATGACGTCAAGTGTGTGTCAATAAGAGTACAGACAACGAAAAAACCATCTGCAATTTGCTTAAATATGTAAATAAATAAATATATGGCTACATACACTGTGATATACATGTACTGAATAAAATATAAATTCTGGCTTGTGCATATATGAGTAAGAGGCTTTTGCGGCTTAAATGAACTTCAAACTGAAGATCCCATGGGAACGGCTCCACTGGATAATTAACAATCAGACAACGAGTCAGTTTCTGCAGTGTCAGCCAGAGAAAACTTTCTTGAATTGTCAATTTATTATATTGTCTATGTTTATGTGCCTTTTTCATTTTTTGTTCTTGAGAATCCTTTGTTTCTCGGTCTATTTTAGTTTTTTTTAACATCTATCAGGTTTGTCCAACATCTTGCTTCATTGCTTTCACGACTGATGCAAAACCAATGGTTACCATGGTGATTCGCTACTAGGGGACTATCACTATTAGACCCCTAGTAGCGTAGCCAATCAGATTGCAGGATATGTGATAGACCACTAGTTTGTTTATACTAATAAATAATATAATATACAGCCCTTTGCAAAAATTATGTAAATCAAGTATATCAGTATAGTGCATTATTAGTTATTTAAAAAGTTCCCTAAATGATGTTTCACACGAGCAACATTGGTGAAACTCTAGAATGTTATGTGTTTTAGTCTCTAGTTTATTGTTTGTAAATCTCTGCTGCATATTTTCTGGAGAAACTCTAAAATAGTATTACCCATAATGCACTCGATATATGGATATACCGATATACTATTTACAGATCTTGCCGATCTTCGCTGTGTGAGGAAGTTTTTCTGCTGTCAAGTTGGTGATTCTTGGCACAGAGATGGACTCGGAGAACCAGACTGCGCGCCTCCCTGCGGACAAGTTAGATGCCTTACAAGCCCTTATTGCATCGTGGATACCTCGTCGTTGGTGCAACAGATACCAGCTGGAATCCTTGATCGGCCACCTTCACCATGCAGCCAAAGTGGTGTGGCCCGGGAGATCATTCATTCGAAGGATGATTGATCTACTGAACTGTTTTCGCTCGAAGGATCATCCTATTCGCCTCAACAGGGAGTTTCACTTGGACCTACTATGGTGGCATACTTTCTTAGCGGAATGGCATGGTGTGCGCTTCTGGCTATTCCCTGGGTTAACACCGTCAACGGATTTGGAAGTTACTTCGGATGCAGCAGGAGCACTGGGCTATGGAGCCTTTTATGGTCAAGACTGGTTCAACGGTCTCTGGTCAATGCCCCAAAGGGACCTTTCCATAGCATACAAGGAGCTGTTTCCAGTGGTGATAGCAGCCAGTCTTTGGGGGGCTAGGTGGTCCCGACAGCACATTCTCTTTCGATCCGACAATGAAGCGGTTGTTTACATTTTGAATTCTAGAACGTCCAGGGTCCCGAGCATCATGCATCTGGTTAGGCACCTCCTCTCTTCAGCAGTGCGGCACAATTTTTCCTTTGCCGCTCAACACATACCGGGAGTTAATAATGCAATTGCTGATGCACTTTCTCGCTTTCGTTGGCAGGACTTCAGGCAGCTGGCCCCCAGGGCCAATCGATCTCCATCAGCAATACCCGAGGCGCTGCTGGAGGACCTCATTTCCCCCCTCTTGAGCTCCGATGCCGGGAGTTCCTCCTTCAGGGTTTAGCTCCTTCAACCAGGCGTACGTACGCATCGGCACAACGCAAGTTCATTGACTTTTGTCACCAGCTGGGAAAAGTGCATCCATCTGGTTCTCCATGCCCAGCGGACGAATGGACCTTATGCCTATTTGCATCATTTTTGGCGGACTCTATCAACCACGCTTCTATCAAAGTGTATTTATCGGCGGTGAGAGCTATGCACATTGAGCAAGGTTTTCCGGACCCCCTAGTGGCGCAACTTCGCCTGCAGCGCGTAATACGGGGTATCAAGCGCACTCAGGGTTTGGCGAAAAGCGAACGCTTGCCAGTGACGGATCAGATCATGCTAGTCATCCGCAAATCCTTGGACCTGGATTTGTTCGATCACTGCATGTTCTGGGCAGCATGCAACCTTGGCTACTTTGGTTTCCTTAGAGCTTCAGAGTTCACGGTGCCCAATTTGGCTAGTTTCTCGTCACTTCATCATTTAGAGGTTGGTGATATTGCAGTGGACTCCAAGTCGCACCCTTCATGCTTGCGGGTGCGTATTAAGGCCTCGAAAACGGACCCATTCCGTCAAGGCTGTCTTATCCACATTGGTCGTGGCAGCGAGTTTCTGTGCGCGGTGGATGCAGTGTTAGGTTACTTGGTCTTGCGTGGTAATTCAGATGGTCCTCTGTTTCTGCTACAATCTGGTATGCCTTTGTCCAGGTCTCGGCTTTCATCATGGTTACGTACGATTCTCGAGGGAGTGGGCATCCCTGGCAACTATTCCAGTCACAGTTTTCGTATTGGTGCAGCTACTGTAGCGGCTAGGAATGGTATCCCAGAACACCTAATCCAATCTTTGGGACGCTGGAGCAATGCCTACCAACTCTACATCCGTACTCCATCAGAAGCCCTGGCTAACCTTTCTCAGCTGTTGGTTTGAAACCTCTTCATCTATGGGTATGTATTTTTGTGTGTTTGTCTGTTGCTTGCAATTAGGTGTATATGTGTGTGCCTTTGGTCTTGCATACCTGTGTGTTATCTGCTCTCTGGCATATGTGTATCGCAGGCGCGGTAGGTGCTTGGGGGGCTTTGGTCCTGAGGTACCATGGTCTCTTGTCCACGGTCCCTTCTCTTCCAAGCATCATTTTGGCGGTGGACCGTGGATGGTTACCATGGTTACCTCCTTGTCGCCAGGGACTTGCGCGTCCTCTGTGGTGGCATTTAGGCACCTAAGCCCAACCTCATCATCGCCGATGAGTTTAAATGTGGCTAAATGTAATTTAGGCGAGGTTAAACTCGAGGCGTTTGCCTGCTACGTTGGCCAGAAGTTGTGTGTGTAACTGGAAGCCGTTTAGCTATAGAAGTCTGGTCAGCGGTTGTGTGTGTGCGGGGGACTCCCCCGAGCTTTACAGGGATTGCACGTGAGCACGTCGTCTCAGATCTTGCCGATCTTCGCTGTGTGAGGAAGTTTTTCTGCTCCCTCCCTCCACCCTGGTAAGTATATATCGAAGGTGAGTATTCTTCCACTGACTGCTGGTCAGTGTGACGGGTGCTAGGCGGTGGACCGTGGATGGTTACCATGGTTACCTCCTTGTCGCCAGGGACTTGCGCGTCCTCTGTGGTGGCATTTAGGCACCTAAGCCCAACCTCATCATCGCCGATGAGTTTAACCGATATACTATTTTACATAATTTTTGCAATCGACTGTATAAATAAGTATAGTAAAATATAAGAAAATACAAAATATCAATAACTGAATATCAAAATAGATTAAAATATAGAGATATATGAGCACGATTAACGGTACCAAGTCAAGGTTGGCATTGATGTTACATACATTACTGTATTTATATATCAATGTCAACCTCACTTGTTTCCATTGTTCATGGCTACTTAACATCACTTTATAAAGTCGACTATTCACACCAAGGGAGCACGTTAAAATGTTGCTTGTTTGTCGTGGTTTTCGTCGAAAATATCGAACGTATATAAAGAAAACACGATAACTTGGAAAATGAGCCTGGAAACGAACTGGCCTCCGCTGGCCAACACTTTGAGCCCCCGAAGGGGGCGATCCGAATTTCACCCGAATCTCCGACCTCGGTACGAGTCGCGAAGGCTCATTTTCCGAGTTATCGTGTTTTCTTTATATACGTTCGATGTTTTCGACGAAAACCATGACAAACAAGCAACATTTTAACGTGCTCCCTTGTTCACACTTCACAGATTTGCAGTGCATATTGGCCTCAATTATGCGGATTATTGGTAGTATCAAAGAAAACATAATCAATTTTCTGTGAAATGATTGCTTTGAAAGATATTTTCGAAAAATACATCAGCTGTTATGATGTCACTTTGTTTGAAGAGCCTCAAAAATAACCAAAATAGTCGTACTTTTGTCCGACCATAAGACAAAAACATAAACAGGTAAAGCTTCTAACTTTTTTGGTGTTTAAAGTATTATATCTGTACTTTTAATCTACTTCAAATTGTTTGTTGTTCTTTTCGTTTTCTAGCACAAAAAGCGATCAATATTTGCCATGATTTCAATGAAACCAGGGTGCGATCAAACAACGTGACGTCACACTTCGCAACATGTTTTTCACAAATATCTCTAAAAGCAATAATTTAATCAAAAATTCTTTGTGATATTATTATTTCCATCACTAATCTATGTTATAAAATGAAATAAAAAAAATTGTGTCATATGCACTTTAAGTTTCATTTCTTTCCTTTTCCTTCCTTCCTTCCTTCTTCCTCTTTAATAGTCCTTGTTCATGTATGTACAATAATTATGTACAATCAGTGAAATACAATTTCTTACTTCATTTCTTTCAATGATTCATGAACAATAAACTTTGAGTGTGAAAATAAAAAATAAAAATAAAAAAACAACCCTTGCAGCTGATTTGCTGTAAAATCATAAACTGATATTTGCTTTGACTATGTTTGCATGTCATGTTATTTACTCGTGGTGTCAACGAGTTATACTGACTTTATACTCTTGGCGTTTAATACAGTTATTGAAATACGGTAAATCATTGTGTCCCAGTGATTGATCGACTGTGAAGTGTTAAATCCCCACTTACAGAGAATAATGAACAACATGGTTTTTTGACAACAAATAATAGTAACACATCCGGTTTTCGAGGGTTGAATCAACCAACATCCATCGACCTCAAAGTCGGATTTGACATTAGAAATACAAGAACTTTAAACCACTGGACTTATTGATTGACAAGTCCACTGCACTGACTCACCATCCCTTTCGTCCTGAGAAGCAACTTCAGCCAGATATCTGTAATAGTCGCCCTTCATTTTCAGGAAGAATACCTTGGACTCTTCTTCTGTGGCTGATTTGATCAGGTGGTTGTCCAACAAAGCCTGCAAAACGACAACGTAAAAAGGTTTAGACGCTTTCAAAATCCACTACAAGACAGTGTTGAGAAGTAGGAAATAGCACAGTAGGTTAAGAAGGTCGTTTAAAACCTCTAAGCAGTAGATTTTCAAGGGAAAAGGAAGATGTAGCCGGCGCAGGGTGGGGCGATCAAACCAAATACTCACCAATACATCGTGGCAAACATCCTTCAATTCCTTCTCGATTGTATCGCGATATACCTTGGCCATCTCCTTCTTCTTGCTCTCGTTTTCATTCTTTTGCTCTATACTAGAAATAACCCTCCAAGATGAACGCCTGGCACCAACCACGTTCTTGTACGCCACAGAAAGCAAGTTTCTTTCTTCCTGTTGAAGTTTTGGGTTGAGCTCTGTTGCCTTCTTCATTGCGGCAGCCATATCGTCGTATCTTTCCGCCTGTTCGGCCAACTTTGCCTTCTCTACTAAATCTTCCTTCAATTCTGACATGCTGGAAGTCTATTCCAGTGAGAGAACGGCTGTAAAGTAATACAAAAGAGGGGAGTAATGACCGATCCAATATGGCCGAACGAAACGTTTGAAGGGTGCCGGCGCCACAGCGAACCCTCGGCGGTTTTATGGGTTTCCTGTGGTAGCGTGACGCGGTGGGTCGCACATGAGTTGTAACTTCTACAATTCTACTCTCAATGTCGGCTTGAAGCCCCTTATATCGTATAGTGTGCGCAAATCTCAGATTTCTTTATTTCAGGGTTTATATGTTGGAGTTTCACTTAGATTGAAGTACCGATACTCACTAGCGGCATGTAGTCCTAACTGGACCCACTTCAGTATCACAACTTTTGCCTACAACCATCGCATACAACTAGCTTACAACATGACATAGGAGTCGTAAGTAAGTGGTAGGGTTGATTTAGACGACACAACTCGTGTTGTAAACATGGCGTGAGCAAGTTATATGCGATAGTTGTAGGCATAAATTGTGCCGTGTAAATCGGCCTCTAGATTTACGCGCGCGCTTCTCGTAGTCTTTATATTTCCCGGAAGCGGAAGGTGGGGGGGGGGGGGGGGGGGGGGAATGGAATGGTAGGGGGGTGTGGTACTCCCTTTGTCCAAGTGGTAGGGGTGTTCGGTACGCATAAATTAAAAGAACTGTTGAAGCCATGTTCATTTCGATTCCTAAAAGGTATACGATCACATATGGCGAAAAAGTGCTGATATCGTTTAAAATAACTGACTTTTGAGTCGGAACACCTAAAAGGTCCACACAGGAAATATTTTCAACTCTAAAAGGACCGCCGATCACCCCTACCACTTGGACAAAGGGAGTACACCCCCGGGTATATTTCTTTCGCGCCAAGTATTTATTGAGAAAGGTGGGGCCAGTGCTGGACTAGTGGTCTTGTAGCGTGAGAGGTCATACTAGAACGCTTTGCAGCAGAAAGTCAAAAGCTAAAAAGGAGAAAGTTTAGTGGGAAATGTAGCGGGTACATTTAGTGGCCGAACGTGTAGCAGGG
This sequence comes from Actinostola sp. cb2023, assembly GCA_033675265.1. Taxonomy (NCBI): domain Eukaryota; kingdom Metazoa; phylum Cnidaria; class Anthozoa; order Actiniaria; family Actinostolidae; genus Actinostola; species Actinostola sp. cb2023. The sequence goes on along the minus strand of JAUJYZ010000778.1, from coordinate 376,791 downwards.
GATTGTAGCAGGGGCAAAATCGCGAATACCGATCATTCCCGTTTTTATTAAATTTACGATTTTGGGGTTTTGCACCGAGAACTCTAGGCGCGAAGCGACGTCAGCGTTTTCGACTCCACCGTTTTCGCCGTCCACTCCACAGGGAATCTAAGCATAAATTCATTAAAAAAAAAAATTGCATGGATTATAATTTTTCCCTCTACACCTTTACTTGTCCACTGAACCTGTCTGGTGATTTTTTCCCCGAAATTTTCTCTGCCCCGTAACTTTTTTTTGTACTGAATTTATGCTTGGGCTCCCTGTGTTCACACTAATATTTGTTACGATGAACGTTTTGATAGTTTAAGGGTGCGTTCGATGGCAGACGGATGACGTCATTATTCCGGAATATTCCAAGCATTCTGCTATGATGAGCAGAATGTGTGGAATATATTCCACTTATTCCGGAATCGGAACAGACTCAATTGAACGGACATTCCGTATTATTCCAAGTATTCCTATTCCGGAATAAGGTCAATCGAACGCACCCTTAGTGTCTAGTGTGGGCGCAAGGTCAAAACGCATGTTACTTGATACGGTGCAACATTGCACGCAACACGTATTGTTGCAGCGTGTGTCAACTCTGCAACATGTTGCGCGCAATGTTGCAGAAGTAGAATCGAGTCCTACTTCTGCAACATTGCGAGCAACAAATTACGTCGTATTAGCGCTCGCTAGTCAATTGCGAGCAATCAGTTTCATGGGTGGACACACGCTGCAACAAAATTGCCAGCAATATTGCACCGTGTGTCCGCCGACCGTTAGGTTTTACTTCCAGCATGTCTATTAGCATGAATACTGCTGAAGCCACGGCTAAATTTCCATCAATTAATAGAGGTGGTAGCAACTGCAGAATACAACGGTATAAAGAAGTTACGATATCGTTCCGTCTTCTGCTGCAAGTTCACTGGGTCATGGGTGAATGATACACTTCCTTAATTTGCGTGTTCTCGCCTCACTCTCCTCGCGTCTTTTCGTCTCGTCTCATTCTCTCGCAATAACTTCGGAAGGGGCTATTTCGCGAGATTCAGAACGACATTCCGATAATACAGTCCATAATAAATAGTAAATAATAACAATAAATACCAAATCCTAACCTAACCATAAAGCTAATTTTTTTTGCTAAATTATTGAATTAAAATGATGATAAATTATCTGAATGTCGTTCTGATTCTCGCGAAATAGCCTTTCCCAATAACTTCAACGCTTTATGAAAAATAACTTTAAAGCAAGAATTTTAATATGTTAATGTACAAAATATCTTAACTACAAAGTTGTACAAGTTTTATCATTGTCAATTATCACGATTCTTATCAGTCAATTCTTGAAACCTTTGAACAAATTCCAAATTGAACTCAAATCAGCCCATCGTGCTTTGCGCGCACAGAGGATTTTCGTAGGCTTAAAAATTCGAAATCGAGATTGCAGATTAGAAGACAATGAGGGTTTATCATGTAATTTCAAAACTCATAGGACAAAAAAAATGAATATCATAGCTGGAAAGAGCTCGTTGAAATTAGTAAAAATGTGAATAGAAGTTTGGAAAAGATCGCTTCACAAAGATATGAATTTTCAAACATCGAAATTTTGTATGAAAACCTTTGTTGGTAGGCAAGAGTTGCCTACCAGCGTAAATTTCCAAAGGTTTTCATATAAAATTTCGATGTTTGAAAATTCATATCTTCGCAATTTGTGAAGCGATCTTTTCCAAACTTCACATTTTTATTCATTTCAACGAGCTCTTTCCAGCTATGATAATCATTTTTTGTCCTATAAGTTTTGAAATTACGTGATAAACCCTCATTCGCACGATTTGAACCATCCTTGACCAAAAGTAATACCGTGATTTAAAGACGACATTATGGTGTCGTTTACGTATGAGTGGGAAGTAGTTACGGTACGGTTCGTACAGTGCGATGACCGTGCCGTGTCCTACATACATATTTTATTTAGTACCATACTTGTTTAAAATATTACAAAGTTGAAAGAGAAATTAAACTGACATTTTATAGGTGCAAGCCATCTACAATAACCATACTAGCTAAACTAGTTTACAATTATATGTGTTAACAGTTGGTAGATAAGATAACATTAAGGAAGTTATATGAAGAACTACATATTATAAAGAATTAAAGATAATTAAAGACATTGAGCATTCTGATTGGTTGAGCAATGATTTTGCACGCTGTGATTGGTTGAATAGAATATCTTCTATTCCGTGCCGTAACTCCGTGCCGTAACTCCGTGCCGTAGGTTTCCCACTCGTACGAAAACGACTCTACAGTACAGTTTTAGCAGGTGCATGTAGACACAAAATGAAAACATTGCCGCAAAGCATTATGAGCTCAGTAATTAAAAATTATTCCCACTAATGTTAGTTATAGAGGCACGCTATTGGTTATTTAAAATAGAGATGGTGTTACCACATGGAACTCATCGAGATAATACACCTATTTCAAAAAACGTTGGCATCTGAAATCTGAGACCGAGAGGGATTGTGGGTATGAGTTGTGATCTATCTTGTAATTACTGGAATATACCACAACCTTTAGGCAAAGGGGACCTGCGTTGGCGAATAGTGTGGCTACGAGTGTTTTTAGGTCACAGATTCAGATTTCAGATGCCAACATTTTTCGAAATACAAGCATCAAGAGTTCCAGACTTCCGGTACGCACGCAATGCATTTTGAGATTATTACAAAGGAAAAGTGAGCACCAAGTGAGCAAAAACATAGCTTGGGCTCCCTGTGTCTAGAATTGGTGCTCACTTTTCCTTTGTAATAATCTCACAAATTGCGGGCGTACTGGAAGTCTGGAACTCTTGATGCTTCTAGGTGCATCTTGAATAAGGAGTTTCTGAAAGTAAGAACTAAACACCCCCACACACTAGACTACACTGTAAACGGATGAAATACAATATCTATTCATTAGGAATGTCGTCACTTTCTGTTGTCCAAAGCTGTAAATAGAAAGAAAAAATGAATGAATGAATGAACAAATAATAATAATAATTAACCATTATTCCCTGAAGTGGAGGTGAGTCTTGGTGGATATTTAATGCAAGTTTTGGAGTGGTGAGGTAAATATCTACCACTACTCACCGACACTGAGGGGAATAATTGTTTTAGTATATACCACACAAGTGAATCACCAGCCAAATATATAAAATATATTTTCAAGAAGAAAAAGACACACTCGCGAAATGCCATCCTGTTTTGCTCGGAGGTAAATAGCCAAGGATATCCCAAGTTTGATTGACCAATCACAGTTAGCACTATGTGTGGTATACAGCTATTTCAAAAAAGGTTGGTGAAGGTTTTGTTGCATCTTGCATACCAAGCCCGAAATGCACTATGGGCGATGTGAATGGAGTCAGCGAAAGGTCACAACAATATGGACTCTGGGAATTTTCCCAAACTTTGTCTTCGCAATATGGAGCCGGCATATTTTCTTCTGTATGTGCATGCTGACATTATTTATATATGATCCACAAATATACATTTCGGGCTTGGTATGCAAGATGCAACAAAACCTTCACCAACCTTTTTTGAAATAGCTGTATACTAACAGCTATAATGCAAGTCTCATATGCACACACAACGATGCAGACTTGACTACAAGTCTACTGCCAGGGTGATACTGGCCTCTATCTGTGTTTGTGATCGATCAATCCACCATACATATTGGTCAAGTATGATTATTATTACAGTAGTTGGCAACAAGTCAAACATCCCCAGGGTAGGGGACACAGGAAGAGAGTTTCCGAGTGGAACCCACTCGCAATCCAGAGTTGCAAACATGTACAATCGACTCTATACACTGACTGAGAATCACAGGCACCCATTGGCCAACTTGTGGAGTACCACCCCCCTCCCCCAAAGTTGTGGATTGAAGTTGAGTCACCGCCTCTGGGACTCTGGGTTATTTTTTACTCATTTCCCACCTACTCAGCCAATTGCTGGTATCAATCAATCCCTGGAGATTTAAAGTACAAAAACGCATGGTACAAACAAGAGAAGCTAATGAGGAATGCTTGGTGGAAAGGATGTTTTGGATTTGCACTTTTAGTATTTTGGGGTTTAAAATTTTGTGAGTATATTTTTGGGTTAGTGAGATCAGGAATTGAATGAATGCAAACTAGTTTTATCAATCAGATTTACGCACACTTTAAACATCATATTTATACCCACCCATTAGATTAGATTACAGTAGAGTTTTAAAAATATTAACTTAACCCTTTGACACCCAGAGATTTTTGAGTTTTTTAGCGATTTTCTGGACCTAATCACGTCATAGGAAATTTCGATTCCATATAAGGGGTTTCCATGGAAATCTTGACAGTTCTGAAAGCCCACGGGCTCAGGGTCTGACGTAATCTTTCTCTTGTCGTGAATCTCCGAGGAACAGCATCTCGTAGCTACTAGGAGCGGTCAATTTTGCATTTTTAGAGTGTTTATAGCCATTATTCACCACAGAAGCCCCCAGGACAGCATCATTAAGCTTGACTGGTGTGGTAGAGACCGTTCTCCTGGAAGAACTCAGGAGTTTAGATACGAATTCACGAACACATTTCGACATTGCCGTTTGGAAATTCAAAATGGCGGACTCAAGTGTGAAATCGTCTCTCTGGTCTTTCTGTGGTGGATTCCAGGACCTACAAAGGCATTTTTGGCGACTTTGGACTTGTAAAGAATGCAACCGGTGCAATATTTTGCCTGTAGGACCGAGTGGCTCGACACTCTATATATTCTTAAAAAACGGATATTCGGGGAAATCTATGCCGAAATTCCCGGATGTTTCCCGGCATCCTTTTCGGGCGTGCAGAAGGAAAACACGTGTTAGCGAAAGTGGTCCTAAGGAAATGGCTATTGTTCGGCGAGTTAAGGAAAAGAGAGGGCAAAATTCACGACTATATCAAGAAGAGAGATGGAAGTTTGCTGAGAAAGTGGCGTTTTGTTTCGCAAGGATGTATTTTGGAAGAAAATCCAAGTCAAATGTCGTTCATTTTCGAGGTGTAAAATTGCGTCAAAAACACGCATTTTTGATTTTTATGGCAAACAAATTGAACTAATGCCCAGAAATCGGACCTGTAAATCAGTTTACTTGAGGTTAAAATATGAAGAGTTCTCTAGTTGTCACTAATAACTGGCCATGAGATCGATGTTACGAAAATTCAGAAAGTTAGAATTTTTCAAAGCAGTATCGATTTTTACGGGCGGTTTCGGGCGCCGTGGGAGTCAAAGGGTTAATTAATAATCCATATTTCTTATTTTTATCTCACCTTTTTTTTTCGGGGGGGGGGGGGGGGGGGGGGGGTGTGTGTGTTTGGCATTTGGGTATTTTTGGATTGTAAATAATGTGGCTTCATTCCTGTCCCCCCATCACTTTTTGCTTGGAGTTCCCCCTCCCCTCCTGGATTAACGACATTGTGTGATGACCCGATGTACTTACTGTTAAATTATCCCTTAGTAATTGCATGATTAGCGTGCTGTCCTTATACTTTTCATCTGAGAGATTATCAAGCTCAGGTATGGCTTCATCAAATGCCTGGATACAAATAGAATAATTGTACATTATAAAATATAAAAACAAGCTACGCCTCGGGAAACATCAGCGGTCGAAGGACCACAAAACATACTGCTTTCCCAAAGTCCCAGTAAATAAGTGTTTTTAATTATAGCAAGTGTCAAAGAACACAAAACAAGAGAGGACATAATAAAAGTTTTAAGTTTTCCGATGAAGTAACTTCTGGTTTTGTTATTACCAGTCCATAACATATTGTTGCCGACTCAGCGCTGTTGCCGGGAAACAATCAAATTTGATAACTCTCTGAACGCGATTCCGTTTCGTCCAATGAGAGGCCGAGAAAAATTAACTTTGACACTTGGTATATACTATATAATAACACCCCTTGTGTCTTTATGCACCAGGATACTACTCACTTTCTTAGCTAACTCGCATGCTTTAGCCTGGTCATTTAAGATTTCATAGTTGAACACAGAGTAGTTAAGAGCAAGACCCAGGCGGATGGGATCAGTTGATGGCAGATTTTCTAATTTACTATCGTCAGAAGAACCTTTACAAAACTCTTGGGCTTCAGTGTAGGCATCTTTTGCTTTGTTGACTGCATCTGAGGAATGACCAAATAGAAGGGAAACATTAGCATGAAGAAGAAAAACTATTTCAACTGTAGTGTATAAGATTTCAACCATTGCTCAAGATCAAGTTACCAACACTGAACATTGACGAGGGGTACAACACTCTCCTGATATCATGAGGCAGTTTTGCTGCATTACGTTGATGAAGATGTGCCATATGGTCTAAAATAATATTCATAGCTACCGGTAAGCACTTTGCTCTGAGTCTGGGAATTTAATCTGTGTGTACAGGGGCGGATCAAGGAATTTTTGAGAGAGAGTGAAGGGGGGGGGGGGGGGGGGGGGGGGGGGGGGGGGTATATGAATGCAGCGCAAGAAAACTATCCTTTTATTGATAGTAGTGAGGACTGTGTCATATCATACATGTCAATAGAATACTAGTTTTGCTGCAATATCTCACCATTCCTTTCGTCATCAGAAGCAACTTCAGCCACGTATCTGTAATAGTCACCCTTCATTTTCAGGAAGAATACCTTACATTCTGTGGTATCAGCTTCTTTGATCAGGTGGTTGTCCAACAAGTTCTAAATATCACAACGTAGAAAGGACCGTTTAGACACTTCCAAAATCATTCAGATGACAGGGTAGGGCAGGCAGAAATAGGACATGAAATACATTATTTTCAAAGGCTAATGAATTGCCCTATAATGATTATCACATCACGGCTTGTTTATAAAGGGGATGGAATCGTCTGAAGGTATCAAGGGTACCCCAGAAACCCTCTCAAACCACCGGTTTTGAGATTTATTTTGACAATCAAATAAAATTGAATATTATCTATCATCTATCATCATTATCTATCATCTCCTAAAAACAGAATCTAAAAATATTATTTTCCTAAAAAGTTAGAATCAAAAAACGAATTTTGGATTTCATTTGATGCGAAATTAGCTGTTGACAAGCGAGCACTCACACACCTACACCACAGTGTGGTAATTAGTCATGCAACAAACTTCCCGCAAAGATTTCACAATTGTTTACATGAAATTACGTAAGTTTGAGTACCGTACAAATGTGTACTGGCAATGTATGTAATTTCCCGCAAGTATGAAATGATTAGGCAACAAGCACTGCATGTTGTGTGACTGGAAAACTGATACTCTGGTCACTATCTGGTCACAATCTGTCAGTGAGTAATTAGATCCCATTGTCATGGTATGGACTAATCTACTTATGTAAACAGAGGCACATTAACCTTCTTTCGGATTTTTCTCAAAAGACGAAATGCCAACAAATAGGCTCACATTTTGAGTTCCTGGTCAAAGGGATTTTATCGGATTTATTTGAAACTTCACAAAATCCATGTCTGATAATTGATCTTCAAAAGGGTGTCTCCGATTTTTGATATTGTCATTTTTTGTTGAGTTATTAACTGATTAGTAAACAGCAATGTATTTTTAGCATACCGAAAGTTTAGCAGCAAATTAAAAAGCAATGGGGTAACTTATCGGAAATCGGAGATACCAGTACCCTTTTGATAATTGATATCTCTAGAGTGTATAAAGATAATTATCTTGAATTTCCGATAAAATGCGGCTGTCAAGGAACTCACCGTATAATGCTATATGAAAATTCGTTGAACTCGACTTATTTCTAAAATGCTTGTTTCTTTTTTGTTTATAGACAATTTTTTTATTAGTTGGAATCTCCATTTACTTAGCTTTCAGAAAATAACAATAGACATTTGAATCAAATCTGCTCTGCTGAGATAATTTTGAAATAGTTATTATTGTCTGGTTTCCAAATATTAGATGTATTGAGCACCACCGTCAAATGTCTGTAAACATCGAAAATTAAACAAATTACTTCAAAGTTAAGCTCTAAAATTCTACAGGTTGAAGATTATCTTATTTTATATAAACTACGAGTTTACCTTTTTACTTTAATTAATCAAAAAAGTTATTGGAGTTTGTAGTTACGTTTGGTGAGCCAAAATAGTTGACTGTTTTTACATTCTTTCTCATTGCTGATGCAGGAGAAAGCTCCGTTTGACCTCGGTGTGGATGTACATGTATTGATGTTTATTCTACAGTATTTACTAAATTTTGTCACTTTTCTACATTTTACATTCTACAAATGCATTAGTCGAGTTGCTGTTTTATCTCCCTCCCAAATGACCATGATCCTTAGCATTTTTAAATCAACAAGATGCTCAATGAGCGTGCACTCGGGCATTATGAAAAGGACAAAGATAGTTGCGTGACGAGGGAGACTATGTATGGGTGAGCATAGATAAAAATATCCAAATCGTCCTTATGTGTTATTCAATATGTTGTGGGGAAGTGTGAGAGCGTATTTAAGAGGAACTGATGGATGGCTTGCCTTGGATACAACATAATTTCTCTTCTGCACAGGTCAACTGCTTCTTTCCTACTGACTTTAATACCACTTCTAGTCGTCGAAGGCGACATGACTTAGCGTTATCTCAGTATCTGCCCTGAGCGAACAATACTTCAGATTTAGTTCGATATATGCTCGGAAACTATCTTTCGGATTTAGTTCGATAGGCGTTCGGCAAACTATTCGACCCGTTTGTGGCGATCATGAATATGCAACCTCAAGTACGTTTAAGTACATACTGCAGACATACCTCGACGATTTGGAGATCTTTATCGATACTCAGCGACACAAATAGTCTCCCTCGTCACGTAACTGTCATTGTCATAATGCCCGACTATACGATATGTTATTTTATCATTTCACCATGTAGTTACTGGAATTCAAATATTATAGATGCAATTGCAGAACATGGAAATAATCTCTACAATAGCATGGATATCAACAGACATTTAACAACGGCTGATGTCCTAACAGTATATATATGTACATATATGTAATTATTTTGATGTGAGGGGCATCATAGTCTTACAGGGCAACTTATATGGTCCATGACAGTCAGAACTAGGGGACTGAATGGCATAGCACGGCAAGATGTATATTAAACTAGTGATCTCATTGGCTTAAACACAAAAATTGCCAAAACTATATATATACGGTATAAGATATATACATGTATATGTTGTGGTTTAATTTTTTTTTCTGAGGGTTGTTCTAAGGTAAAGTGCTACTTGGACGAAAATCGATCGAAGTTTAATTTAGCTGAAACTTCACTGAAATAATCTCAAAGAGCCATACAATTACTGGTTAATGTGTTTTCTCAAAATTCCTATGGGAAGTATTACATTTTTATGAATCTTTAGAAGTGTCAGTGAGGTCATCTACTCAACCCAAACAATCAACACGGCTTCGCTCCATACATTTCTTTGTGTTTAGTTTCTTGAATTATTTTATTTCTACGAAGCTAAAAGTTTGGGTGAAGGAGTTTTCTTACATTATTTGTGCTTAGGATTGATTGTCTGACCAGTTGTCTTCAATGCAGAGCTGTTATCTGAACCAAACATTGAGATATTTTGACTCACAAAATACAAAGAAATGTATGGAGCTGAATGTTGGGTTGAGTAGATGACGTCACTGACACCTCTAAAGATTCATAAAAATATAGTACTTCCCTCTGGAATATCGAAAAAAGATTTTAACTAGTTATTATTAGACCCTTGAAGAATTATTCAATGAAGTTTCAGCTAAATTAAATTTCAATCGATTTTCGTCCAAGTAGCACTTTAGGTTTAGGGTTTTTTGGTGGGTAAGTTATGTGTTTAGGTTAGTTGTAAAGGATTAAACTGAAAGGAAGTGAATTAAGAAACCAAAACAATGGACTAAAAAATGTAAACCAGTGGAACTGATCAAACCACAGTTGACAATACTTCCTCCAATATTTTTAGATATACAGTCATTTGCAAAAATTCTGGCCGCCACGATATATCAATATATCAATATATCGGGTGCATTATGGGTAATGAATAATACTATTTTGAGTTTCCTAATTACTTATTAAATGAAGCAAAATTTACAAACAACAAACGTAACACTAAAATAAACATCATACTAAATATTTCTACCAACTTTGCTGGCGTTAACCCGCTTTATGGGGAATTTTCGATTATTTAATTACCCATAATGCACCCGATATATTGATATATCGTGACGGCCAGAATTTTTGCAAATGACTGTAATATTAAATAATAATAATAATAATAATAATAACATTTATTTATATGGCGCAAATTCAACATGACGTTTTCAAATATCAAGTTTGTCTGTTATCCTGTGACGTCACATGCTAATTTTAAAGAAATGGTACTGTCATGGAAGCCCTAGTAAAATGAACAAAATTCTTAGCTATTAACTGGAGCTGTTCTGATTGGTTAGATATCAAACATTTCCTATAAAATTACTCAAAATAATTTATTCACTACCTTTTATTTTTTACATTATTTTTACAGATAGCATTAAAATTAGAAATGTTATCTGTGGGTCAGATTCAATGCCACAGAACATAGAAAGTTACCCTAGCTACATGTAGTTCATGTACATGTATGGTACAGCAGTGAGACACCGAGTTGAAAGGATGCAGGTCGGAATGTACACGTAGGAATGTTCAGTAGTAGAGGGGGGCATTGGGGTTTGTGGTACGTGTTGCACAATTTTTATTGCGGTGTTGCAGTGAAAAAAGTAAACATTGCAGTGTTGCGGTGATCGTAAATCCTGCGGGATGCAGTGTTTGTGTTTCTATACCTATGGTGTTTGTTGAAGTGATATTGTTACTTGTGAAGTTGTGGCGTCATTTAACCCTTTTAAAATACTGTCAGAAAGGATTTTCGTTTTGGTCAGTTTTTTTTATTGGTGATGCGGTGTTTCATGAATTTTTTGCAGTATTGCAGTGTTCAGAACCCCCCAATGTCCCCTTCAGTAGTAGCAACTTCTGCTACGTACAGAAAAACTGCACCCCACAATCCTGGCCTGTCATTGATCAACATAACATGAAACTGTTCACGGGAAACACTGAAACATGGACTGACTCTCGGAGGGTCTGGCATTCCCCTCCCCCCTAAATGTTGTGTGTGATACATTCACTGATTCAGGGGGACGAGAAGGGGTGAGGGGTGGGGTACTTCAGTACATTTTGAGTAGGGACGTACCACTGTGCTCTCAATACAGTCAATACCGTTACCCTGTTACTCTCCAGCAATGTCTAATCCAGACTAAATGCTAATATTAATAATAATGCCAAATAATGATCATTTAATTACAATGTTAGTGTTAAATACGTAAATGATACCCTGTCATCAAAAACACACCCTGTTCCAGACTAAAGCGGCTTTATACACCATGTAACGGACTAGAAAAGCATAATAGCCTATTAAGTTAAATAAGAGTCGTAGTTCATGACAATAAAGTCAATAGCAACCAAAAATCAAAATACTCACCAAAACTTCGTTGCAAACTTCCTTCAATTCCTTCTCGATTTCCTCGCGATATACCTTGGCCATCTCCTTCTTCTTGCTCTCGTTTTCATTCTTTTGCTCTATGCTAGAAATAACCCTCCAAGATGAACGCCTGGCACCAACCACGTTCTTGTACGCCACAGAAAGCAAGTTTCTTTCTTCCTGTTGAAGTTTTGGGTTGAGCTCTGTTGCCTTCTTCATTGCGGCAGCCATATCGTCGTATCTTTCCGCCTGTTCGGCCAACTTTGCCTTCTCTATTAACTCTTCTTTCGATTCTGACATGCTGGAAGCGATATAAACGCGGTAAAGTGATACAAACGCGGTGTTTTTGGACGGACTATCGGTAAAAATGGCCGAAAGAAACGGTTGAAGTCGAAAGCGCGCGCTTGCATCCTCATTACGTCATACCTATTTATACATATGCATAATTTATGCAAATATCTATTTCAACTAAATATGCAAAATATATATCTTCTTTATAAAATATTTCATTCTCTATAGTTTCTACGGCTTCTATTCTTCCTAGATGTATCATTTAGGGTTAAATTATATATATTTTTTTTAACTTTCATCATGAAATATTTTGAAATGATTTGATAACCAGGTAACCAAGCCTCTAGCCAAGATTGCACGAATTTTGAAGACGCCGTTTTTGAGGTAAAATCGTGTAAAAACACTTTGGAGAGTAATTTTAGTTCTACTGATTGCTGAGATAAATGAGAAGCAAGTGCACAATTGATTATAAGATTCTTTGGTTTCAGTATTACTGATCGTGCCATATTAAGTCTTACTCTAGTCTTTTAGAATATATGTGTTGTGGCTTGATTTTTAGGTGCATATTGGTCTGAGCTTAACTGGTATTAAGCTTAAATACTGAGGCCGGTAGATTGCCCAATAAGGTAAGCTATGAAATACCTTAATACATGTACTGGTCTGTACAGTATTAGAGGAGTTTTTCATAAACTCGTGAAATATCATATTATATAGTAGTGTAAATTATACACACAGCACACCCTAATTCCATTGTGTTGTTTTGTTTTCATTTGACTATAAGCTTAATGTACCGGTCAAATCGAATTTTAATGTAAGAAAACACTACTGTTCTTGAGTAATTAAGTGTGCCAAGTGGATATGGACTTTATTCAGCTAATTGAAGCCACCCTCTCCATGGTGCCTATACCGTAAATCTTCTATTAAGCACCCGGGGCGCTTATCAAATTTCGGAGGTCTTAGGGGGGCACTTATTAGAAGAGGGGTGCTTAATAGAGAGGGGCGCTTATTTAATTTCCTAAACCAAACACTCAGATTCTCTTACCATATTTCGTAAACTTTATTAACTTAGCCAGAGAAACGAAGCCATTATGAAATGTAACACAATGGTAGTCAGATAATCACTGAAATTACTGTGATTTTCATAATTACGTGGACTTCAAATTTCATGTAAATGAGAGCTTGACATTACATGTTACCCAGTATTGAAAATGAGCGTGTTGTTCTGTAGTTAGGAGCGGGAGCGGGAGGGGGAGGGGGAAGGGGGAGGGGGAGGGGGGAGGGGAAGGGGGAAGGGGGAAGGGGGAAGGGGGAAGGGGGAAGGGGGAAGGGGGAAGGGGGAAGGGGGAAGGGGAGGGGGAGGTGGAGGCTTACTCTTATTAGAGTGGGATGCTTATTAGAGAGGGGCGCTTAGTACAAAACGGCTCTAAGGGGGGTGTTTAATAGAGGGGAGGCACTTATTTGAGGGGGGCGCTCAATAGAAGATTTACGGTATGTTAGTGTACCAATAAAATGTTATCTTCTCTTTAACTCTTTCAACAGGTGTTTTCAAAAAGCAACAAAAGCCATTTTGAAAAGTCACCTGCATTTAGCTTCCTCAATAATAATAATAATGTCACGAAGCTCAAATCTTGTTCAGTATATAGTAGTTCGTGGAGACTTATTACGTACTTTACAATGGCCTACTGGTGCCTTGATTGCACAGGCATGTCATGCTTGTAGTGCAGTGATTTGGCAATTTAAAGATGATGAAAGTACTATAGAGTACACCAAAGATATCGACAACATGCATAAAGTTGTACTGGAGGTAACTACTTATAATGGCTTTAAAAATGTTGAACTTGCAGTCAGGATTCATGTTTAAAAAAAACAAAAAACAAAAAACAAAAAACTGCAGTTTCTTACCATCCAACTGATGAAGACTGTTGATTTACAGTCGAAACGTCTTTAGTTAATAGAAAACAGCTAAAGTCAGAGACAAAAGTATATCTTCAATTTACTTATAATGGGTTTTCCTCTGTGTAAGAACCTCATAACTGATGTACTAAGTGATTTTTCTCTTCACTACATGTATCAATCACTTCATTCGAAGTTCAAAAGGTCTCTAAACCCTTTGAATACTGGATTGGTGGATTGATTAATTTACATATCAATGAGTAATCCAAAATTATTATTATGGTTATTTTTTTTATTCATTTATTTATTCATTTATTTATTCATTTATTTATTCATTTATTCATCATTTATTCATTCATTTATTTAGTTATTTATTCATTCATTCATTCATTTATTTATTCATTTATTTATTCATATATTTGTTTATTTATTTATTTATTTATTCATTTATTTATTCATTTATTTATTTATTCATTTATTTATTCATATATTTGTTTATTTATTCATTTATTTATTCATATATTTGTTCATTTATTTGTTCATTTATTTATTTATTTATTCATTCATTTAGTTATTTTTTTATTCATTTATTTATTCATTCATTTATTTGTTCATTTATTTATTCATTTATTTAGTTATTTATTCATTTATTTATTTGTTCATTTATTTAGTTATTTTTATTCATTCATTTAGTTATTTTTTTATTCATTTATTTATTCATTCATTTATTTGTTCATTTATTTATTCATTTATTTAGTTATTTATTCATTTATTTATTCATTTATTTATTCATTCATTTATTTATATATTTGTTCATTTATTTGTTCATTTATTTAGTTATTCATTTAGTTATTTCTTTATTCATTTATTCATTCATATATTTGTTTATTCATTTTTTTTAGTTATTTATTTGTTCATTTAGTTATTTAGTTATTTATTTATTTATTCATTTATTTGTTCATTTATTTATTCATTTATTTATTTATTTATTCATTTATTTGTTCATTTATTTGTTCATTTATTTATTTATTTATTCATTTATTTGTTCATTTATTTATTCATTCATTTATTTATATATTTGTTCATTTATTTGTTCATTTATTTAGTTATTTATTCATTCATTTAGTTATTCATACATTTGTTTATTTGTTTATTCATTTATTTAGTTATTCATACATTTATTTGTTCATTTATTTTGTTATTTTGTTATTCATTTATTTATTCATATATTTGTTTATTTATTTATTCATTTTTTTTAGTTATTTATTTTTATTCATTTAGTTATTTATTCATTTATTTTTATTTATTTATTTATTTATTTATTTATTTATTTATTTATTTGTTCATTTATTTAGTTATTTATTCATACATTTGTTTATTTGTTTATTCATTTATTTAGTTATTCATTTAGTTATTTATTTATTTATTTATTCATTTAGTTAGTTAGTTATTTAGTTATTTATTTATTTATTTATTCATTTAGTTATTTATTTATTTATTTATTTATTTATTTATTCATTTATTTATTTATTTATTTATTTATTATCTGCAGGCAAAAGATGAGGAGCAGCTTAAAACAATATCTACTGCCTTAACAGAAAATAACATTGATCATAAACTATGGATTGAACAACCTGAGGACTTCACTACATGTCTTGCAACTAAACCTTACACTAAAGAACAAATACAGAAGTACTTCAAGAAGTTAAAATTGTTCAAATAAAAATTCATTATATAACAGTGTTGCATATCGCTTCCAGGATTTACTTTGATTTTCATAATTACACGGACTCCAAAGTTCAAACACAAGCAAGCACTTGGCCATCTGGCTTCCATCGATCATACTACAAATGCCTCCAAACACTTACTAAGCACCCTGGGGGGGGGGGGGGTACTCCCCTATATACGCTATACAGGTATGTGTCGCGGGATAGGGTATGGTTTTTGAGCTCCCAGGTCTGGGGTAGGGTATCGTTTTTGCCTTTTTAGGCTGGGATCGGGTACGTTTTGGTCTGGTATAGGGTATGGTTTCCGCAATAACGCCACTATCAGTTGCTATCAGTTTATATATCCCTTTAGCACGCTTTCAATCTGGGATAGGGTATACATTTTTAAGCTTTAGTCTGGAATAGGGTATGGAAAATCTAAATTTTAGGTCTGGGATAGGCCGCGGCACACCCCTACCCAAAAATACCCTTAGTGCCCCCCATCCCCCCGGGCTAAGCACCCCCAACCTCTAATACGAGACTACAATGTAGTGCTTGTACTTGTTGTGGGTGGGCTCGGAAAGTGTTCATATTGCATTCATAATTTTGATTGACAGAAGCCAAACAGCCAAGCAGCAGTTTGAATTGGCCTCCAGAGTCCACGTAATAATGAAAATCACAGTAAAAGTGTCAGATGACATTGAAATGCAAATAGAGCCATAATAACACCAAAAATAGCCAACTGGCCAAAACTACACCCTCGAAAAAGACCATAACTAGACACCCATAACTGGGGCAGATCCAATATTTTGGGGGATGTGAAAACAGGGACTTAATTGATCACAGTTCTGGGTGGTTGGACGTCCCCTCTTAGATCCACCCAAACAAAAACACTCACAGACCCTCTCCCTCTCCTCCCCTCTCCTCCCCTCTCCTCCCCTCTTCCCCTCTCTCCTCCCCTCTCCTCCCCTCTCCTCCCCTCTCCTCCCCTCTCCTCCCCTCCTCTCCCCTCCTCTCCCCTCCTCTCCCCTCCTCTCCCCTCCCCTCCCACCAAAACATGGTTCAATAGTCAATACTAGAACCCCCAAACTACCTTGCTATTGTGTGTTACATTTGGTCCTGTATTTCTGGTGAGAGTGACATTCAGATATGAATAAACCACAAGTTTCAAAACTACTAATAACAATTAATAATTTATTAGTATCCAAAGCGTCCTCAAATTAAAACCCTGAGTGACCCCCTTGATTAAGAATATTATTCTGAATCCTTGGGACATGTTTGCAATAATTTATTTTCAGGCACAATTCTTGAGGTAATAGTACTAGTACACAGAAAAAACACTATCAAAAGTCTCATTTGCTAAATATATCAGTTACATCACTGAGGGCCATAGCTGCCAGTACGGTTGGTCCGGTTTCAACCGGACCACTTTTCGAATAAAACAGTTTCAATTAATTTACATCTTTAATTATTCCGATATTTTTAATGAAAAACAAAGTTTGAAAACCGGACCACTCAAAAACTGGCTGCTACGGCCCTGTACATGCAGATGATGATGGTGATGATCAGCCTAGTTCCAGGACATTCTCTCCTAACTGAGTACAAAGCACGAGTGAAAGCCTGGCACTAGGCTGGGTAATGCCAATAAAATCCCAGATGTTTTAATATTATTATTGATAAATAAATAGATTTATTGACAACATTGAATCAATAGTACGACAACACCAGTAAAATAAATGAAAAAAAATCCCTTTAATATAAAATTTTCTTTTTACACTTTTGCTATGGTCTTGCAACTATCATCTAATTTCCCACTTTATTATAGATCGCTATTTCCCCTTTTTTCTTTTCTCAGTTTTCTTAATTTCTGATTTTATCTTCAACAATCTCAGATTTTAAAATTGGAATTTGATTGAAATATTTTCACAATATTAATTAAGCGGGTTTATTGCCGTGAATTTATAACATTTGTAAGAGTATGCTGAAAAATGGTTGCATTATGTTTTCTTTTATTTCAATTTCAAAATGTCTATTTTCTTGGTTGAATTTGAAACATTAACTCCATTGCATCATTTAACGCTGAAACTGTTGTCCTTTGCTTGCAAAAGACGTTTTCGTACGTTGGTGTATAATTATTATACCCTCGCCCCCTCCCAAGGGTGCACTAGTAGTGTTCGCGTCGTTCGACGCGCGGGCGAACGGGACCAGTTATGGCGGATGATGAGGAGTCGTTGGAAGTGAAAAGGGTTAAGAAAGGAGAAGACAGCAAGAGTATGAAAGCCGATGATTTGTCAGATGACGCTTTAGCGGGTTTGCCAGTGAAAGAGTTGAACCACCTTCTGCGTGGGTTGCCTGACGAGGAGGTATACAAGCTCAAACAACGCAGGCGAACTCTGAAAAATCGTGGTTACGCTCAGAACAGTAGAACAAAACGCGTCAGACAGAGAGAAGATCTCGAAGATGAAAGACAGCAATTAAGAAGTGAACTGTATTCAATTTGCAAAGAGAATGAAGACCTACGAAGGGAGAGGGATGAGGCAAGGAAAAAGTATGATTCGTTACAACAACTTTTGACCAGCAGAACAAAACAAATGGGTTTCCAGAAGTCCACCACTACGAGCGAGTTAGATGACCCCATTGATGTAGTTGGGATCGAGGAAGGGGAGAGACCAGTGAGAATTAAGCAGGAAAAAACGCCTGACAGTAACAGAGAACAACTGGATTCTGCACAGCAGAAACAGCTCGATCAGGATCGCAATGAAGAAGGGAGTGACGAATCGCGATAATCTCGTTTTCCTTGAAATCGACACAACGAACACGGGTTTGTTTACAATCGTGAAGGGAAGCGTGGTCACATGTTGTGATGATGCGTTCAAGAACTTTGGGCCTTGTGGCGCGACTATGTATAAAAATGAATAATAATAATAACACAGAGAGAAGAGAACATACCAAAGGAGTAACTACAAATCATACCCCGTAGTAACGTAATTTTGGACTGAACGTGAACTTTCAAATCATGCAATGACTGGATGGAGGTGCTGTACTTCGCAATGTACATGTTGGCATCAATCGTTCAATCAAAGTGTTAATTTCACGACAGTTACACAAATGTTCTTGACATTTTTGGGGGAGAAAACTGGAGTGGTAGGCTACGTAGTAATATTTGGTAGTAAAATAACTGCATTGGATCAATGATACCGTACATTCTATTCGTGTAAAACGATCGTCAGTCTGAGGTCAGTGTCACCCTGATGTCAGTCTTCTATCGTAAAGGTAAAACAGTATATTCCTTAAATCATGGAATGAACTATCTATATTTTAAAAGAACACAAATAAAGAAACGTAAATTATATATGTGTTGGGGTTTCCGCTTTTTATGCACGTGGTTGTGTGACCTTGTTTATGCTGACTCCGATACTTTCAAGTTACTATCAAAAATCGTAAAAAATCTCCCAGAAATTACCCGTGGGACATTATGCCATCAAAATGCACAAAATCGCAAGTCCATGATATGAATCGATGATGCTAGGGTTTCAATTCCGCAGTATAATTTACTGTATTTTATTTTGGAATTATTTGCATCGTCAGCACTGCCATGCCTTATCAGCAATTTCTTGCTGACCCGACATGGCGAGGATCGATTTCTCGGAAACTGAAGTATGTACAATCGTTGTTTGTTTGTTCGTCGTTCTTGTAAAACCCTAGGCAGAAATCAAGTCCAACGCTCAATTCTGATCGATGTTACTATAGGGAGGGATGGCGATGTTTATAATACACGTCTCACTTAGTAAAAATATACTATATGCTTTGTTGGTTTCGAACGCGCGCATTTAGGTATGAATGACCGCGTACTCCTCGAGTAATCCCTCGAATTTTCAATCTCTGGAAGATCACTAGCAAGTTTTAAATTGAACACAGATCAAAACCATTTGCTTTAATAATCAGTGTAATTATTATATTTGAAAATACTTCACTGAAAACTAGTATTTCGATGACGGCAGATGGCTTATTTATGTTATCGTACAATCATGCATGTTGTTGTGACTCGTCAATCATCAGTGCTCCAGCCCAGCCAAGAAGTTTGTAAACTTTTGGGTGTGTGTGTTTCTCGGAATGATTGCACTATATGGCACAGTGTAATTTGATCTGTCAGTGTGTTGTATACAAATGTACTTGAGACGTCTTGAATTTTATAAAATAAATAATAATTTTATATTATTTAAAAGTGTGCATATATATATCCAAAAGTTCATGGAGCGCTGTACAATAAAAAAAAGATGAAATTCTTTAAGAACATTAAATCTAATAATATAGAAATCATCAAAATCAAATATACAACATCATGCAGGAACAACATATTAGAGCGCTGCAGTCATTAATATATCCATGAAACAACGAACGGTGATATATATCATTGAACTGACGTACATAACATCAATCAATATATCCTCAAGCTCATGGCCTATTTTATTGTTCTTATGGTGATTGGCTTCTGTTTTGTTGATGGTTTAAAACTATTTTGCTTCATGGATATAATGACAGCGCTCTACCTAAAGATCTCCATCTAAAGACTGTTCAAATAAAAATAGGTTTTAAACTTTTTCTTAAAACAGTCAACATGCAATGTAATTTAATTTCCTTAGCAGATGTTAATTGAACAAAAGGTATATACTTATTTCTTTATCCACACATGTTCTCAAAGTGTTACATCGTTGCTGTTCAAATAGAAACAATAATTTGGTGCAAACAACTCTTTCTCCAATAGAGTACAAACACTAAAAGCATACAATGGTTTGTACCAATTAGTACTAAATAGCAGGAATTAAACAATAGAAATATCACCATTTAGTACAAAATTGTACTATTTGTGTTGCATGGTTTTAGTGTTTGTTTTACAAAATTGCTGTGTCATGGTGACCACATATTGGTGACCAATGTGAAACTTTTCCTCATTAGTGGAATTCCAACAACATGGGTCAGTGTTGTGTCTTCGATGCTCAATGATCAAAGCAGGAGTTTGGAAGCGAAAATCATGCATGGATCCACCCTACCCTCTCCCCTCAGGGAAAGACGCAGAAAAAAACCTGTTAAATTATCATCACCATGTAATTAAGTCTCCCCAGTTTCTTCTTAGGGAAAGGAGAGCTGCATAATACAAGCAGTAAAGAAACTTTCTTTCTTTAATCCTTTATCTCCTGGGAGTAAAATATGCACCAGTGTCCTCCCTAAGAGGTGCTAGCCATTAGATATAGGTATGAACAAAGCTCTCTACAGAGAAAACAGGGCAATAAAACAGCCTTTTTGATTGGTTAGAACATAGCTAGCTACTACAGATGTTGTTGCACTCTCAGGAACATGGTGACATTCTTGGCGAGTGCCGCATGCCAGGGGGAGGGGGGACTACCATATAAAAGTATTGGGGATGATCGTCGGAAATTTTCAAAACTACCCCTAAAAGATACAGGGAGTGCTTAATTTTTAAATGGGCGTGGCACATAGTTTTTTAACCACTAAAAGATACCATACATAAACATAACGCACTGTTTGCGGGGTTTAGTATTTGATTAAAATACTGTTTGACATGCATCCTGGTTACCCGACTATTATCTATATTTAAATATACATGGATTTTCTTTTTCGACATCCTAAAATATACCAAAGTATATTAAGTAGCACGTTCATGTTTAAAAGAGTTTTGTGCTCAATTATGACACGTGAATAAATAAACTACTACTACTACAAAGTAAGAGGGAAGTTCAACATTTTAATTTCATATCCTAAAAGATACCTAATCGCTTATTTTAACCCCTAAAAGATACGACGAACATCCCCGATACTTTTATATGGGAGTCCACCCCCCGGGCCATATGGTATATATTATCAAAGAAGTAGTCTTGTTGTGTACTTTCCGATTGGTCGACCTTCCAAGTATCAAGTATATACTGCTTTGTTGGACAGCCACCATATTGAATTTTAACTTCCAGAACAAGTTCCAACAGACTTCATTCCCAGGGGTATTTCTCTGGAAGTGAGTATCGAGGATGGCAAGAATGGAGTAAATAACTTGTTATCAAAATCTAAATTCTCCTCGAGATTCTCTGAATTTCAAAGGAGAATTTGGGATTTGATCACAAGTCACTTCATTAGGTGGCAGCTATCCTCTTGCCGACCTCTTTAGCTTGCTTCAGTGTTATCCCATTTCAGGGGCCTGTTTCTCGAAAGCCCCAAAAGCTTATTGGGCCCAAAAAGGGCTTCTTTAAAAATCTATATCTTCAAAACAAAGTAGTTTACAGACATGAAACTTTGCATGAAGGGAAAGTTTGTTCATATTAAAAACATGTCAAAAGAACAGCTTTGTAGAGTAAGTGTCTCAGATTTCTGGGATGTCTTTTTGGGCCCGAAACGTTTACAGGGCTTTCGAGAAACAGGCCCCAGACCTCTTGCGAATAACAGTCTTTGTTAAGTATTTTCATATCAATGTAAATAATGCTCATGCGTTTTAAAACAAGAACATAATTTATACTCTGAGGAATGGTCACATGGTTTGAAACGAGACAACGATGAAACAAGCTATCAAGGTCTATTAAGAGAATTAGCCTGCGTAGCAAGCGTTTTTTTAGGCCGCGCAAAAAAAAAAATTCCCACCCCAACTTTCATGCGGCCAAAAAACGATTTTTTTTCCATGCTGCCTAAAAAAATGCTTGCTATGCAGGCTAATTAAGTGGCCATAAAGTGATTCCACCGATGGTGGCAGCTGAACGCAAATTTGATTGTATTCACCCCACACAAACATTACCAAACACTCTAGCTCATACTTTTTTCCTCAATAACAAAAAAAACTCTTGTTTGCTGAATTGTTAATTATTATTATTCTAGAAAAAAAAACCCACAGTTTGTACAATATTCCTCAATTTCACACTTTATAAAGGAATTGCTACAAACAGTAATATAACTCGGCCAAATACTGAAATGTTTCACCAAACTTTAAATGCCTTAGGTTTCTTATAATACAAATTGTAGAGAACTCAGTTCAAAGGGATTTAAAAAGCTACCAAAAAGCGTGAATGTTACTGAACTTTGGTGGCGGTAAAGATGAAATCAATGAATGGTTATTATGAAGAAAAGCATAATAGTGTTGTACATAAAGTCTTCATTCATCCATCGCAGGGGACTTCTGAAGTGGCATTATTTCTCCTCACACCATTCATTCTCCTTCCGTACCTGATAAACAAAAATGGGAAATGAATGGGAAGTTTCTGTGACGAAAATAGAATGAAAAAATGGGAAATTAATTTCAATTTCCTGTGATCAATTTCCTGTGAGGAAGTAGAATGAAAAAACTGGGAAATGAATGGGAAAGTTTGTGAGAATGAAAAAATGGTAAAATGGATGGGAAGTTTTTTCAATAAAGTCATACCTGTTCTTCTTCTTCTGGGGTAAAGTCATTCTTGATGTTGAAGGTCTTTCTTATTTCTTCAGGTGTTTTGCCTGTAAAACATCGATAGTTGAGTGAGATTAGAACATGTGAACATTAGAGAGATTTAGCAAATGCGACGTGAAAGAGGATGGCCAGCGCACTGACGAATAACTGTGAAAACGACCGTTGGCGTCCTCAACGTCATGAAGAGGAAGTGAAAACAAGTGAAATGGCATCTTGAACTTGACGTCGCGACGTTGTCACGGTAGTCACACAATGACCAAATGTGATATATTCATCATTATAACGTCACGTTCTCACGTCGCGTCGTGATTGCTAAATCTCTCTATTGATGAGTATGAGATGTGATAGCACTGAATAATGTATAAACATTCATGAACATACATGTACATGTAAGCTAAATCTATTTGATATATACTATACCTTTAATCATATTAGCCACAGTTTTACAAGTGACGTCTAGTAACCCTTTAATATCTAGATAGTTGGCTGCCTATAACATAAAATTACTCATATTAGCTTGGCTTATAATCATTGCACAGGTTTTACAATTTGTCTGTCCGTCTGTCTGCCATCCGTCTGTCCCCACTCCATCTATCCAATCTATTTCTTCAACATACAGTTTATATTCCCTCTAAGGTTTAGGGTTAGTATTGGGGAAGGCTATAGTAATCAAGTACCTTGGGGTTAGGTTTAGGGTTAGGATTGGGGTAGACTTGGTAGGAATGAATACAATCTGCTTCGTTCTACTAGAGAGCAAGCAAGACAGGGAAGCGTTGACACGTTGACGTGAATACAAGCTGCTTCGTTGTACTAGAGAGCAAGACACGGAAGTGTTGACGCATTGATGTGAATACAAACTGCTACTAGTAAAATAAATAAATAAATACCATGTTTAACGTGTCAAGTGTTTATATCAGTACTGCTAGTGGGGACACGACTTTCACACTCACTTCTTACTACATTCTATATTCTGTACACCCAACACTTGTCTCACTAGTTCGTTTTTACCAAGGGAGGATAACGGGAGTACCCAGCGAAAAACCCTCGAAGCAAGGGAGAGAACGAACCGGATGACAAACTCAACTCACGGCCGTCCGTGAATTGAACGAGGCACCACTAAGGAATTTATTTGCCTTTTCATAAAATTTGTCTGTCAAGTACAAAGTACGAAAGTCACAAGCGAATTTGTACTTTTAGTTTCCTGTTTCAGGTTGTTATTTCTCTTTAGAAAGCCTCACGATCAACCCATGGTTCGCGAACCGCCATATTGCCAAGTCCGTGTTTTGATCTAGCGCGCATGCGTGAATTTAAATGACATCATGACATAATAGAAAACGAATAACATTAATAAAATGTAAATATGATGCTAATCCGACATCGAAATCCTCGATGGCATAGTTGGTTAATGCGCTGGTCAACGCTGGTCTACAGTCAGAGTTCTGAGTTCGAGTCCCAGACAAGGTAAGACAAAAATTGAAAAAAATATGTTAATATGGTATAAAATAGACAGATAGACAGAAATAATGTAGGACAGGACAGGAAAGGAGGATAGGAAGGGAGAGGGATAGAAGGGAGGGATAGGTAGGGAGGGAAGGTCCAGGTTTTTTTAATGAGTCCCCAGAATGAATGAAGGGAGGGGTGGGTGCCAGGAACCCCCTAAAAAAATCCAAGCCCCTGTTTTTTTATAATGAGTCCCCAAAAAATAAATCCCTTTTAAGAATCTTAGATATTCAAAATATGACCTAGGTTGAAAAAAATCAACCTAGGTTAAAAAAATTTCAACCTAGGTTGAATTTAAAATGACCTGAAATTAAATTTGACCTGTAACATATACATCCATCATCATATTATTATTTAATCTGTATTGAGCATTGAAACAATGGAATACGAGATCACATGAAGTATCCATAATTCTGTAACAGTGATAACGTGACTTGTGATCAAAACTCAAATTCTCCTTTGAATGTTCTTTCTAGGGGTCATTTCATTCCTCATGTTCGTTCCCATGCACCCAGCTTATTAAGGTCCCTACTATCAGAGTACAGTGGAACCTCTCCTTACAACACCTCTATATTACGAACAGACATTTAGGTCCCGGCAAAATCATCACCATACATTCTTTGAACAAATAACCTCTATATTACGGGGGGGGTATTATAGAGGGTCATCTTTGTGGTGGGGGGCTGTACATAACAACAACAAAATAATCAAGGGGGGGGGGGGGGGGGGGGGTCATCTTTGTGGTGGGTAGCCCATTGAATTACCTAATAACAACAACAATAATAATTGTTTACTCTGTCATGATTAACCTTTAGGGGGGTGGGGGTAGGAATTACCTAATAACAACAACAATAATAATTCTTTACTCTGTCATGATTAATGTTCTTTCTAGGGGTCATCTTTGTGGTGGGTAGCCCATTGAATTACCTAATAACAACAACAATAATAATTGTTTACTCTGTCATGATTAATGTTCTTTCTAGGGGTCATCTTTGTGGTGGGTAGCCCATTGAATTACCTAATAACAACAACAATAATAATTGTTTACTCTGTCATGATTAATGTTCAGCAAAAAATTAAAAAAAAACAACAATAATAATTGTTTACTCTGTCATGATTCTTTCAGGGGTCTTTTGTGGTGGGTCTTTTACCTAATAACAACAACAATAATAATGCTCTGTCAGGGGGGATCTTTGTGGTGGGTCCCCCATGCCCAACTGTGTTTACTCTGTGTACGGGGTCATCCTGAGAGGTTCCATTGTACAGACTATATAGTTTACTCTGTCATGATTAATGTTCTTTCTAGGGGTATCCCATTGCTCAAAACAGAGTTTACTCTGTCATGATCAACCCCATTGAATTAAAAACTAATAATTGTTTATCTGTCATGATTAATGTTCTTTCTAGGGATCTTTGTATCGTCTTGTCCTCTTTTCTTTCATTCTCATCGTCATCAGGTGGAGGTTTACTCTGTCATCTTTGTGGTGGGTAGCCCATTGAATTACCTAATAACAACAACAATAATAATTGTTTACTCTGTCATGATTAATGTTCTTTCTAGGGGTCATCTTTGTGGTGGGTAGCCCATCCTTTAATAATTGTTTACTCTGTCATGATGGGGGGTCATCTTTGTGGTGGGTAGGTGAATTAGCCATTGAATTACCTAATAACAACAACAATAATAATTGTTTACTCTGTCATGATTAATGTTCTTTCTAGGGGTCATCTTTGTGGTGGGTAGCCCATTGAATTACCCCATAATGAATTACTCTAATAACAAGCAAATTACAATAACAACAACAATAATAATTGTTTACTCTGTCATGATTAATGTTCTTTCTAGGGGTCATCTTTGTGGTGGGTAGCCCATTGAATTACCTAATAACAACAACAAAAATAATTATTGTTTACTCTGTCACGATTTATGTTCTTTCTAGGGGTAATGTCTTTCATGTGGTGGGTAGCCCATTGAATTACCTAATAACAACAACAATAATAATTGTTTACTCTGTCATGATTAATGTTCTTTCTAGGGGTCATCTTTGTGGTGGGTATGATTAATGTTCTTTCTAGGGGTCCTTTGTGGTGGGTAGCCCATTGAATTACCTAATAACAACAACAACAATAATAATTGTTTACTCTGTCACGATTTATGTCCTTTCTAGGGGGCATCTTTGTGGTGGGTAGCCCATTGAATTACTTAATAACAACAACAATATAATAATTGTTTACTCTGTCGCGATTATTGTTCTCTTTAGGAGGTCAATCATCTAAGCCAGACACCTCTCTAAACACGTTTGTCTGGTCCCTGCTGCACTGTTTTACTATAATCTAGACACCTCATAGGCACAGGGAAAGTTAGAGTACTATAAATATACCCATGAAGTTCTTCTGAGCATTAGTCCTTACCCTTATGGGTATACACATGTAATCTAGACACCTCATAGGCACAGGGAAAGTTAGAGTACTATAAATACACCCATGAAGTTCTTCTGAGCATTAGCCCTTACCCTTATGGGTATACACATGTAATCTAGACACCTCATAGGCACAGGGAAAGTTAGAGTACTATAAATATACCCATGAAGTTCTTCTGAGCAATTAGTCCTTACCCTTATGGGTATACACATGTAATCTAGACACCTCATAGGCACAGGGAAAGTTAGAGTACTATAAATATACCCATGAAGTTCTTCTGAGCATTAGCCCTTACCCTTATGGGTACACACATGTAATCTAGACACCTCATAGGCACAGGGAAAGTTAGAGTACTATAAATATACCCATGAAGTTCTTCTGAGCATTAGCCCTTACCCTTATGGGTACACACATGTAATCTAGACACCTCATAGGCACAGGGAAAGTTAGAGTACTATAAATATACCCATGAAGTTCTTCTGAGCATTAGTCCTTACCCTTATGGGTATACACATGTAATCTAGACACCTCATAGGCACAGGGAAAGTTAGAGTACTATAAATATACCCATGAAGTTCTTCTGAGCCCTTACAAGTATACACACACCTATTTCAATAGAGGATAGGTTATACGTCGTTCCAAGACCAAACTGCATTATGGTAACAGCTTGAATAGCTAAAAAAGTATACACACACCTATTTCAATAGAGGATAGGTTATACGTCGTTCCAAGACCAAACTGCATTATGGTAACAGCTTGAATAGCTAAAAAGGTATGATATCGTACCAATTTCAACAGGTCAAGACAAATTTTGAATCAAATTTTATGAAATATTTCTGGCATACATGCCATTCAAGCTTTTGGTCTTGGAACGACCTATAACCTATTGCCTATGTCCTTGACAACCGTTTTTGAAATAGGTGTATGCAGCACTTTAACTTCAGCTGAATGTCTATCTGCTTCACTAGTGCTACATGGTCTTCCTATGATCAATATCGCCAGTGAATGAGATTGACAACCCTTTGAATGCTTTAATGCCACAGAAATGTTTATATTTGTCATTGTATTACTGTATGACAGTCAGAAAATGCATGATTTCACAAAGCACATTCCGTTAGTTTTAGGATTAAAGAAGACTTATAAGCTCAACATATGTAACATCAATATTCTGTGAAACACATCTCAAGCTTAAATGAAAAGAACTATCAAATTCACCCAAAGGTCTTCAAATTTAAAGCAACAATTTCAAACGCTGTGGTTCATTTGGTTGATTTCTTTCACCATATAATGGATAATAATTACAGAATCAATAGACAAAGAAATAATAACAGTAAGTACATAACTTAAGGTATCAGGGTACCCCAAAAAACCTTTCAAACCACCGGTTTTGATTTTTTTTGACAATCAAATCTAATTGAATATTATCTATCATCTCCAAAAAACAGAATCTAAAAATATTTTTTTCCTAAAAAGTTAGAATCAAAAAACGAATTTTGGTTTCATTTGATGCAAAAAGATGTTGACAAGCAAGCTGTCAACAGTACTCACGCAACAGACTTTCCACAGAGATTCAGATGCGATATAAAGTATCCAAAAATCGTAACTGCTCACTCAAAACATCCTTGAATAACGATGCGAAACACATGCTCGTATTTTCCGCCAGCAGTAACTTTGTTTCCTGCCACGTTGTGTTATTCTACTGTAAGGCGATCTGCTTTTGACTGCCATTCATATGTCATCAGGTATTGGATCAGTGGTGGATTATGGACGCTTGTGTAAACAAAGGCGGCACTTGACTTGAAAATCTTTTGCCTTTATTTCGGAAACAAAATAGCCGTGAATCAAGCGCACATTTTGAGTTCCGGGTCAATTTTATCCGATTTAGCTGAAATTTGGTAGACACTTTGTCAAATAAATATTCTTCAAAAAGGTGTCTCCGAATTTTAATATTCAATTTCCCTCGAAAGTTATAACTTGTTTTGCAAAGTGTTTTCCAGTTTTGAATAGCTCGAAGTTTATGAATATAAAAAACGGGTTTATCGATAAACGGAGACACCTTTTTTGTAAGCTAATCTCTTGAGCTTATAAAGGTATTACGAGGATTTCCGATAAATTGCGGCTGTATGGGACCTGATGATAGTGATGTGAAAATCTGAACTTTTTTTACCTATTTCAAATATACTGTTTTTGTTCTAAAAACTAATTGTTTTATTGAATTCTGCATTTATTCAGCTTTCAGAAAATGTATACTTTATAGAGGTTTTAACGTAACGAGTACGCGCTAGAGCGTGTTGCGTGCATGATGGTCGTTTGGGGTACCCTGATACCTTAAAGTCTATATGAATTAAAAATTTTCTTTTGAAAATCAATTACATACGAAGTGAATAGAGGGATGTTTCAGTATTTTGTGATTTGAGCTTCGTATTTACGAGTTATAATTTGGTGACATCAGTTTGTTTTTACAGTCAACAAACTTCACACATGAACGCATTTTGTACGATGCTTTGAATATTCAAATGAATATTCGTAGATTCAAATGAATATTCATAAGTTCATACAAACAAACGTACATTAGTCCATCAATGTCGAGCTTAGTTTCAATTTTCAATTCTTGTTTCCAATCATCGGATAATCAAATTTACATTCAAAAAGATTATACATGTATGAACTAATAAAGAAGAAATAACCCCATGTTACAACACACTTCAACCACTACAGACAAATCTGAGCCCTTAGGGGGAAACGAACCCACGTATGAACTAGTGAAGATTTGTTAAATTTTCTTTTCCGTTGTCATATCACTAGCATGACTTGCAGGAAAATGCCAACTGGTCTGATGGTTTTGTTACCGACAGACTGTCTGGCTCTAGTTAGCTTGCACACATTTGGAACATTTGGTTTTAGTACTGGTACCATGAGATACTAGCAATAATGGCGGACGATGAAGTATGCTCTATTATCAAAATCTGCACAAGATATTCAAAATGACTATATACGTTTTGTGGAGAGAAAGACAAACGAATATCTTCCAAAGGTACTCGTCGATGGCAGAAAAGATATCCTAGAGGAAATTGGTGAATTTTTTACCAGCACATGAGAAAGGCACAACTGTTACGTGATCAGCATAGTTTTCACGATTTATACAATTCAATAGTTTCTTCCCTAGCTCATAGTTTGGCATAAGGCTCCCAGGAATGTAAAAGCCTCCCAGTTTGTTTTTAGCCATGATTTGAATCTGCAAAAGATAGCGTGACAACTGAAATTGACAGTCTAGCTAGGCAACAACATGTCAACGTTGCGAGTCCAGAAAGTTAGACTGAATCACATCTTGCAAGGCATGTTTGATGGAGCTCAATACAGTATTAAACTAATAATCGAAATATGAGATTCATTTTCCATTCTTGGATTCTATATTTAAAACTTTGAACACAAATTCACATCTTCATTTCAATAATCAAATAATCGGATGAAGATTCGAATATTGTTTCGAATATTTCAAATATTCAAGTTTTGTGTTCATGCGTGTTCAAGTTCGTTGACTGTAATTTATCATACAAAAGCACCGTTGTGCCAATTATTGACATTATTTAATTTGGCAAAACGTTTTCTACAACTTATATAAAATAATGATGTTAAACTTTTTTTTCTATTTCAGAATAGAGTACTGCTTGAAAAAATATAAATAAGTTATGGAAAAAAACAAACTGATGTCACCGAATTAGCATATCACGACTTCAAACCTTGATAACTCACCAATGCGAAGCTCAAATCACAAAATACTGAAACATCCCACTATTCACTTCATATGTAATCGATTTTCAAAAGAAAAGGATTTGATTCATGTACACTTTAAGCAGAATACGAGTGGCAAATTATAGCATGAGCTTTCTATTAAAACATGGAGAGGGAGGCTAGTGAATTAATCAACTTGGGAAGATGATTCCAAAGAGGAAATACAATGTATTCTAACAAAAAAGAATGTCTGAAAGCGGTAACTGAAGATCGGAGGCGTCAGGGCTTTTGTTGATTTGCTGAATCCCAGGACCTGTTATAAGCCCATCACAATATGCGGTAGTATTACTGTACATGTACCTTTTTAAGAATAGCAGCATTAACATTTGGTAACGGAACAGCATCATCATCGTCTTCATCCATACCAAGATCTAAATAAAGACCCATGGAAAGAATGTGTTTGAATTCAAGAGAAAAACAATACTTTGAAAGTTACTAGTAAGTTATAAAGTAATATTTGTCGCTTGGGAATATTTCGTAAAGTAGTTTGTAAGGTTTTGTCAAGCGTAAATAGGAAAACAAGCCCAGACAGGAATTGAACATGTGATCTCTTGGATACTAGTCAGGTGATCCAACCACTGAGCCACTGGGAACTCATGTGTCAAACAAGGACTTGGATTGTATTTATAGTCATGTCACTTAGGACGCATACTTGTATATGATCAGCTAAGCGGTAGCCTGCAGAGCAGGCATTTATGTTTTGGGGAATTGTTGGGGAATTTTGGAAATTTTGGACAAGCGAGAAACGGGACCGAGCATTCCTCGCTCGTCCAAAATTTCCAAAGTTTCCCCAAAATCCCCCAAAGCAAAAAACGCCTGCTAAGCGGAATAAATCATGACAGTTCTCAGATGTATATGTATGTAAGTTATAAAGTAATTTTTTTTTCTGAGTCTTTAATTACACTTCAAAAATCATTAATAATAAATTATTATTCACGAGGTAATTAGCCAATTGCGGATCGTAATCTGTACCACAATCCCGTAAATGTCCTAGGACTTTGAAATAGAATAAATTACACTCATTCTCAGTAACACGAGCCGAAAGGTACATTTGTCTAGACGACAAAGTTGACTTTTGGTGGACGTCAATCAAACAGTTTCCATGACAATCAGAGCACATTTCCATGTGCATATCCCATTTGACGTAAAATAAAGTTCCGGATTGTCCTCTATCACCCCGGCGAATGAGTCGAATTTCGGTTGCTAAATAAGGAACAATCAAAGCTGCATGTAGACAGATAAACAGAAGCAGTTCACATTTAGAAAATTACATTTTCTTTACCTGTAATCGTTCGTGCCTTGGACTTTCTCCGCGGAGGATCTTTTACTTCGGCTGTGTTTTCGTACAGTCGAATTACTTTTTTACGAATGTTTCACTCACGCAAAGTATATCAGCAATAGCTTTTGTAGACATGCCTCTCTGCCTTAACATTATAACTCTCCATCTAAACAAATTCGAAAAAGGCTTGAAACTCTCGCTTGAATTACTGACTACTCCGGGAAAATGTGCTGTGATTGTCATGGAAACTGTTTGATTGACGTCCACCACAAGTCAACTTTGTTGTCTAGACAAATGTAGCTTTCGGTGCGTGTTACTGAGAACGAGTGTAATACATTAATTTAATGATTGGATCACATTCACACATCATTTTTCCTCCCTATTAAGGTGACTCCGTTATCATTCTCGGCGCACTCGTCTATGACAAACTTTGGGTCATAACTTCCTCTGCTTTTATGCAATTGCCATAAAACATTGGCAACTATTAGAGCTTTCATTCACCTATAATACAATATAATTCGATTGCACTGCAGAACATTAAAAAAAAATATATTAGAACTTAAAGGGGCAGTGTCAAGCCTCACGCATGCGCATTAAAATCAAAACAATAACACTCGGTTGAGAAGCCTACCTTGCCCGGTAGTGAGTTACAAAACCCCCATAAAACCGTTCTAATCGCTAAATAAATGACCTACAGGACTCATGTAGATACTAATCTTTATTTAGAAAGCAATTTTAGAACTTCAATATATCAAAAGGACTGAATTCTAGATGTGAATTCACGGCGATATCATTTTTCAACGGCCGATCAAATAAAGCACAGGAAGCCCAACACATAAGTAGATGGTGGGAAACTCACCGGTTTACAAGTCGTTCTACGTGAGTTTTTCTCTTCAAAAGTCATGAACAGTACTGCACCTACGATTGATGATCAAGATTCCTTCGCAATCGACCAGAATTGCCGGTTTACAATTCGGTTTTCTTCACTCGAGGATGATGGCGGCCTGCCTCTCAACGGCTGTTCGACACTTTTTTCAACGGCTTCAAAGTCACTTCTAAGATGAAATAATTCCCACTAGGAATTGTTGAAAATGAAGAACATGCTTTGAATTATTACTAGTGATCCATTAGACGCTTGAACAAACATGATTAAGGTCGATGGAAACGGATTCAAAACATCGAAAATAATAAAAGTCCACGGTGGACTTTTATTATTTCTCGCTTCTTCGTACCCAGGCTAACGCGGTCATATGGCTTGACACTGCCCCTTTAAGTAAACTCAATATTTTGGATAAAATTGGATATTCCGAAAAATCTGTCCGTTTTTTTTTGATGAAAGTTTTGGAATCACTTTATATTGACATAATTCATAACCTGACCAAGTTTTAGCAAAATCGTTGGAGCGAAAGCAATCGTTGAGCTAATTTCCGTGCTTAATTTTGGTTGTTTTCATGCGACCGTGCTTTAGCTCCAACGATTTTGCTAAAACTTGCTCAGGTTATGAATTATGTCAATCTAAAGTGATTCCAAAACTTTCATCCAAAAAAAACGGACAGATTTTTCGCAATATCCAATTTTATCCAAAACATTAACTTTACTCAAGTTCTAATATTATTTAAAAAAATGTTCTGCAGTGCAATCGAATTATATTGTATCATAGGTGAATGATAGCTCTAATTGTTGCCAATGTTTTATGGCAATTGCATAAAAGCAGAGGAAGTTATGACCCAAAGTTTGTCATAGACGAGTGCGCCGAGAATGATAACGGAGTCACCTTAATTAATGAGTTTTGAAGTCAGTCAGAGGTCTTTAAAAATTACTTGACGAAACCTTACAAACTACAGTACTTTACTTTGAGAGTTGTTTAGGCACTGCTGTACTCCATGACAAAACATGCATTTACTCAGTCTTAACATCAATTCAGCATAAGTTATTCACAAATACAGTACCGATGAGAACCAGAAAAAATGTTGACATTGGACAATAGAAAGGTTTTTTTTATATTTTATTTTTCAAATAATATAGATTTTTTATTTTTATTATTTTATTTTTTATTTTTTATTTTTTAGAAACGTTTTTAATTCCACGGGTTATTCTCTGGATTGAGGCTAAGCCTGAGCAAATGAAGGGCTGGCTCCCTGCAAGAACAGAGTAAGTGACTTGTGATCAAAACCCACATTCTCCTTGAGATTCTATTTGGGTTTTGATCACATTTATCACTTACTCCGTTCTTGCAGGGACCCCTTCAGTTGTTAAGTAACATAAAATACACAGTAGATTACTCAAGCAGAAATAAATGCAGTAACTTGTAGCATCCGTGCTGAAGGCATATTCGTAGGATCTCCAAAATAGAACTGTATTTGCCAAGTTTCTGTTATCACAGACAAATGATGATAATTATTACTCAGCGGGGTGATGTCAAGTCAGAAAATAGGCTTTGTTTGGGGTCAGAAGTGTTCAGTCTATCCCGGCCACAGGAAGCACGGTAAAAGCAAAAGATCAATTTGATCGTCGTTCTTTGAGGTTTTGAAGTTCTTTGTCAGCTTTTCCTCCCAGAATAACAGCTTCACTTTGAGGAGTAAAATTCATACATGTGTCTAGTGGTTTTCCAGTGGCAGTTTTTCAAATCGTTGGTCAATATAAGTTTTTTTACGGCAACGAGGTGACCTGAATTTGACACAGGTAACCTAATCACTATGCCCCACCACAGGAAACCCATCCCATAGTGCTAAAGTAAGGAAACAACGTTCCTCCTTCCTCCAAAAGCACCATACGCTGTTTAAAACATCAAGAAGATGGATTGAAACTGTAATTATGTCAAGGAGTTCCAGCTGATTATCCCACCCCGTCGAGTGAACGCTCAATGAGCGTCTAGTTATTATTCCTTTTTACAAATACATGTAGTTTCAAATAGTTTCTGAAAACAGGTGTATATAATAAATAACTAGACGCTCGACATAGCACGCACTCGATGGGCTGAAACAAGTTACCGTAAAATGTTGTAAACTGACATAGAAGAACCGTGAGTTACATGGTGTGTTTTTACGAATACGATCATAGACGAAGGCTTTCATCTTTCTGATAGACGTTTCAGCGTTCCGTACTGGTAATCTACTGGGGTCACGACCCCATTCACAATCACGTCTAGCACCACAACAAGACTACCGAGTTACAGAGCTGTATAATAAATAAACTTGGTATACAATGAGATCTGTATATTCTGTTACGTGGATCTACCGCGAATGTCGCCGTGTGCATTTGTATATGGAGTGAGCGTATTAGACTTGCCAGCATTCATGGCTTTACAACGGCAAGCTTACACAATATTTCCTCGACACGACTCAAAGCATGTGCTCGACCGAAGACCAATCGAGCGTGCAAGGACATGCGTATACGTAAGCATATTTAAATTTGCTCTAATTCGCACTACATTCAGCTTGTTCGTCACGTCGTCAGAGTCATTGAGCCATCCAGCGGTGTTGCGAACAAACGACAGCTTTGTAACCAAGTATTACTGTCAAACCGGATGTTCTCTTCCCCACGACATTCCAACATTGTGTCACAATATTGCAATGTTGATCGGCAGATTGCTCTGAGCAAGTTGGAACCGTCGCGACGAAGTTGCTAATTAGTCGCGCCATTCAAACTTGTAAACATTGTCAAGTCAAAGCTCAATTTTTTCCCCCGCAAAGATGTCTCAAAATATGAATCAAAGTCAAACAACTTCCATAAAAAAATAGAGAAAATGTGATCGCTTTGTGGTCGTTAGGCTTTGTGGTCGTTAGGTCATTCGCAGGTAGAAATTGGCGAACAAGTAAATATCTCCAAAAGAACAGTTTCTACATGTTTCTAACATCATTGATCGAGTCTTACAAACTGGATCTCTTCTTCCAGGAAAACCAGGATGGAAAGAACGCACTGTTTCAACTTCTAATGTCGTAGAGTTTATCGAGTATTGCAAAACTTCAAAGCCAAGTATATCATCTTCCCGCCTCTTCAACGATCAGTGATATATGTACATATGAGCAATCTCTTTCCCGTACTTTTATTTCGACGCGTCGGTAAACATCAGAACCACTGTTTCTAGCATTTCTAAATGCTTCACCAAGATGCATTGGTTCATCTGCCTCGATGTTGATGAAACTGTTGAGTTCTACGTCTTTGTACGCAATTCTCAAATTACTACTTTTCTCATTCCAGAACGGAACAGCACGTAATATTAACCTCATCAGTTCACTGTAATCGTGAATAGCAGTATCGACAAAAAAACTTGCATAACGATCATCTAGATATTGTACTAGAACTTGGAACATTTTGGAATTGAGCCGTGTGAAGTTATGAACTGAAGTACTGAACGGCGCGACTAATTAGCAACTTCGTCGCGACGGTTCCAACTTGCTCAGAGCAATCTGCCAATCAACATTGCAAAACATTGCAAAATTGTGACGCAATGTTGGAATGTCGTGGGGAAGAGAACATCCGGTTTGACAGTAATATATAGCACTATTTCCAAATACATGCCCAACATTGCATATTACCCTACAATATTCGGCAATGGGAAAAGCTATTTGCTTTGAAGTTGAGCATAACATTACCTTCTAACATGGTTTTGATTGTGACTGACTGTTTTGCAATTTCTACATCTACTTCAAAGATCTCTCCATCAGAGCTTTGCAACTTGATATTAGGCATCTACAAATATATACAAATAATAATAATTAATAAAAATAATAATTTATATTGCCATTGCACAAAAAGCATGCAAAATGATCTGGCCCCGGTTGCACGAAAGGTGAATAGTGCTATCCACCGGATAAGTCTTATCCAACGGATAAATTTTTTGGATAACTGCATCAGTTTTATCCGTTAGATAGGACTTATCCGGTGGATAGCGCTATTCACCTTTCGTGCAACCGGGGCCAGTGCGCATTACATTGAATACCTATTTACAACTAAAATTGTATAAAAAATACATACATGTACAGGAAACTTATAATTAAAACAAAATAGAGCCATCTATCATCTACATAGAGCCATCTATCATCTACATGTATACAGAGTCGTTTGTGTGTGAGTGGGAAGTAGTTACGGTATGGTTCGTATGGTGATGGTGCCATGACTGTGCTGTATCTAAGCATTCTGATTGGTTGAGCAATGATTTTGCATGCCGACAGCCAGCGATTAGTTGAATATATATCTTTCATTCCATACTGTGACTCCATGCTGTAGCTTTGCACTCATACAAAAATGACTCTAGTACATATAAAGTACTTATTAAATAAAGTATTGTATGATTGCAATAAGCTACAGAGTTGAATTAATAAGCCAACACTTCTACAATCGGGCATGCCTGCAGCTCTTAGAAGATCTATGCCAATTGGGTCAATACTATTAGAATAAAACAATAGAAACAAAACAATAGAACGAGTAGACAATAGTCTTGTTGTGGTGGGCAGGCCTGATCTATGCCAAGATTGGGTCAATACTATTAGATCATGAATTCTATTGATTGTATTATCCAATCACAACAGCTCTTCTAAGCAGCTGCATGTCACCTCATACAATCAAACCTCTCCACCTGGGAATACAATTTTGTGGCCATTATGGGGTGGTGGGGTGTAATACAGCACCATATTTTATGATACAAATCGATCATTATTCATATTTCAGTCATTGTGAAAACATGCAGAAATTGAAAATTATTTGGCAAAAACTACGGTGCTTTTCAGTTGAGCTTGGAACGCATCTAGTTTTATCGATTAGTTTTCGAATCTAAAATCATAGTTTTCACGTCATAACTTCACGTTGTCAAGCTAGAATTCACTTGTTGTTATCTAGATGGAGTGCACGGGCAATAACGCTGATTGGTTGTTTTTCTCAGACTATCAATTACTGTGTGTTATTTGTCTACAATTTGTATGTGTCGGGACATTCTGGCACTGGTGAGTTGTTTACCTTGAAGAATCTTCAGCTTGCACTTGTCTTTCCAAGTTAAGATTGAGTACAGGGAAGAGAAAAATCTAAATTTTACGATTGATGCTGTTAATGTGTACTTAAAAGTTATAACTTTCAACATTTTAGCACAAGACAAGATCAACGGTCACAATAATGAACTTCCTAACAACAAGTCGTTTCAGTCAACATTATTTTTGGACTCGTTAACTAATTGATAAAACTAGATGCGTTCCAAGCTCAACTGAACCGTGCAGTATTATGGCCCAGTGGCTGGGACATTAACCCTGGCTGTTCCAGAGGTGGCATTTAGTAGAAGTTATATAATAATTATTGGTATATTACGCACACTTTGATTGATCGAGGGCCATGTATTAGAGTACAGACGCACAGATAACGTCACAAAATCACTCAATTCTCAAAATATTATATAAAACAAATAGATTCCATCGACTTCATCTAGTAGTGGACTTTTTTGTTATCACCACATTTTGATGTCATCTATGCATCTATAAGAGTACAGACGCATGGCAAAATGGAATCTATTTGATTGTAATTCTAACTGATTTTCCATCATCCTAGCACTAGTATCATCCTGTCTCGGTGCTGGGAAGATCATAGTACTTGGCCTAGGGGTAAGTTTATGTTATTTCATCGTGTAAATGGATGAATAGAGATAACTCTACTGCCCGAGGCTATGATCATGTAACAGTTGACCCTAGTGCTAGAAAGATCCTAGCACTAAGGTCATCCCTCTCTCATATACACAAGGCCTTAGATACGGTATTTCTTATGTACATATTGTACTTGCCAAAATTTGGAGGTTCCCTTACAAGAAATGAAAACTTTTCTGACTTGTCTTGTAGAGAAGTCATAACGTTAGCAAGAGAATGGAAACTACACTAACTTTTGGTAAGTCGAGGAACAGTAGAAATATAAAGGCAGATGAGAACTGACAGAAACAAGTTAGTACACAAAAAGTAAGCTTATACGCTACACAAATTAAATAAAAGAGAATGAAACTACTCGAGTCAGTTGAGATGTCGAGAATTGCTCAACATTTCAAGCCGATAGTATCAACCTACAAAATGGCACAAGCCTCACCAAGCTACGCTTAATAAGCAGTTATTTTGGGTGAGTTAAACCATCCCAAGTTTGACTTCGTGAGTATTTCATGCAGACACTGAGACAGAGTACGAAGCACGAAGAGACAAAATTACAGCTCAAAATACGCATATTTGACGCCCAATCCCCCAACTCTTACCTTAACAGATTATTAATAAACCAAAATGAAGTTAAATAAATCCCGTGGATATAATAGAGGCAGTTAAATTAAGGTTTTACGTCGTCAATTCCAAGTCACAACTTTTCACGTTGACAAAAAAAAACAAGATGGCGATGAAGTCAGGCGTTATTATACTCATTAGTTACCTTATATGGTTATAGTGACCTTATATAGAAACACTCCCAAATAGACTGGGTCGAGCAGAGTAGCTGAACTATAAATAGCCACCTCGCGAAATTGACAAGATGTTGATTACATTTTTTTGATAAATATAGTGACTTACCCGTCCAGAGATCGAAGGCCCCAGTGGCCTGGCTGTAGCAGTAGGTTGTATATTTGTTTGAATGACAGGGTTTTAGAGCAAACGTTTGGCCTTGCTATTAAATCTAATTAATACAGCTATTTCAAAAAAGGTTGGTGAAGGTTTTGTTGCATCTTGCATACCAAGCCCGAAATGTATTATATATTTATTTATGGTATTTATGGTATTTATGGTATTTATGGTATTTATGGTATTATATTTTTATTTAATCCCCCCCCCCCCAAAAAAAAAAGTTCACCCCATCCCCCCCCCCCCCCCCCCCCCCCCCTAAAAAAAACACTGTACCTCCCCCATCATTTTTTGCCCAGATTGTCAATAATGGTCAATAATCCTTTTTTCTAGTCTGTCACTAGTGTAATGTGTTGGAGCTGGGAATTCCATCAATGGATCGGAAGAGAATGGCTTAACCTGCGAGTTGAGGTTTTTTCTAAGGTTGAGGATGTAGAGAGGAAGGCACTATAATATATAGTCAAACCCTGCAAAGGCAATATTTGGCATAAATATCATTATACCACTAGTGGACCAGGCAAATGTTGGAAGACTGGGTACCTGATGCAGTGTTAGAACCATTGATAGCTCGATCGAACCACAGTCTTCTACTCTCGATTTGCCACAGACCATGCAGACAAATCCTTATCCAGTGGATATACATTTATTACATAACAGCATCAACTATAGCTGCAGTCTTTAGAATGTATTGTTTTTATACATTAATTTGTTGATTAGGAATATGTCAACGTCTATTGTACATCTCATCTGTACACACAATAATAGCTATAGCTGCCTATATACATTCAATGTCATTAACGTTGTCCAGCTAAAAAGAGATTAACACTACAATAATGTCGCATGTCTCATCATATATTCGTTTTAATTTGCATGCGTGGAATTTTAATTTCAAAAGCAAACATCGATCACATCAGTGAAAACAGAATTTGCTTTTGAAATTAAAATTCCAAGCGTGCAAAACGAATATAAAATGAGACTGACGTACCTGACATATTTAATGGACTGTTATAATTCAGTTAAGTTCTACCAAATTAAAAGGGGAAGGGAAGACCTAGGGGAGGGGGAGTAAAACAAAGACAGAAAACAATCTAAAGCCATCCCTTAATTCTCCTGGCTTAATTATAAACAGAGTAAAATTTTGAGCCCTTTATCATATTATTATTAATCATATTATTTTTATATTATCATCATCATCATGATTAGTTAGTTTGAGAAAGAAAACAAAGAAACTTTTTGTGGGTGCATTCTTTTATTACTAATTTGTTACTGTTTAATTCTACTTCCTTTTGCAAAATGTCTACATGGTGTTTTTAACAAAGTTAAAAAAGGTGACTGCAATTATTATAGTTTAATAAAGACTGAACAGGGTGTTTGAGTTTCTATTATATTATAAACTAGTGCACTTTTTAGCTGAATCCCTTGGCTTCACTGCATGGTAACCTGAAAATGAACAGACACATTAATATTAGTTGTGTTGCATGTGGCAAGAAAAGTCTAGTGTAACCTACATTTTGCAACAGTTGCATCACCCCCCCCCCCCCCCCCCCCCCCCCCCCCCCCCCCCCCCCCCCCCTTCTAGCAAGGCAAAAATGATACCAAAAAGTACTGAGAACTGTACTATTTTTATCCATTTTTTGCTTTTAAATATACATACTGCCTGCCTTGAATTTTGGGTTATATGTACGGTCCTGAACACAATACCCCCCTTCTGCAACTTGTCTCACAATGGTGTCGCATTATGAATTGCAAAACAAATTACCTTGCAGGGCCGTAGCTAGCCGCCAGTACGGTTGGTCCGGTTTCAACCGGACCACTTTTCGAATCAAACAGTTTCGATTTATTTACATTTTTAATTATTCAGATATTTTTTATGAAAAACAAAGTTTGAAAACTGGACCACTCAAGAACTGACCGGACCACTCAAAAACTGGCAGCTATGGCCCTGCCTTGTGACATGACAGGGACGTCCTATAATGTTCAAGTTTCTAGGATTCTACTGTAATTGCATTAGACTTTAATATATTTACCTCTAGCTGATGTTTTGTAGTTTAATACTTGTGAGATTCGGTTCCTCCATGCCCAAAACCACCAGGACCATAGAGAGCAGCATAACAAGGCTTGTTACAATATGGCTTACCTTCATGCTGTAATATTATTGTATATTAATATTATAGCCCAGGGGTCACTTGGGCGTTCACTATTGGCATGAGATGGGGGCACAAAAGGGATTAAAGTGACAGGGAAGGGCTATAATGATTTTTTAATGAGATAAGAAGGGAAGAAAGAAATGAAGGAAGAAAGAAATGAAGGAAGAAAGAAAGAAAGAAAGAAAGGAAGAAAGAAAAAGAAATGAAGGAAGAAAGAAATGAAGGAAGAAAGAAATAAAAGAATGAAAGAAGAAGGAATGAAGGAAAAGAAAGAAAGAAAGAAAAGAAGAAAGAAAAGAAATGAAGGAAGGGAAGAAAGAAATGAAGGAAGAAAGAAATGAAGGAAGAAAGAAATGAAGAAGGAAAGAAAGGAAGGAAGGAAGGAAGAAAGGAAGGAAGAAGAAAAGGAAGGAAGAAAGAAGGAAGGAAGGAAGGAAGGAAGGAAGGAAGGAAGAAGAAGGAAGGAAGGAAGGAAGGAAGGAAGGAAGGAAGGAAGGAAGGAAGGAAATGAAGGAAGGAAGGAAGGAAGGAAGGAAGGAAGGAAGGAAGGAAGGAAGGAAGGAAGGAAGGAAGAAAGAAATGAAGGAAGAAAGAAATGAAGGAAGAAAGAAATGAAGAAAAGAAAAAAAGGAAGGAAGGAAGGAAGGAAGGAAGGAAGGAAGGAAGGAAGGAAGAAGGAAGGAAGGAAGGGAAGGAAGGAAGGAAGGAAGGAAGGAAGGAAGGAAAGGAAGGAAGGAAGGAAGGAAGGAAGAAGGAAGGAAGGAAGGAAGGAAGGAAGGAAGGAAGGAAGGAAGGAAGGAAGGAAGGAAGGAAGGAAGGAAGGAAGGAAGGAAGGAAGGAAGAAAGAAAGGAAGGAAGGAAGGAAGGAAGGAAGGAAGGAAGGAAGGAAGAAAGGAAGAAAGGAAGGAAGGAAGGAAGGAAGGAAGGAAGGAAGGAAGGAAGGAAGGAAGGAAGGAAGGAAGGAAGGAAGGAAGGAAGGAAGGAAGGAAAATCAGTAAAACCAATGACCAACTTTCTTTTCAATCACTCACCTCTGCATGACCTCCAGAAGTCAAAGTTTTGCCACATTTTTCACACTTTAGACATGGCCTGTGCCAATCCTTCCCCAGAGAAGATACCTTCTCAGCTAATTTGCAAAACAATATGGCAGATGCATAAATAAATAAACCACTGACAAAGAGAATATAAAAATTACCGGTACATAATGCAAGACTCTTTAAAAGGATCTGTACTTTGAGCCAAGCAGGCTTCATTTTCCTGGGCGTTTTCTCTTGCAATTATATGAGCAGTACTAGTGGTTAACCATATAAAGTACGTAGTATAAAATGGGTGTGTCTGTCTTTGTCATGTACACAACAATAAACAATGTTGTAAATAAATTATCACTGCACTAATAACCAAGCAAAGAAACGCGCTCAACTTTTCCATGTAACGGTCTCTGGTATATTATTACTTTGAAGTAATTGAAACTTTAATAAACTATAAAATAAAGGAAATAATTGCGCATATTTGTGAATAGTTCTGTAGTGAAGATATAAAGTCACTGCAACAACAAACGCCGCCCTTTTGGAATTTGTAGATTTGAAATCCAGCCAAAAACTAAAAATCCAGGAATCCTTTTTCTTTCTATTATAAATTTAAACAAGCGAGAGCTGTAATTTCCAGGATTCTGAATTTATCGTAACTATAATCATTGCATAACTTGAATTTCTTAAAATAGTGAAACGGTTGAGCGAAACACTCTTAACTTAATCCAAGTTCGCCCTGGATAAGTGTATCCTAATGTGTATTTCTGCTTTAAATGTTCTTTATTGGTTGTTGGTAAGTTCTTGAGAAGATTAAAGAATCGAATTGAAGTAGCTTTGGATTATGCGATGTTGCGAATTATTAGCAGTTTACGTGCGGCTGCAACTAAGCTAAAGTCTGATCGAATAACGCGACCATCCAAACATAGATTGATTCTTGTAGCAGAGAAACAGAATACTTACCAAAGTAAACCTCTTTATTGCATTTTGGGCATTTAGGCATGGTAATAGTCTCAGTGATTCAATTCCTTTTCTAGTTAATGATTTCTTCAACACTGGTGATTGTTCGCTCAGACGACGAAAGTAATATATTCCGAAAGGTGTCGAAATTTATATTTACTCGCTTGTCACGCAAGTCTAGTCATATGTAACGCAATAGAGATTTGAAAGAATTTTGTGTGAGCAAAATACAACCAAAATATCCAATATTATGAGATGACGTGAAAATCAAATGTTCTGCGATTTTTTATTTTCTAAATAAGTCGGGTAGGTCTCGAAAAGCCATTCCATGGAACATTCTGGAACCATTTACGGTAGGAATATCGATGCATGCATGCGTGAAGTTATATAGCGTTTTATTACAATACATCCAGTACCGGAGGGAATTTTGGAATTTTGCTACGTGACAATGATCAGTTTTAAAAACAACGAACAATATATTTTTCACATATCTTGCGAGTATTAAACATGAAAATTTCCTTCAGACAATCACTGTTAATAGGCCATATGCACTAACGGGTCACGTGACCCAACTTTCTCAAATCAAGCAGCAGTGTCAAAATGAACTCCAGAAATGAAAAGAGCAGCTCGATATTAGTAAAAAGGCGAAATTTCAGCTTATAATGTTTAACACAGCAGAAATGGCATGAAATATAAAATTGCAAATTTTATTAAGATTCGTATGGAAAAATGTGCTGGATGGCAAAAAATGCCATCCAATGCATTTTCCAAACAAACAAGACGCTCAATGAGCGTTCACTCGGGCATTGTGAAAAGGAAAATGTCAGTTGTTCGAGGAAGTACTTGAAAATGAATGCCAGTTGGTTGAAGAACAAGGACAATGTCAGCTGCGCGAGGAGAGACCTGACAATGACTGACAGTTGCGTGACGAGGGAGACTATGTATATACATGTATGTGTCGAGTTCATTTGATTTGCCTTTGAGTTCATTTGATTACCTTTTGACTTTGAGTTCAATTGATTTGATTTTGATGAGTTTGTGTAAAGGTCCCCTCTCTAGCTTCAGATCCCGAAACGTCGAGTTTGGAATCGAGTTCGGGTTCGAGTTACGGTTCGAACGTCGAATAAAACAAGGACATCTTCTTCAATACAATATAATTTCTCTGACGTCATGACAATCAGTGACAGTTGAGTGACGAGGGAGACTATTAGTCCGGTGAGTACGAACATGATACGTCTTGAGGTTGCATAGGTCAGATGGTTCCGATAACGGCCTCGCGTTTGTTTTAAAAAATATATATTTTAAGCGAGCTTCTAGTCCTTTTACCACTTCTAGTCATTGAACGATGAACTAGAATCCTGACCTTTTAATAGCTTGAAGATCTACAGCTGCTTTCAAAACTAAGATTCATAATCTACTTGAGTCCTGTGTCTCCTTTATCTTTT
The DNA here is from genome assembly GCA_033675265.1 of Actinostola sp. cb2023. Taxonomy (NCBI): domain Eukaryota; kingdom Metazoa; phylum Cnidaria; class Anthozoa; order Actiniaria; family Actinostolidae; genus Actinostola; species Actinostola sp. cb2023. The sequence goes on along the minus strand of JAUJYZ010000778.1, from coordinate 331,803 downwards.
CAAATCTGCGGAGTAATCTTGAAACTCCGGATACGATTAAATACGTCGCATACTCGTCATTTTGAAGCCGAACAAAACTACTACTACTACTACTACTACCGAAATCCGCATTTTCTAACTCGGGCGGCCTGCGGCCTGGGCCCGAGTAATTATTAGAAAACACTCGATTTTATATTTCATGTCATTTCTCCTGTGTCAGACGTTATGACCTGAAATTTCGCCTTCTTACTAATATCGAGCTGCTCTTTTCATTTCTGGAGTTCATTTTGACACTGCTGCTTGATTTGAGAAAGTTGGGTCACGTGACCCGTTAGTGCATATGGCCTAACACTGTGCCCGGCCCCCTGACAACACGATGGCATTCATTATTTATGACATTAAAATAAGTTGGATTACAATGATGTAACGTTACAATATGAATAAATTGTAAAGCATTTCACATGAGCCCAATAACGTTGCGTGACGGAACTAAAGACGGATGCGAGTGAGACTAAATATCTGATAGCTGGTAAAATCACAGGTAGCCCAAGCTGTGTATCACATTATTATAAGAAAATGTATGTGGATAACAATAAATTCAATAAGATAATAAAGTTAAAATGAAATCCTCTATAAAGCCCTCTGTATCTTCTTCAATTATTTCTTTATTGCCTGTGAAGATTTGAAGCGATTTGGACGAGAATTGAGCGAGTTATAGCCATTTTAAAAGTATAGCCCTTCTCTGAATAAAATGGCTATAACTCGCTCAATTCTCGTCCAAATCGCTTCAAATCTTCACAGGCAATAAAGGAATAATTGAAGAAGATACAGAGGGCTTTATAGAGGATTTCATTTTAACTTTATTGAAGGAATGGTCAACGATCAGCGTGCGTCCATCGAGTTATGGATGCACGCGGGAGGCTGCTAAGCACGAGGGAAGCGTAAGAGTCGCACGAGGCGTAGCCGAGTGCGACTCTAGCTTCTCGAGTGCTTAGCAGCCGACCAAGTGCATCCATAACTCGATGGACGCACAGCTGAAGCGTTGACCATTCCTTTTATAACATAGTTACTGCAAATTCAAATAAAGCAATTTTATTTTCCAATTGATTTCAGAGCGCGCGCTATGGCGATGACGTGAGCGTGCGTCCATTGAGTTATGGATGCACGCTCGCGCACGCTAATTAGCCAATCAGAGCGCGCGTTATATCAATGCTATGTTATAATATCTTATTGAATTTATTGACATTATCCACATACATTCTCTTATAATAATGTACTGATACACATGTACAGCTTGGGCTGCCTGTGGTAAAATACGATACATCAAGTCATAACCTCAGAATGCATGCAGCCTACAAGTGTATTAATTCAGTTGGCCACCTGGTACTTAATTAGACTATAAACATGGCTGCTATTGATAGAGTGCCCTTAGAGTTGAGACTCATGTGTTAGGACATACCGGTATCACACATATTATGTAGCCTCAAAATTATGGTCAGCAGTCACAACCCACCAAACAAGAGAGAAAGTGAGATATGCCTGCAGCAAGATTTCAAAGCCTATCTGTTGATTAAATTGGAGGTGAAGAGACTCATTAACTATTCTGGAGGAGTCAGTGTGAGATATTCTATTCAAACCATGTAAGGCTTTGAAATTTTATTTATTTATGAATTTTTGTTTTCTTGGAGAGGGTTCTAATTACAGGAGAGATTCAAGGAGCGCCATTAATTGTGATAAGTTGTATGATCTGTTTAGGAAATAACTGAACCCCAGTCAACTCTGTAGGGGATGTACACCTTTAAGAATGTCATTTGGAGTCCATAATCATGGGAGCTAGTCTACAATAGGTGGGTGGGAGGGGGGGGGGGGGGGGGGGGGGGGGGGGGGGGGGGGGGGGGGGGGGGGGGGGGGGGGGGGGGGGGGGGGGGGGGGGGGGGGGGTTCCATAAAAGGAGGGAGGTGTGAATGAGGACATAAATAGCTAGCTAGCTTAGCCTGCATTATCCAAAGCAGTTGGCAACAATATTCAACAGAACATTAAATTGAAAATCAAATCAATATTTTTATTTGTACAATCAGTGGGTTTATAAATAAGGAAACAGTGCATTGATATCTCAGTTTAGGGTCAATTAAATGATTACATTAGAAAACAAGTATTATAAGAGTGCCAAGGTAAAGTGATGACTTCATCTTGTCTGAAAAACAAGAAAGGTACTGATTGGTTTTAAGCCTGTATTGTATGTGCACAGGGTTGAAACAATACGCTAGCAACCAATAAAGCTCTGACGTCTTGCCATTTTGATGGTTAGTTGAGCCTTATATAAGCCTGTTACTCAAAAACCTACAGTCTGTCACAATGATGTTGTACAGCCAACCTCCCTCCCACCCTCATCAGCCCTCTTCCTCTCCCTCTCCCTCTCCCTCTCCCTCTCCCTCTCCCTCTCCCTCTCCCTCTCCCTCTCCCTCTCCCTCTCCCCCTCTCTCTCCCTCTCCCTCTCCCCACTTCAGCCATTTGACCATATTAAGTTCTTTGTAGGTTTTGGGCCTCTCCCTCTCCCTCTCCCCACTTCAGCCATTTGACCATATTAAGTTCTTTGTAGGTTTTGGGAAAGACAACTGTAAATTACTATAAGGATGCCAGGCCTAATAATTATTGTAAAGCCAGAACAGCCAGCTGCTTTTTTGAACAGATCACAGAGTCTACAGGTCACACCAGCTTACCGGTAAGTATATCGGAACCCTGGCTGATCTCCACCCCTCTACTCCCCTCTCCCCCTCCCCCAACTCCCCTCTCCCTTCTCCCCCCAACTCCCCCAACTCCCCCAACTCCCCTCTCTCCCCCAACTCCCTTCTCCCCCAACTCCCTTCTCCCCCCAACTCCCCTCTCCCTTCTCCCCCCAACTCCCCTCTCCCCCCCAACTCCCCTCTCTCCCCCCAACTCCCCTCTCCCCCCAACTCCCACCAACTCCCTTCTCCCCCCAACTCCCCTCTCCCTTCTCCCCCCAACTCCCCTCTCCCCCAACTCCCCAAACTCCCTTCTCCCCCCAACTCCCCTCTCCCCCAACTCCCCTCTTCCCCCAACTCCCTTCTCCCCCCGACTCCCCCCCTCCCCCCAACTCCCCTCTCCCCCAACTCCCCTCTCCCCCATCTTCCCTCTCCCCAAACTCCCCTCTCCCCCCAACTCCCCTCTTCCCCCAACTCCATTCTCCCCCCAAACTCCCCTCTCCCTTCTCCCCCCAACTCCCCTCTCTCCCAACTCCCCTCTCCCCCAACTCCCTTCTCCCCCCAACTCTCCCCTCTCCCTTCTCCCCCCAACTCCCCTCTCTCAACTCCCCTCTCCCCCAACTCCCTTCTCCCCCCAACTCCCCTCTCCCCCCCCAACTCCCCTCTCCCCCAACTCCCTTCTCCCCCCCAACTCCCCTCTCTCCCAACTCCCCTCTCCCCCCAATTCGACCCCTCTCCTCTAAAGTAATATAGCATCATTTCATGCCATTCACCTTGAAATCGTCTCACTTTTTCGGATCATACGTATGTGATTCTGTTCCGCCATGACCAAATCCTTTGGGTCCAAACATAGAACTGTAACATGGAATGTTACAATAAGGCTTGCCGTCATGCTGCAACAAAATACTAATCCTTAGCAGAACCTAAAATAAGAATTCTTTACTTTGTTGATAATTATTATCAACAAAGCCATGCCCTGTTTTAAGTCCCTGGTTTTAGACCATGCAGACAATTTTAAAACTAACTTCCCACCCCTCCCCCAACACTCTTCAAATCAATCCCCACCCCACCCCCTATCACACCTAGACTTCATGTCTTTCTATTGAATTTTCACAATATTCTAGTACTCAATAAAGTCTACCATGAAAATGTCAAAACCCTGACCCTATTTATGGATAAAAATGTTCACTGTTAACATTACTGAAGATGGGTAGTGGAGACTACCCGAAATATTTTTCATAAAAATATTTATACACTTCATTTTATTTATTATTATTATTATTTTAGTGACAGGGATGGGAATGGGAATCAATGGAAATGTGGAATGGGAACAATGGGACAAGGGTGGGAATGAGAATTAGTAGAGATATGGGAGGGGAAGGGGTTTTTAGTGGGTATAGATAGGCGTCTCCAATAAGTTTCTTGTAAACTAGAACACATGACACAGTAATATAGTTATTATTATTATTATTTTGAGCTTGGTGGGTCTCTGAGGATAGTTCCAATTCAGATAATTAAATTACTTAGCCTCATTATTAAGCCACATTCTCTAAAAACACCAGGGGGTAGGGTGCGGGCTAAAGTTGTAATTAAAGTCATTGCATGATTAAAATACAAATTATTCCAAGTAAATAAAATGTTATTTCAAAATTACATTTTATTTCGACTACTGAAAAGCACTTGAAACTGAATGAGGACATTTAAAACTTTACTGAGCCTTTGAATGGTTTGTGTTTCACCAACTTCTTATCCTCACCCTGCCTCCCATATATACACCTGCCCTCAGCATCAGGAGTCAATAAACCTTGGATTGGATTGAGGATCGGATTGCGGATCAGAGCAGACCATAACATTGAATTGGATCATATTTTCTGATAAATGATAAAATATAAATTGGAATTATCATCTATCATAACGAGAGAGAAAATGAAAATTATGTTTTCGTTTTTTAGATTTCCTTTTGATATGTTCACGAATGTCTCCACCCAGGCCACAAGAATGCATAATATCTGTTTTTTTTGACAATTATTTTCAGATTATTTATTCGTGAATTTTGTATGATCCGATGATTCCATTCGATCCAATCCGATCCGATCCGTCCCGCGTTCCGATCCAAGTTTTGTCCGCTATACTGACTAACTGTTAATTATCTACATTTCCAATTATCATTATTAATTGCAAAATGTTTGTTTATTTGCGCTGCCAACGCCTGATAAAACTCACTGAAAAACAAATTTTTTTGCTTGAAAATTTATCGTATATTTAGAGCAAAATACTTGACCCGTTACCTCGGCATGTCCCCCGCTTGTCAGTGTTTTACCACATTTCTGACACTTCAGACAAGGTCGATGCCAGTCTTTTCCAAGGGAACTCACTTTCTCGGCTGAAAAACGAAAAATCAAAAACATACAGCAAAAGTTCGTCCAAATCCCTAGTGGAAAAAGTGGGATTGATGAAGGATTGATGCTTCTGAAAGCAAGACCGAAGGAACAGACTTTCTGTGGCTGGTGAAGCACGTGTTTGCATTAGTTATACTATAAGCTTAAGTGTATGTCGGTGAAATATCACAAGGCTTCAACAAAAGGATTGCTTTTTCGAGCTTAAAAAGCCATCTTTTTTGTTTTCATCAGCGTATTAGTGTGATTTTGGCTTACTGTGATGAAGTCAGAGGCCGTTTACAAGTCAACATGGGTAAGAACAATGCGTAAAAAACCGGTTTTAATAACACTATAAAGATCGAACATCAGTGATCAATGAAGCATGTTTTTCTAAAAATCTTACCAAAATAAACTTCTTTGTTGCAATTGGGACACTTCGGCATGCTGTAGTCCTGTTTGAGGTGAGATTACTAGATCAGAACGATCGATCAATGCTTCGCTTCCTTCAAAGATGGCTGTATACCACTGCTGCGACCGGCTATTTAATAGGAGTGTCGCCTGGGAAATCGCTAATGTAATAATGGTCACACCCAACATAAATATGCACCCTAGCTACCAGACACGGAATAACAAATATACCGCACACATACCACAGTTAATTAACAAAATACAATCTGACAATTCAATGAGTGGATGAATTTTGTAGGGAGAGAAAACTGAAATCTGGGGCGAGTGGCCTCAGGGAGTAACGCGTAGCCAGGCAAAGTGTAGTCAGCGTTGCGTGACGAAATTGATGATCAAGATCCCTTTTTTAATCTTTTTTTAAATTGTATTTTTTGAAAGTTGTATCTTGTGTTTCTATCCGTTCTACCGTCATATCAGTTTTATGCGAGAAATGGAACGCGACTTTGTCCTGACCGTCATAATACTCAGATGTCAACATCATCACCCAGGGGCGGATCCAAGGGGGGGGGGGGGGGGGGGGGGGGGTCATGGAGGGGGCCGGTGGCCCCCCTCCCCCCTTTGAGTTGGGCCCGATACATATTCGCCGACGTTTCCTCACAATTTGATGCCCAGAATGGATGGGGGGGGGGCATGCCCCTACTTCCCCCTAGAAGAAGGTGCCTTACGGCCCCTTAGTGGTGCACCCCCCTTTCAAAATCTCTAGATCCGCCCCTGTCACCATCATAATCATCTGTACCATCGTCATCATCATCTGCGCGGCCGATCGGTTCCGTTGCGCATACCACAGGGAGTCCGATAAACTATATTATCTCACTCGCTCTACCACAAAAATTTTTTTTGAATAAGCCGACGTTTAGGCACAGCATTTACTACAACTTCTGAACCTATCCTTTGGTTTCAATCCGTATCGTTACCGTGTAAACAGTCTTGCCCTTATGTGCGCACAACACGCTACTAAACGCGTCAAATTGTGCGCACTGTCTTTTACGTGCGCATTCCTTCAATTATTTGCGCGCGTATTCCGGCTACGAGTATTCAATAGCTTTGACTACCAACAAACACTGAACAAAACATATCAACAACCATTAGCAGCCGCAATTTGTGTAGGCCCTACCGGTTAATATTCTGGACCTGTGGTTCAAAGATCGAGTGGAAAGCGGTATACGATCCACTGGAAATAGATAGCGCAATCTACCCTTTATCATCATCATCGACATCGTCCAGCACCATCATTCTCGCTTGTATGTGTTATTTAGGCATACGGGGCTAATCAGAGTCAAAGGCATATAAAGCCGCACTATGCTGCCACCATACGACCCATGTTCGACCACGGAGCACAGCTCATATCAGCGAAATATATTGTTCGTTCTAACCGGACAAAAACCCTCGAAGCAAGGGAGAGAATAGACTATGAACAATCCCTCTTTTCCCTCCACTCTCTCACCCCGATCGTTCCCATTCTCCTCGCGTCCGCGGGATTCTAAATACCGTACTCCTCTTCACTGAGTCTGGAAAAGAACCACCAGAGTGACAAGTTCAACTCACATGAAGCGCTCGTTCCTGCGCGGGTACCACAGCGAGACGAATGCTGGGACTTGATGGCTGAAAAGGATGGTTGCTTGTCTAGAGTTTGTACGATGGTTGGACAAAGACATCCATGGTGGAAAGCACTCCCAGTGAACACCCCCCCCCCCCCCCCCCCCCCCCCCCCCCCCCCCCTCCCATATCATCAATGCGACACCCTACCCTTGGGTACCACAGACCCCTTTTCGCTTTACGGTTATTCATTGATCAGGGGGTCGATTCTACTTCTGCAACATTGACCGCAACATGTTGCAGAGGTGGACACACGCTGCAATACATGTTGCAGGGAATGTTGCACGAAATGTTGCACCGTGTGTCCGCACCTTAAGCCATTGTTTTCAATTCAATTCTGGATGCAAGTATGAGTTCTCGATTTTATTCACAACATTTCAGCACTATAAAAAATCCATAGCTCTATTAAAGGAGCTTGATATACGTTGTTTAGTTAATTTGTTCTTTTCCAATATGGTTGAGATATAATTTGACTGAGCTATGCTCATTGACTTTACTTCATAAAGGTATATCCTGTAGTGCTCGCATTATATCCGTGAATAATATTACTATTTGTAGAGGTAATCATACAGTTTCGAGTTCAATTTGGGAGTGTCATTAAATCCTCACAAGGTTTTGTTGCCTATGGGGATCTGAAAAAAATATGGGAATTAGCTAATTTCTCACCCATCCCCTCATAAACACCACCCCTTCCATAAATAATGAACGGGCCCCTAAATAGCACAACTTGACAAATGCTGTAGTTGCAAGTAACAGTTTTGGAATTATTCAAGTATAATGAGTAATTGGCATGCTTTTTACTGTATCACCTTCATTTGTTTCTATATTCTAAGGTAAATGTCTCATCTTGCAATCTCGGTTGAGTGGTTTGAACAATTTTGCACAAAATAAAAATAATTGTTACTCAATACTTTTGTTTCACGGATATAATACAAGCACTCTACCCAATCCTGGGATCACTTGAAGGGCTCCCTGCAAGAAAAGAGTGACTTAATGTCATCGAAATCTAAATTCTCCTTGAGATTCTTTGAATTTCAAAGGAGAATTTGGGTTTTGATCACAAGTCCCTTTCTCCGTTCTTGCAGGAAGCCCTTCCCTTGGAAAACAATAGACATAAAATAGAACTTGTATGAGTCAAAAGAATGAACGTTTAGATATTAAAAACCAGTGCGCTATGTAGATAAATCCTATACAGCAACTCTAAAATATACTAACTTTTTCATAAGACTATTTTACATTTAAATTAAAAATGTACTATATGTCCGTTGAGTAGGATATGATACGTATGTTCATCCGATGCAACGAAAGCAAAAAAAAATCTTTTTCATTTTTCTACTAAAATATACACAAAATGAGACATTTCTGTGGTACTTTTGGTAAATATTTCATGTAAATTCTGATGTTTTACTAGCAAAAATTCATTCTAATAGATTGCTATGTTTCTGTGGTATTGGTTGTTGTGGGGGGTGGGGGAGGCGAATTTGTGCTCCCTCTAACATCTACATTTTCAGTATCTGTATCGGCAACACCACTAGCGGCAGAGATCCCATCTTGAGATCCACCAGCAACAAACCTGATACACTTCTTTTTCCGCCTAAAAACAAGACAAATATTTAGATTTTATTCATTCATTCATTTATAACAGGATTCCCATTCATCTGGAAAAATAGAATTCCCTGACTTTTTCCAGACCAAATCCCATTTCTCACTGACTAAATCCCATTTCTCACTGACCAAATCCCATTTCTCACTGACTAAATCCCATTTCTCACTGACCAAATCCCATTTCTCACTGATCAAATCCCATTTCTCACTGATCACTAAATCCCACAATGAACATGTCTCACTGTCCAACAATGTACCCCATACCACAGGTAGCCCAAGCCAGTTTGTTTTCACAAGCATATGATTTTCAAAGTGGAAACAGACAATGACAACACAAAAATCCCAGAATTTTCACTGACTAAAAATTTCTCCTTAACAAATCTGAAATTCCCCTGACAATATTATTATTCCCCGACCTTGAAAAATCTTAATTTTCCATCTTTTCCCAGAAACCTGGTTAATTATATTGAAGGGCTCCATGCAAGAACAGAGCAAGTGACGAAGGTCACGAAGGTCCCCTGATACCTTAATGTCATCGAAATCTAAATTCTCCTAGAGAGTCTTTGAATTTCAAAGGAGAATTTGGGTTTTGATCACAAGTCACTTACTCTGTTCTTGCAGGGACCCCTTCAATTATATATCAGATACAAAGAGCTTTCCCCATTTAGGCAAATCTATACTGGTCCAGGTGGTACCAGTAGGTTAGAATATGGAACATATGCATCACAAACCCCATGCAGGGCTGGCAATTAAGACTGACATAATTATATTCCATTTGCAACTTCCTGTTTCTATACTCAAATGGAAAGACCCCCAAGGTTGCAATTAAAGCATAAAATGCATTCAAATCTAATTGAAACTTATTATTGAAACCTTTCTCGGGAAATTATTTTTGTTTTAAACTCCTATCTAATGGTATTAATAGTCGTATTCAGTGTAAAAAATATCAATAAATGGATAAAACCATCAAAGTTTTTCAAACCGACTAAACAAATAATTTTTCTCAACGGGTACATGAAATCAAACTACAAACATAGCATTGTTTCATTTGATCACTAGATGATAAAACATGTGAGTACAAAAACACTGAAAGGCAAGTAAATTACAATGAGATGTTTTGTCTGAAGCAGGTAGTGTTTTGTTCCATTTGAAGTTAACGATGCATTAAAACACAGCGTTCTATACCGGTATATAACCCCACTAATTTCCTGTATTTGTGAGACGCTACCACTCAAGCATAAGAAACGTTTTTGTCAGTCTAAAACCCCTCATCTTGTACGGCCACAAAATATTGTTCTAATGAACATTTTGAATTGGGGCAAACGCACGGAAATTTATAGAAATCTGGATCACTTTGACTTGCCGTAATTCCGCTCGATTTTGTTGGATTTTCAAAATTTAAACTCTGATAATCAGCAGGCATGCATGCCAGTTGTCGGACTGAAAATAAGACCAATGTACATGTTTTAACAACTACCTTTTACGAGTCAATCTTCTTTTCACAAATGTATCTTAATATTTCGAGCTAATTTGCATATATTCATGTGCCCGACGTTTTACGTATTTTGAAAACAAAAATCTGTTTTTCTCGATTTGTAGCCTTCCAATACCCATCATATTATAGGTCATAAATAACAAAGAAAACATATTTTCTAAAATGGTAAGTTTTTGAAAATCCAACGAAATCGAGCGGAGTTATGGCAAGTCAAAGTGATCCAGATTTCAATAAATTTCCATGCGTTTGCCCCAATTCAAAATGGCGGACGAAAGCGTGAAGTGGCCTTATTTTGAACAATTAAACAAAAACCTCTTTGAAAGTAAACTTATGATTTCAATGTTTTGAATGAAAAAAAACAGCCTACACACATGGAAAATGCATATCACTATGACGTCACATCAAAACAATCTATTGCTTAAATGCTAAGGATTAACATGGTCGCGACAGGGGGACAAAATACATACATACATACTTTATTCAGTACCATATAAACACAACAACACAGCAACAACACAAAGGATTTCCCATATAAATGTATTTTACAGAACGCCTGAAAGCGATAAAAGTCACCAAACACAGTAAATATTGTGGGAAAAGCATTGATGAACATAATATCTGGAAACTAGCCAATTTGAAATCAAGTGAACCTCCATGCTCGAGGATCCAGCGGTTTTTGTCCGCGCTCCGAAGTCACCGGCCGAAACAACCCGCTGGATAAATTACCTGCTATTACGAGTTCTGTGGCGTGATACGAATCTTGATTTTGATTGGCCCTCTTTTTGAGGATAAAAAGAGGGCCAATCAAAACTCAACCATAATTTTCAAAGATAGCATCCATGTTGACGGATGTTTTAAAGAAATGCATTTGCGTGATGCGATCGATCACGTACTCTAGTTTCTCCCCGGAGCCAGAACAGTTCATGGACCTTCATGGTTCTCGAAGCGTTTAATTATCGTTAAAAAAAAAAGGATGATATGTATTTGCACAGCTACCGACAGGATATGGCAAAAGCTTGATATTTTTGCTAGTGATATCCGATACTGAAATGCGAGCTATACTAAATCCGCTCGAGAGCGTATCACGCCCCAGAACTCGTACTAGTAGGTAATTTATCCAGCGGGTTGTTTCGGCCGGTGACTTCGGAGCGCGGACAAAAACCGCTGGATCCTCGAGCATGGCGAACCTCAGCAGAGCAGATTTTGTTCAAATCTCTATTGTGCTTCACAATTCTGTCGCCCTCATAAACAAGCTGTTACGTCGTTATATGCATTATATATTTGTGGCAATGAAATGATATTCATACCTGCATGGTTTACACCATTCATTTTGTCGATCTAATCCATATCTTGCACGACATTTTTTAGGATTCGTTATTTCTGCAGATATGATAAAAGATAATATGATCAATATTAATGAATGAATTAAGGTACTTCAAGTTAGGCTGTGCACCCATAATGTTCATGCTCTGTCCACCCTGAGTAAAGTATGTATGTATGTATATACCCAGGCAGAGTCCAGAAAATGTTGTGTAATTATTATAATAATATTCATGAAAAAATGCTCGATTCTGATTGGCTAAGAGCAGTGCAGTTGAAAAGTAATGTGCAAATTACCTTTAACCCTTTGACACCCAGAGATTTTTGAGTTTTTTAGCGATTTTCTGGACCTAATCACGTCATAGGAAATTTCGATTCCATATAAGGGGTTTCCATGGAAATCTTGACAGTTCTGAATGCCTGTGGGCTCGCGTCTTCACGTGTTCTGCCTTTCTTCTTGGGAGCTCGTAGGGGCTAGTAGTAATCACTACTCGAAAAGGCCAATTTTGCATTTTTAGAGTGTTTATAGCCATTATTCACCACAGAAGCCCCCAGGACAGCATCATTAAGCTTGACTGGTGTGGTAGAGACCGTTCTCCTGGAAGAACTCAGGAGGAAGATACGAATTCACGAACACATTTCGGCAGCTCGATCAAATTTTCCAAAATGGCGGACTCAAAGTGAAATCGTCTCTCTGGTCTTTCTGTGTTGGATTCCAGGACCTACAAAGGCATTTTTGGCGACTTTGGACTTGTAAAGAATGCAACCGGTGCAATATTTTGCCTGTAGGACCGAGTGGCTCGACACTATATATTCTTAAAAAAACAGAGATTCGGGGAGATCTATGCCGAAATTCCCGGATGTTTCCCGGCATCCTTTTCGGGCGTGCAGAAGGAAAACACGTGTTAGCGAAAGTGGTCCTAAGGAAATGGCTATTGTTCGGCGAGTTAAGGAAAAGAGAGGGCAAAATTCACGACTATATCAAGAAGAGAGATGGAAGTTTGCTGAGAAAGTGGCGTTTTGTTTCGCAAGGATGTATTTTGGAAGAAAATCCAAGTCAAATGTCGGTCATTTTCGAGGTGTAAAATTGCGTCAAAAACACGCATTTTTGATTTTTATGGCAAACAAATTGAACTAATGCCCAGAAATCGGACCTGTAATTCAGTTTACTTGAGGTTAAAATATGTCACTAATAACTGGCCATGAGATCGATGTTACAAAAATTCAGAAAGTTAGAATTTTTAAAAGCAGTATCGATTTTTACGGGCGGTTTCGGGCGCCGTGGGAGTCAAAGGGTTAATATGCACTGCAGTGCAAATTATTTTTTTTTCGTGAATATTATTAATTGGTAATCATACGATTTCTCGTTCAATTTGGAATAATTTGCACTTGTGTGTTTTTCAAAGAGCTCAAATTGCACTCGCCCTACGGACTCGTGCAATTTTGATACTCATTGAAAAACACACTTGTGCAAATTATTTCCAAATTGAACTCGAAACCGTATGATTACCACTACTAATAGTTTATATTTAAGTGATTATAGTTAGAGTGATTCCAATAAACCTGGGCATTACTAACTACACCAATACACACTATTAGACACTCGCTCTTTTGTTTTCTTTTGTTTCTTTGCATCTAATAAACACTGACAGCTAATTAGTAGTGCCCAGGTTTATTGGAATCACTCTAACTTTATGTTGTATATTTTATATTTTAGTTATATTATTTTACAATGCGCAATTGAAAATTCACCAATTGATTTTTGCACTATATAAGTTAATAAATTATTATTATTATTATTATAATATACATGAAATAAATACTCGATTCTGATTGGCTTAGAGCAGTGCAGTTGGTGATCATACGATTTCTCGTTCAATTTGGAATAATTTGCACTCGTGTGTTTTTCAAAGAGCTCAAATTTCACTCACCCTACGGACTCGTGCAATTTTGATACTCATTGAAAAACACACTCGTGCAAATTATTTCCAAATTGAACTCGAAACCGTATGATTACCTCTACTTATTATTATTATTATTATTATTACTATTATTATTATTATTACTATTATTATTATTATTATTATTATTACTACTATTATTATTATTATTATTATTATTATTATTATTATTATTATTGTTGTTGTTGTTGTTGTTGTTGTTGTTGTTGTTGTTGTTGTTGTTGTTGTTGTTGTTGTTGTTATTATTGTTATTATTATTATTATTATTATTATTATTATTATTATTATTATTATTATTATTATTATTATTATTATTATTATTATTATTATGATTATTATGATTATTATTACTATTATTATTATTGTTATTGTTATTATTATTATTATTATTATTATTATTATTATTATTATACCCTGTAGTGCTGCATGTGCACTCAAAATTAATTTTGTTGTTGTTGTATTTCTTGAATAACTTCACAATCTCAATTCACTGTCTCTGCAGGTTTATTTGATTATTATGTTTAACACCTTGGTTGGGACAACAGCTGGACTATAAATGCTCAACCAGGAGGTGTATGTGCAAAGGGGACACAAGAACTAATGCAAAGTTCCCCTGCCACACCCTCTAAAAGTACAGACAGTGAAAAAGGCCACTAAGTTGTACTGTATAATAACAATAATAACAAAGTGGTTTTAATATTGACACAAAATTGCATAGTAAAATAAAAAAATGAAAATACCCCACTGTACTGTTTTGTTATGTATTAAAAACTGACTCCCGATCTGGTGATAAAGCCTTGCTAAGTTGGATAGGCATGCATGCAGTCTAAGGGGAGTACAACGAAGGGCAATAAATATTTCCAGTATTCTTGGTTTGCAATCAATCCCTTGAGAACACGGCAGCCATGTTGGTTGAACAAACAAGACACTAATATTATTATAATGAGCAGTTCAACCAAGATGGCCACTGTGACGTGTATTGCAAACCAGCAATTAGTAATGCCTGTATTACACTAGCAACGTAAGCATTAGCACACACAACATATGCATGCATGCAGACTCAGTAATATTGCATTGCTGATTAATGGTGCTTGTCTTTTCTCACACCTACCCGTTACATAAGTGTATATATATGCATGGTGTCAGCCTGTATATATTGCTTGCTGGCATTTATGCATATTTTGCTAGTATAAACCAGACTTAAGAAATCAAACATGCATGGCTGACTATGTACCTTGAGATTTGTCTCTCTTTCTTTTCTTCTTCTTTCCTTGTTGTGCGTAATTATCTCGCGCACTCCAACCTGGATACAGTTGCATATGCAATGCTCTTTCTTTACGTGCCATTTCATAATACTTAGCTTGTTCTGCTCTTTCAAGTGCATGCCACTGAAACAAAGGACATAGTGTAATGGGTGGTTTCAGGTTGAGATAGTGCCTAGCTAATAACAATGATCCTCCAAACAGGGTTGTCTAAAAGGGGGATATGTCACATACTGGCTGCCCTTTCCCTTGGCCCTTTTGCTGGATTTGGCTGGTAGGGGTGATCGTCATATCTTTTAGGGTTTGAAATTGGTGATCCAGATTTTTTTAGTGGTTCCGTCTTGACTAGCAGTACCCCGGGAGTGATCTTATGGTATTTTTTAAGTGAGGATTTGAATTTTCAAAAATCCAAATTTTATATAAAAACCTTTGGAAATTTACACCTGTATAAGACAACAAATTCATATCTTCGCAATTTGTGAAGCGATCTTTTCCAAACTTCACAATTCTTACTAATTTCAATGACATTTTTTTGTCCTATGATTTTTTAAATTACATGATAAACCCTCATTAACTAATCATATATTATGTGGGCCTGTCTGTCTGTCTATACTCATGAGCTTTCATACCAATCTCAACCAACCTTCTTTCCTAGTATTTGATTAATAGCAGCACTCTCCTTTAAGGTACACTCAGCGACGACTTTCGGTCTCATGTCCTTCATGTACAACATAAATGCATTCAAAGGTTTTTTGACGTGTGACAGTGGATTTTTAGGGTCTCTTGTAGGGTCCATTGGATCGCTCATCATGGCTGCTGAATATGATCTAGCGAGAAATAATTGTATTTTAAAAACACAATATTAATATTTTACATAACAGACGATGACAATAGGTAATATTTTGGATGAAGCCTCAAAGATACTGACATTCCTTATCTATAGCTAGTCATATGTTGATGCTGCTATCCAATTCATCTATCCCCCATAGGGTGTGTCAACTCTTCCCCCAAGGACGATAGATGTATAAGCCAGTTCTGAGTTTAAGAATAAGGTTCAGTGCATGCACATGCGATTTTATCCCAAATTTATCACCTTTTGTTATTAAAAAATAACACAATCGTTAACAAAAGGTGATATAATCGGGATAAAATCACATGCGCACTGAACCTTATTCTTAAACTCCGAACTGGCTTACTGGATAGCAGCATCAACTCCTCCCCCTCCCCATGTGTGCTATCTAATATATCTATCCCTCTATCCCCCCATAGGGTGTGCAGAGTTGATGTTGCTATCCAATACATCTATCCCCCATAGGCTGTGTGTGTGGAGTTGCTGCTATCCAATATATCTATCCCCCATAGGCTGTGTGTAGGTGCTGCTATCCAATACATCTATCCCCCATAGGCTGTGTGTAGGTGCTGCTATCCAATACATCTATCCCCCCATAGGGTGTGTGGAGGTGCTGCTGCTATATCCAATACATCTATCCCCCATAGGGTGTGTGGATGTGCTGCTGCTATCCAATACATCTATCCACCATAGGGTGCTGCTGCTATCCAAGGCTACTGCTATCCAATACATCTATCCCCCCATAGGGTGTGTGTAGGTGCTGCTGCTATCCAATACATCTATCCCCCATAGGCTGTGTGTAGGTGCTGCTATCCAATACATCTATCCCCCATAGGGTGTGTGTAGGTGCTATCCAATACATCTATCCCCCATAGGGTGTGTGAGGTGCTGCTGCTATATCCAATACATCTATCCCCCATAGGCTAGGCTGTGTGGAGGTGCTGCTATCCAATACATCTATCCCCCATAGGGTGTGTGTGTAGGTGCTGCTGCTATCCATCCAATACATCTATCCCCCATAGGGTGTGTGGATGCTGCTGCTGCTATCCCCAATACATCTATCCCCCATAGGGTGTGTGTGTGCTGCTATGCTGCTATCCAATACATCTATCCCCCATAGGCTGTGTGTAGGTGCTGCTGCTATCCAATACATCTATCCCCCATAGGGTGTGTGGATACATGTGCTGCTGCTGCTATCCAATACATCTATCCCCCATAGGGTGGGTGGAGATACTCTATCCCCCATGCTGGGTGGAGGTGCTGCTGCTATATATCCAATACATCTATCCACCATAGGGTGGGTGGAGGTGCTGCTGCTATATCCAATACATCTATCCACCATAGGGTGGGTGGAGGTGCTGCTGCTATCCAATACATCTATCCCCCATAGGGTGTGTGGAGGTGGTGCTGCTATCCAATACATCTATCCCCATAGGGTGTGGATGTGCTGCTGCTATCCAATACATCTATCCCCCATAGGGTGTGTGGAGTGCTGCTGCTATCCAATACATCTATCCCCCATAGGGTGTGTGGAGGTGCTGCTGCTATATCCAATACATCTATCCACCATAGGGTGTGTGGAGGTGCTGCTGCTATATCCAATACATCTATCCCCCATAGGGTGGTGGAGGTGCTGCTGCTATCCAATACATCTATCCCCCATAGGCTGTGTGTAGGTGCTGCTATCCAATACATCTATCCCCCATAGGCTGTGTGTGTGCTGATCCAATACATCTATCCCCCATAGGGTGCTGCTGCTATCCAATACATCTATCCACCATAGGGTGGGTGGAGGTGCTGCTGCTATATCCAATACATCTATCCACCATAGGGTGGGTGGAGGTGCTGCTGCTATCCCAATACATCTATCCTCCATAGGGTGGGTGGAGGTGCTGCTGCTATCCAATACATCTATCCCCCATAGGCTGTGTGTAGGTGCTGCTGCTATCCAATACATCTATCCCCCATAGGGTGGCTGGTGCTGACATCCAATATATCTATCCACCATAGGGTGTGTGGATGTGCTGCTGCTATATCCAATACATCTATCCACCATAGGGTGTGTGGAGGTGCTGCTGCTATATCCAATACATCTATCCCCCATAGGGTGTGTGGATGTGCTGCTGCTATATCCAATACATCTATCCACCATAGGGTGGGTGGAGGTGCTGCTGCTATATCCAATACATCTATCCCCCATAGGGTGTGTGGATGTGCTGCTGCTATCCAATACATCTATCCCCCATAGGGTGTGTGGATGTGCTGCTGCTATCCAATACATCTATCCCCCATAGGGTGTGTGGATGTGCTGCTGCTATCCAATACATCTATCCCCCATATAGGGTGCTGCTATATCCAATACATCTATCCCCCATAGGTGTGTGGATGTGCTGCTGCTATCCAATACATCTATCCCCCATAGGGTGTGTGGATGTGCTGCTGCTATCCATACCAATACATCTATCCTATCCCCCATAGGGTGGGTGGAGTGCTGCTGCTATCCAATATCCAATACATCTATCCCCATCCACCATAGGGTGGGTGGAGGTGCTGCTGCTATCCAATATCCCCCATAGGGTAGATGCTGCTGCTATATCCAATATCTATCCACCATAGGGTGGGTGGAGGTGCTGCTGCTATATCCAATACATCTATCCACCATAGGGTGGGTGGAGGTGCTGCTGCTATCCAATACATCTATCCCCCATAGGCTGTGTGTAGGTGCTGCTATCCAATACATCTATCCCCCATAGGGTGTGTGGATGTGCTGCTGCCATCCAATACATCTATCCCCCATAGGGTGGGTGGAGATGCTGCTGCTATATCCAATACATCTATCCACCATAGGGTGGGTGGAGGTGCTGCTGCTATATCCAATACATCTATCCCCCATAGGGTGGGTGGAGGTGCTGCTGCTATCCAATACATCTATCCCCCATAGGCTGTGTGTAGGTGCTGCTATCCAATACATCTATCCCCCATAGGGTGTGTGGATGTGCTGCTGCTATATCCAATATATCTATCCACCATAGGGTGTGTGGATGTGCTGCTGCTATATCCAATACATCTATCCACCATAGGGTGGGTGGAGGTGCTGCTGCTATATCCAATACATCTATCCCCCATAGGGTGGGTGGAGGTGCTGCTGCTATATCCAATACATCTATCCACCATAGGGTGGGTGGAGGTGCTGCTGCTATATCCAATACATCTATCCACCATAGGGTGTGTGGATGTGCTGCTGCTATCCAATACATCTATCCACCATAGGGTGGGTGGAGGTGCTGCTGCTATATCCAATACATCTATCCTCCATAGGGTGGGTGGAGGTGCTGCTGCTATCCAATACATCTATCCTCCATAGGCTGTGTGTAGGTGCTGTTATCCAATACATCTATCCCCCATAGGGTGTGTGGATGTGCTGCTGCTATATCCAATACATCTATCCACCATAGGGTGGGTGGAGGTGCTGCTGCTATATCCAATACATCTATCCCCCATAGGTGTGTGGATGTGCTGCTGCTATCCAATACATCTATCCCCCATAGGGTGTGTGGATGTGCTGCTGCTATCCAATACATCTATCCCCCATAGGGTGTGTGGATGTGCTGCTGCTATCCAATACATCTATCCACCATAGGGTGTGTGTAGGTGCTGCTGCTATCCAATACATCTATCCCCCATAGGGTGTGTGGAGGTGCTGCTATCCAATACATCTATCCCCCATAGGGTGTGTGTAGGTGCTGCTATCCAATACATCTATCCCCCATAGGGTGTGTGGATGTGCTGCTATCCAATACATCTATCCCCCATAGGGTGTGTGGATGTGCTGCTATCCAATACATCTATCCCCCATAGGGTGTGTGGATGTGCTGCTGCTATCCAATACATCTATCCACCATAGGGTGTGTGTAGGTGCTGCTGCTATCCAATACATCTGTCCCCATAGGATGTGTGCAACACTCGAAGATAAAATTCGTATCTCCGCGCGCCCATGTAATATCCTCTATTTATAGACTATCACTAATGTTTTATTAATAGGCGTCTTTACCGAGCTATAAATATCCATGCATGTGTGGCCAATTGGACAAACATGGTTG
Organism: Actinostola sp. cb2023; assembly: GCA_033675265.1. Taxonomy (NCBI): domain Eukaryota; kingdom Metazoa; phylum Cnidaria; class Anthozoa; order Actiniaria; family Actinostolidae; genus Actinostola; species Actinostola sp. cb2023. Next base: position 312,069 of record JAUJYZ010000778.1, on the reverse strand, counting down.
GACCAGTTGCTCATTAAATACTAATGAGTTTGATTATTACTCATACCGGTAAATATCCTAAAAGATACAGCGAGTCATTTTAGGTTTAAACACCCTAATGTGACTTTAAAGTGTGACTTACATGTAAAGTGCGACCTAAAAAGTGACTTGGGTTAGCTTTTTCCAAGTTATTTATAGTGTTATTTTTCTCAAACTCATTAATAATTAATGAGGACAAAACAATGCAAAATCACTATTGTGAAGGGGGTTTGGATATGTGGTCTTAATTAGCATACAATTTGGTCAACTTTAACTTTGAATTTCTTCAAAAATGATTGATGGTTTGAGAAGCTACCGTAAACTGCCGCTTACACGCCCCCCCCCCCCCCCCCCCCCATTTATAAGACCCCCCATTTATAAGACCCCCCGGTTATAGGCCCATATACTTTCAAACAAAAAAAATTGCTGGTTATAAGCCCCCCCGAATATAATTAAGCCCCCCTCTATGTTTCCTTGTTTCCTTATTATAAACATTTTCACAGAACACGGTATAACTTCAAATTGAAAATTAGGACAGATTGTGGAACAAGACACAGTTTCAAATTTTGTTCCAAATATTGAAATTATCATGAGTTTATTGTAAATTAAAGTAAAGACCAGTAGATTGAAGACGTATTTTGATACTGCTATACTGTCTCAACTTATCTTATCAGCTGATTTCGAAACGTTTTTTTTATTCCGGTTATAAGCCCTCCCGGATATATTAGCCCCCCATTTATGAGCTCACCCAAAAATCCTTACAAACTTGTATAAGCCCAAGGGCTTATAAGCGGCAGTTTACGGTATATCAAACACAAGAAAGAGCTAGCATAATTCTTCCTCCAATTTCAAAACACCTCTGCTACACCTAGTTTTTTCAACCCATGGCCACTTCTTGAAACCGTAGGAATTAGAACTCTAGCTTTCTCGTATTTGATATATTACGTCACCACTTTTAATTTTTGTGTCATCCCTATGCAACCACTTTTGATGAAAGTTATGACTGGTTAGTTTGCATTACCTTCTGTATATATATATATATATACTTATATTGCATAATCGTTGTCGGGTTGAAAATCATAAATCATAGAAGTTGAGACCACAAGGATGGATGGGAAATCAGTTCATGAGCCGCATTACATGCATATATATATTCAATGTTCTCGTAGTTTTGAAGATATATGAGCTATTTAACTAAGATCCTACAAGTCTGGATAAAAAGGTTGATGGTTTGACTGTGTTATTTGAGAGTTTTAATTTCCCAGAATTCCTTTTGGTCATATATAGCTTTCATGATTTTCAACCCAACAACGATTATGCAATTAGCTATATAATCATTAAGCCACATTCAGTATATTTGATGGTGGAAGTCTATTACAGTCTGGACCTAGCTTCATCACGAGTGCATGATCACATGGTAATGCAAACAATGGCAAGTGTTTCAATGTAATAAAATGTTCACTTACTTTCCTGATACACATGACGGTGGTGCTCTGGTTATAACAGAATGGTTAGGTGGTGGGGCAGGTCCACAGTGCACCCCACTTCTCTGATCACCAGTCATCGTCGGGTGTGATAATCGATCAATGCCTGCCGTTGTAGCTGTAACTGATGGTGGATAATTTGAATGGTATGTCGGGGAACCTTGTCCGATAATGGTGCCACGAGGTTGCCTAAAATCAGAGAGGAAGAATATTGGCGCATACAGGGCTGTCAAAACAATCCTGCACAAAAAAGAACATTAACTTATTCAATAACTTATTTTAACTCATTGATAATTCATGAGGAAAACACACTAGAAATCATAACCGTGACGAGTGTTGTAAATCTGATACAAAATCATCCTCATTTGCATCAACTTTAACAGTGGTTTTCTCAAGGAAAATTACTCGTATTTTCAAAATTTTGAGAAAATATGAAATTCTACAACTATTGGTTGGGTAAATTTCGGCTTGTGATTGTGACTCTTATACAACATGGTTGCTCATGCTGTAAACACTATATTCCAAACACTACAGCTTTTCTGGATGCATAATATGCCAAAATATGCTAAATTCCTTAAGCATCGAGGACGGAATGGACGATGCCGAAGTCAGAGAAACAATAATGCTAATTACAAAATTCAATAACTTCTTGTTGGAATGTTTGAAATGAGCTCGATTTGTCTCAACTCCAGTCATTCAGTGCTATAAACTACAACGTGAAATGCCTATGTTTGACGACTCAAAGAGAACGAGAATGTTATTCATGAGAGGCGGCGCAAATCTAGTGAAAACACGGAATATGAATACAGAAGGGACCGATACACCGAGAATGTCTGCAACTTGATTTGCCGAGTAACAGACATCCACTCTTAACCAGATAATTCGAAGACGCAAGTCTTTGCTCAAAGGCTCTGGCATAATTATGCACGCTAATATTGCGCCCGTGACGATCAAAAATATTAACTGGAAGTTTATACCCATAATTCCTCATGGTCTAGGATTAACCATTTCAGATCATCCGTGATCAACGTTTATTGGAATAGGTGTATACAGTCAACTCTCTATAAGCCAGAGAACCTCAGGACCAACTACCGGATGAACTACCGGAGGAACGGTAAATAATCACCAGAGCTCTGGCAGGTAACCGGCTTCTATTGAAACCCCTGGACCAGACAGGTGTCTTGCTGTGTCCAGCTTATAGCTAGACAGGTGGCTGCCAAGAGAGTTTACATACCATATACACCTATTTCAAATAACGTTGTCGCGTTCAAAGCAACAAGCGTCAAGCCAAGACCGAAGTGCATGCTGGTCTTGTGTTGGCAAATTATTCAAATCAGACCTATTTTCTATGGAACGAAGTGTGATATGCAAACAAGCACGTGGAAATGTTCACATTTTGTAATTAGTCCTTATAGAAACAATATTAATTGTGATTTAAATAATTGCCAACACAAAACCAGCATTCACTTCGGTCTTGGCTTGACGCTTGTTGCTTTGAACGTGACAACGTTATTTAATTGAAATAGGTGTATATTACTATATGTACAGTCAACTCTCTATAAGCCAGAGAACCTCAGGACCAACTATTGCTGTCAGGCAAATTAGCAAGGTGTTCATCTTACAGAAAAGGAATTTAAAGTGAGACAGTCCAGCAGAGACCAGCAGGGGTTTCATTAATTTTTAAAGTAGCTGTATGAGATGCTCAAAGTAGCTGTATACTCAATGATTTTTTTTTTGGATCTGTACAATCATACACTGACAAAAGTAGCTGCCGGAGGAACGGTAAATAACCACTCGAGCTCCGGCAGTAACCGGCTTCTATTGAAACCCCTGGACCAGACAGAGGTGTCTTGCTGAGTCCAGCTTATAGCTAGACAGGTGGTTGCCAAGAGACTTGACATACCATATATAGTTGAACTGTCTGCTTTTTAAAGCATGCTATCCAAAAATCTAGTAACAACCCTGCCACCTTCATTTTACTGTAGAAATAGAAAACGAGCGTGTGTGCTATATATTGTGCAGCTTTAGAGCACGCAGGACTGATCAGAACACGAGAGAATTAATTAGTGTAAGGAGAAGCACGACGCATAGCAGTCCGATTACTTCGATCTCAACACTTCTCAAGTGTTCTGATCAGTCCCCAAGTGCTGTAAAACTGCACATAGCACAGCGGACAAGTTTTCTACTGCGCTTTTCGGTTGAGCTTGGAACGCATCTAGTTTTATCGATTAGTTAACGAGTCCAAAAATAATGTTGTCAAGTGACTCAAACGTTGTTGTTAGGAAGTTCATTATTGTGACTGTTGATCTTGTCTTGTGCTAAAATTTGAAAGTTATAACTTTTAAGTACACATTAACAGCATCAATCATAAAATTTAGATTATTCTCTTCCCTGTACTCAATCTTAACTTGGAAAGACAAGTGCAAGCTGAAGATTCTTCGAAGTAAATAACTCACCAGCGCCAGAATGTCCCGACACAAACAAATTGTAGACAAATAACACACAGTGATTGATAGTCTGAGCAAAATAACCAATCAGCGTTATTGCACGTGCACTCTGTCTAGATAACAACAAGTGAATTCTAACTTGATAACGCGAAGTTATGACGTGAAAACTATGATTTTACATTCGAAAACTAATCGATAAAACTAGATGCTTTCCAAGCTCAACCAAAAAGCGCAGTATTTCATTCATAAAATACATTATGATTTTAAGGCAAGTTTTCAATTTTGTTCATTAAATAAATGTTTGAAAATCTGCGCGTGCGTGCTATATGTGCTCTCATAAAGCACGCAGAATATGCATCCTTTGGCCAATCAGAGCGCAACATGTTATATCATAGTTATTTTATAATGCACTTCAAACATTCTTACCATAATGGAGGATCGTAATGATATCTCTCAGCTTTAATGCCTGGGTAGACGGCATACTGGTATTGGTTACTAGGGTAACCTGGGTGGCCAGGATGAAACACCACTGACTGCTGCTGTCCCCTTAAATGAGGCTTGCTATCGCCTGAATGTTGGTTCCTATGGTAACCATGTCCTGGCACTAGCTGTTCTGTGTATTTGCTGGGAAATTGCAACAGTTGTGCAATCGGAGCTGAGCTGGCATCTGTTTGTGTTTTGGGTTCCTATGTATACAAAGAATACATTTTAAAACTTAATTTATACAAAGTTATTTCTCATTATAGAATACAATATTTGTTAATAATTAATAGTTATTATTGCTGGTTTCATTGCAATCAATCCAGGGCCTGGTACCCTGTGAAAAACATGAAACCGCACTATCAAAGGGAACGGACAGCCTTCAGTTAACACCTTTCCAGATCAAATATGGAGCACACATGCAATGTCTTCATAATCAATGATTCAAATATAATGGTTTCATACATCAATAAAACTAAGCTATAGACATCCATAATAACGTTTAAAATTAATAATAACAATGGGGAATATGTCTTGATGAATAATATTGAAATTCTTGAGAAACCACTTTTGAATTTCAAGTTTTGCGCCTGGTTAGCTGACTGCACTGTCAGAGATCTCGACACTTTGACAGATGACTGACAACTGAAGGTGAGAGCTGCCTGGCACAGTCACTTTTATAAAAATTAAATTAAATTATAGTGCGGTTCCATGTTTAACTCTGGATTAACCCTTTGACACACAGATATTTTTGAGGTTTTTAGTGATTTTCTGGACCTATAAAGCTAATCAGGCTGTAGGAAATTTTGATTCCATATAAGGGGTTTCCATGGAAATCTTGACAGTTCTGAAACACCGATTGCTCAAGTTCTCATGTGATGTCTTTTGTCATGGGATCTCCTTGGGGCTAACAGTTGTAGCTGCTTCAAGAGGCCTATTTTGCATTTTTAGAGTGTTTAAATAGTAATTATTTGCCACAGAAGCCCCCAGAACAGCATCATTAAGCTTGCTTGGCGTGGTAGAGGCTGTTCTCCTGAAAGAATCCCAGGGGTGAGATGAGATTTCACAACAAAGAATCAGCAGTCAGTTGAGAAATTCCAAAATGGCAGACTGAAAAGTGAAATCAACTCTTGGGTCTTTCCTGTGGTGGATTCCAGGACCTACAAAGGCAGTTTTGGCAATTTTCGACTTGTAAAGAATGCAACCAGTGCAATATTTTGCCTGTAGGACCGAGTGGCTCGACACTCTATAAAAAAAATCTTAAAAACTCTAATGGCGTGGCTATCCCTGTCGAAATTTCCTGTATGTTCCCAGCATCCTTTTTGGGTGTGCAAAAGGAAAACAATTTATTTGTGAAAGTGGTTAAGAAAATGGCTATTGTTCGGAGAGTTAAGGAAGAGACAGGGAAAAATTCACGAATAGATCAAGCAGAAAGATGGAAGTTATAGCTGAGAAAATGGCGTTTTGTTTCACAATGATGTATTTTGGAAGAAAAACCAAGTCAAATGTCGGTCATCTTCGAGGTTGTGAAATTGCATCAAAAATGCAAATTTTTGATTGTTATGAAAAACAAATTGAATGGCCAGAAACCGGACCTGTAAGTCGGTTTACTTGAGGTTAAAATTTGAAGAGTTATCTAGTTGTCTCTAATAACTGGCCATGAAATCAGTTACGAACATTCTGAAAGTTAGAATTTTTCAAAGCATGTATCGATTTTTACAGGCAGAATTGGGCGCCATGGGAGTCAAAGGGTTCAAATGAATGGTTTTCTTTAGATTTAATGCTGGGTTAAAAACTCTTATTATACTCGATGGGCGTAGCCCGATCGAGTTATAAAATGGGTTCTTTTCTTCGTCGTCGTCGTAAGGAAAGGTTACAAAGCTGTCGTTTGTTCGCAACACCGCTGGACGGCTCAATGACTCTGACATCGTGACGAACAAGCTGAATGTAGTGCGAATGTAGTGTGAATTAAGGTACCAGGGGACCTTCGTGACACTGTTCACTGAAAGCCGCGTAGCACACTAACCACTCGTCCAACATGTATAAAAGTATACATTTTCTTAAAGCTTAAAAAATGCAGATTCTAAATATGCTGGAGATTATTTCCTATTTTGCACGCGGGAATTCAATCGATTTCTAAACGGAAAGTGCCATTGTAATGAACAAACTTTGTTCTAAAAAACCGTGTCTCCGATTTTTGATACGTTGCCTCGTTTAAAAGTTATTTGATGATTTATGTGTAAATCGCTTAAAAACACATTAATGAACTTTGACAGCAAATATCTCCTCAACAAAAGCGTTGGCAATTCCCATTTAAAAATCGATTGAATTCCCGCGTGCAAAATTCTCTTTGAACAAGGCCGGTCGAATTTTCTAAAATGTGCAATAACAAAAAATATTTACAAAATAGGAAATAATCTCCAGCATATTTAGAATCTGCATTTATTCAGCTTTAAGAAAATGTATACTTTTATACATGTTGGACGAGTGGTTAGCACGCTATGCGGCTTTCAGTGAACAGTGTCACGAAGGTCCCCTGGTACCTTAAGAGCGAATTTAAAAACGCTTACGCATGTCCTTGCATGCTCGATTGGTCTTTGGTCGAGCACATGCTTTGAGTCTTGTCGAGGAAATATTGTGTAAGCTTGCCGTTGTAAAGCCATGAATGCTGCCAAGTCTAATACGCTCACTCCATATACAAATGCACACAGCGACATTCGCGGTAGATCCACGTAACAGAATATACAGATCTCGTTGTATACCAAGTTTATTTATTATACAGCTCTGTAACTCAGTAGTCTTGTTGTTGTGCTAGATGTGATTGTGAACGGGGTCGTGACCCCAAAAGATTACCAGTACGGAACGCTGAAACGTCTATCAGAAAGATGAAAGCCTTCGTCTATGATCGTATTCGTAAAAACACACCATGTAACTCACGGTTCTTCTATGTCAGTTTACAACATTTTACGGAAACTTGTTTCAGCCCATCGAGTGCGCGCTATGTGGAGCGTCTAGTTTATAGTATAATTTTAGATTTGAATAAAGAGTTTCGCTCGCTCTGATTGGTCATTTGTACATACATGTATTAATTGCTACTATAAGTAGGTTGTACATGTATTGCTACTATAAGTAGGTTGATTGTACATACATGTATTGCTACTATAAGTAGGTTGTACATGTATTGCTACTATAAGTAGGTTGATTGTACATACATGTATTGCTACTATAAGTAGGTTGTACATGTATTGCTACTATAAGTAGGTTGATTGTACATACATGTATTGCTACTATAAGTAGGTTGATTGTACATACATGTATTGCTACTATAAGTAGGTTGATTGCATGTACATATACATACATGTATTGCTACTATAAGTAGGTTGATTGTACATACATGTATTGCTACTATAAGTAGGTTGATTGCATGTACATATACATACATGTATTGCTACTATAAGTAGGTTTGTCAAAATTTGATGACAATAACTAGCTATGTCTGAAATTTACACTTTCGCTATAAACTTTATTGAGTAAATGCAAACTTTGCCAGATAAAGGCAAAAATGGGGTGACTATATATACACCCGCAGCTATTAGAGATATATAAATAATGTATTCTCCACCTGTTTAAAACCTTTTTGTCAACCCTGTATATAAGTTCAATCAAGGGTCAGATTGAAGCTATAGTGTTCAATTAAATCAGCTGTGACATATATATTGAAAACTAAGTATAACATAGATCTTGATATTTGACTTCTAGTGTTTAATGATAACTATTCTAAAACTATTAAAAAAACAGCTTTTTATTGACTGTAAAAGCGGTTTAGATGTTCAGCAAGAAGAATTAAAGTAAGTGAAAGGATTTGTAAGATAATCAGTTGCCTTTAGAAGCATCTGTAGCTACACCAGTCACAAAAACATCCAATCAATGAGTTCATTATTCATAATGAATTAAAGTTTCACGGATGCAAACGAATATGACAATAAATTTCAGTAGCACCATTTCTCTGATCAGATGTCTCATAAAGGGACTATATAAGTATGTATTAACTAAATATGTAGCCATAATTTATGGCGATGGCATTGAATGAAGTGTAATGAAGCTCTGGGGGTCTTATCCTTTGATTACAAAGTAGTGTAAGCTCCTACTGTCTACCACCTGTGCATATATACTAGTCTATAACAGCTGTAATTACTGCTGCTGTGTTTCCTGACCATTCTACCAAAAAGTTGCACTATAATGTATTCTCTTGAAGCCTTTTCAGGAGAAAGAGTACTACAACGTTATCACAGGTACCTGGGCACCTTAAGTCATCATAATACAATCCTAATTTATTGAAGATGAAATAGCATGTGTTAGCTGAACCTAGCAACTACTTGATACCAATGAACAAGTCTTTCAAATGCAAAGTTTGGACCAATTAGTGTACCCTAGGCCTGTGAGAATCTGAGAAATTGGAGCTTAAACATTACTTAACAAAAAATAAATACACGTTTTTAAATTGAAAATTACTTTCACTCAAACTGGGACCGCTTTAGCCATTTTGAATCAAAAGAAGAGAAACCTACATTCATTCACAGTAGAAACAAATACATTTGACGATATTCAAGTACCAAACAAAAAACGAGATAACAAAATGTTTATTTGACAAAATTGTACAAACTAACAGAGAAATCGTTAGAAATGACACCCCGTAATAGCGGTCATACAATTCATGTGACGTGGTCTGTGGAGCAGTTACTTGGATAAAGAGCGTCCCAGATTATTTGATGACTTGAATTGTGGATGTCGCCACATTCAATTTCCATACAACAAATTTGTATCACGCTGCGAAATTTCGCGAAGGATAAATGCACAAGGGGCTCCAGCAAAGACATCATCGTTATACATCCCCAAGAATAACGTGACATAATTGTAACAAAGTGTTTTAAAGGTCAAAGGAAGACATCAAAACTATGAACACAATATCGGATCACTCGGCCCTGATCAGACAAAAGAAATAAAGGCGAATACTTTGATCTTCATTTTGCTTCCAAAAAAATTGGAGAAACATTTAGAAGAGGAACTTAAAACAACGAAAAAGACTAGACTATCATTCGTTGAACGTTTGGATGTTGAGTTTCTATGGCGAAAAAAACGCGTGTATAGCTTTGGGCAGGGAAAGAACATACCAAGTGAACACTTGTCCTATCGCTAACACACAAAAGATATTGTCCAAAAACGAATATCATTAATATTTCTGAATTTCCAACAAGTATGTTACTTTTTGAAGTGTTTATATAACGAAGTTGTTTGTAAATCATAGTTCTTTGGATATACTTTCCTACCTTGCGTAGAACAAACGAAATGACTGCGACATCAATACCATTAAACTAAACATTAGTTTAGCAACACCTTGAAGTTTACAGAAACATTGATCAGTTGTTTAGCCTAATCAATCCAAAAGTGTTTTCCACTTGCAGTGATCGGTGAAGCTTCATGATACACTTGAACCAACGATTTAACAAACCATTGTCAAGAGACCAGCCCAAGTGGTGTTTAAAGGTACAAAACTAGTGCAAACACTCCTTCGTAACTTTCTGCGAGAACGTCGCATCAGAAATCAAGAACCTGTTATAAAGGCTTTCAAATGGCTTTCTTTAGATTTTTGATATCATTCGAGAGAACAGAATAAAGTCTCGTATTTAAACGAATAGTTCTCTGTGACAGAAAATTGTCCAGAAAAATAATCGTTTGAGAAAAGGATGAGATTTCCTTGGAGTTTTTACACAAAAATACCCCGGAAACGCATGTTTGAAACTAATGATAGACGAAAGGTACGCGATATTTCGGCGCACTGACCATGTCTGTATCCAAACCAACATTGAAATGGCTTTTCAGTATTGTATAGTTTTGTTTGAGTTAATCAATTTTCTTTTCAATAAAAAAATAAGGAATGAGAAATCTAGTAGACTGGCTAACTGAGCCTCAGTTAAAACACAGTACCACAAGGGACTTCGTGCGGTTACTGTAACAAAAAACAATACACATGCGACAATCCAACACAACTTTGCTGAATACCACTTCGTGTAACACTGACGAAAGCTCATTTTCAGATTCAAACGCAAGAGATAAAATAACCCTTTGAGAATGAATGAGTGCTCGGACTGGACCAGAAGAGGCCGCTCTAACTTCCTAAGCAAAATCCGAGGGCGCAAATTTAGAAGTTATATGCTATCGCTTTTTTGGAGGCATCGGCTTCTGATGTATATTGAGGGGAAAGAGGGGCCAACAAGTGGAAACTCATTTTGGCAGTAGAAATATGATCCTGCACGGTCATTATGTGTGTTAAAAGACCACTCGGACCAACAGAGTTGCGACGATCATACTGGTCCGGTGTCTAAATTGATCCTAGGCTTAGGGGATGGTTAATATGGTATTTTGAGACTACTATTTCAACCTCTTTTTGAAGAAAAAAACAGGCATATGTAGAGTGTTTGACAGGAATGTTTTAAAGCAATGAGCATGGATAAAACCGACCTGGTCTGTCGGCTAGCGGAAAAGCCGCTCCAACCTACTGTCGGCATCCTTTGAGTTGGAGTACCGCGAACAGAGAAATTTTGAACTAGGAGCTCGTAGAATAACTTTTAAAGCCCGCAGTGCTCTCATACTTGCAGACACGAGCGAATTCGATTTGCAGAGCACTTTCGTAAAGTTTGGGCCGTATCACTAGAGCCCTAGCCACCCTACGAGCAAAATGCACGAGATTATTTACTATTTTGTGAAACAATACGATTCTATTGCCCTTCACTTTTGAGCCTTGCCGCTCACCGAATGTGGAGTCACACTGCTTGACGGTAGACTTCGAAATCTTGGTTTATCTCTTCGTCTATATAACACACGGCTGTATATATACTCGCAAAGAAGGCACAGAATATCTACTGACTAAGGTAAAATGTATAACAGTGCCGTACCTCTTGGTTCTCGGCCTCTTTCTTGATGAGATCGGTTTTGATGTCATTTACTAGGTCTAAAGTAGCACCATTTTCGTTCTCCTCCCCGTCTTCATGCTTATATTCTTTAACTTCATCATCAGCACCAAAATCATCTGTTGAGTTACGGGGTGGCTGAGGCATTTTAGCCTCGCACGCGTAATGGAGTGCTTATGAAATTTCCTTCGGAAAGTTTAACAGTTGCCTTCTCTGGCTCAGTGTGTTCGTTGTGTGTACGAGCTATGTAGACATGGCGGCACTTCAAAGGCTTTCTTCAAAGGCTCACCGCCTCCTGATTGACAGAAATTAATCACACAATCACTAGCAGCGGCCAATCAGCGACCTCAAAAGGCAATTATGCGCGTGCGTTGTTTCCTTCATTCTTGATGTTCGTCCAGCCCCTTGGAACTGGTTTATCGTCCCATAATGTAGGCTAAATTCTCTTTCCTACGCGAGAAACTATCTATATCCTGTACATAAACTTTCCTACGTTTAATACAGAACACTTCGAATGTATACTTGGTATTGAAGCGAAGCTGTGCCATGAGTAAAACAGTTGTTTTGTGTGACTCCATTGTGAGAATGTATAAATAACTTTGCTACTATAATTTTGCCGACTGTACCTAAGTAGTTGGTTCAAAACTGCTCTTTTGTGCCAGCGAATTTCAAAACAACCGCTCGTGAGTGATGCTAAAGGTCTTGACAAGAATTCGGAGGTTTGATTCGGCTGCGATAAATCGTAGAGTAGGAATACTCAGACGTACGTGACTGCCATGAATCGTGTTGTCAGGGTCAAACGTATGACGACACGGAACAGCGCATTAAAGGAAATGCCATAGTTCAGTCAAGACCACGCTTTCCGCAGATTCATTTGACTACATCATCGCGTTGGACGTGTTTTGTTGCTGATATCGAATACTGTTGTTTATTTCATCCAAGTAAACGTCATGCACATGAATGTCAGCGCGTGGCGCTCTGCATGGGAAGTACAGCAAGAATATCATTATTAAAAAGTGATTATCTCGATTAAAAAATCGACAAGAAATCGAGGATATAAAAACAGAAAGTTTTTAAATAAAACGTGTTACCCTTGCCATTAGTATGATTTGAGGGGGAAAAAGGTATGATTTAAGGATCAGCTCAGCTGGTCGAGTTACCAATCTGGGAGGAAAAAAAAGCGAAAAGGACATTGGCAAAATAACAAAATAAAAAGGCATGTGATGAATGATCAAAGTTTTAATACCGGCAACAAAGGATAATAAAAATATCATCTTTTGACACACATACAAATATATAGAAAAACTAGAACAAAGATTTTTGATGTTTCTATGTGAATTCTAGAAAAATCGGCCGCTTCTTGGAAACAGTTGATAAAATATAAATATAAATATAAAAATATATGCACCTTTAAAGAGTTGAGTCAATTTTTTGTGACAAAGAAAACAAAACTTCATTTAAATGATCATGAAATTAAAACATTGAAATAAGCCGAAACGTATTAAAAGTGGTAGTAATGAATTTAGAGTCGGGATTCCATGTGTCTCACACGCCGCTGTGTTTTGGCCACATGAAATTTATGAAATTTATCATTGTTTTTCGGCTTTTATACTATTTTTGCTGCACAACTAACTCGGGACTAATTAAATGTATGTCATGGTAAATGATCTGCCAGGGTCGTTTGCTAATCATGTGATTCAGTTTACTGTGTTCTCCAAGGAGACTACGCGTGCTTCGATCGCATGGTCCACACCCCTACGGCCGTCAATGTGCATCGTGGGGTGTTGCTTTAAAAGTTGGACAAAAAGCTGCAATAATGCCAAAGGTGAAATACACTGAACAACATAACAGAGACAATACTAAACTCAGAGAGCATTATAGTGAGAAGGAAAGAAATGTTAAAACTGAAAGCATGGGAAGTACTTACGTTTCTCGTGTGGATAGAAAGGGAAAAGACAAACGACCAGAAATTGTCCTCATTTTCATGATCACACGAGTGATACGAAGTTTGTCGTCCGTCTTGCTCTAGGTGTGGCATGAGTGCGCTTGAGGGGTACCACACCAGCACTGAGCCGTTGTGCACAAGGCTTCAGGTCGTATTGCCGCGTCAGTGATCAGACACTAACAATCCAGTTGAGACAAATACAATGCGGCATAAAGTCAGTTGAACAGAGAACGGCACTTAACATCATTACGTATTGCGGATTCTATAAATCAAAATAATTCGATCATACTCTGTGATATTCGATACACCTAGTAAACTATTCCAATAGTTACTGTCCTATTATGCTATAGTTAGTGCGGATTCTATAAATCAAAATAATTCGATCATACTCTGTGATATTCGATACACCTTGTAAACTATTCCAATAGTTACTGTCCTATTATGCTATAGTTAGTGCGGGAGACATCAACGTTCCTCTACCTGTAGCTAGCTACAAAGTGATTTAAAAAACTTCTATCCTGCATTTTATTTCATATCACAAACGTTTAATGGTTTCATTCAGCTGGGAGACGACAAAACGGAAAAACGTTTTTCACATAAAGAATTTAATTGATAATTTTTTTGTGTAAAAAAAACAATTAACTTTTTGTACAATGGCAAGACTCATATAATCCTTTGAAAATATTGTCACATATTTTTTGCCATTTGGAATGCACCGTATGTATATATCCGGGGTATATATATATCTATATTACTCAGAATGTTCTATTGTTTAATCCCTTTACTCATGCACCCTCAATCTGTCCCATTTCATAGGGTTTTCCTCTATAATCAATATATACAATGTAAGGCGAAACTAGATATTGCTAATAAAATTCTATCTCAAGACAGAAAACTTTGATATTCAGAGTTTCAGGAAAATTAGACCGCAAGTCAACAGAAGAGTCGTCACATCAAACATACCGCTGCTCTGAAAAAGCCGCCTAATGTCAGAAAAACTCACGACCTTCAGAAACACCGCACTATGGCTATCCGATCGCAATAAATATTGTTTATAGATTGTCCTTTGCGGCAACTAATAATCGCTGGCCTTACCGCTTGGCGTGCGCCGTGTCTCTCAAAATGGAATTAAAATGAATGATTTAAATGTACGATCACGCTTAAATTCACGCGAATTAACGTAACACTGTCGGGAAATTACGCTTAAATGTGACAGAAATACTTCAAAATGTCGACAATCGAATTGTCAGTAAAACTACGGGCGCAAATAATTTGTCCAGGTCATGGGTTGTAACGAAGAAAGTCAATAAACAAAAGGTTCATTTTTGTACGGTAAATGAGACCTAGGGCGCGTTCACACTGGGGTTCTAGATCGATCTGAGATCGATCTGAGATCGATCTAGAAAAAACAATTGCGTTCACACTTGGATCGATCTCAGATCGATCTCAGATCGATCTCAGATCGATCTGAGTCCACTTTGGATTTGCGTTCACACTGGATACTTGAAAAGTTGTTATTTTTGGGGGAATAGGTAAGACGTTGGACTACGACGCAGAAGTCTCGGGTTCGAATCCCAGTCAAATGTAGTATCAATAATTCTTTTTTTTTCTTTCTTTCTTCTGTTTCTCTGAGTTAGATTTGCTCTATGGTGAAAATTTTCAATGTTAGTAGAATGATTTCGTATTAAACTCGTTTTTATATGGTCATGATTCTGCTTATATGTAAATTAGTTGTGAACATTCATGAGCAGTACGCTCGAGTGATGCACGTGATTATTCGTGATGTTGTACCACAACATTGCGGGATCATTGGAATCATGCCTTTGCTGCTTGTAAACGTGGCGTATATTGCTTTTGAAAATGACCAGGCTTAGATGGCGCTGTCTAGTGTAGTCTACATAGCTTTGGTTTGTGCAGGCCGTTTATGACTTCAACAGAAAAATCGTGTGACTTGTCTTGCGAAAAGGTGCTTGCAATTAAGCGCTCGCCCAAAATGTCGCAAGTCCTGCACGTGGGTACTGTTGGGTGAACGCTCAAAATAAGGCCATACCGCCCCCTCCCCCATCTTATAAGCCTTCCCGGTTATAGGCCCATATACTTTCAAACAACAACAATTGCCGTTTATAAGCCCACCCATAAACCATTACGAACTTGTATAAGCCCAGGGCTTATAAGCTGCAGTTTACGCGGTGATATATTTAGAAACTGATGAGTCCCCGCAGGAAATACAAATAATAATTATTTGGATTATTTTAAGTTTGCTCAAAAAGCGCCATTATATCTCGTTTCAGTTGTTGCGCTTTGAACATCCAACCTAACGGCCGTCTACACGGTTCCGGACGAATTTGTAACCGTTCACACGGAACTGTGCTATACGCGGCTTTTCCATCACCGTACGAGCCGTGATACAATAAATGACCGTCTATTTTCGCATTTCTTTATAAATGTAAATTGTGACTGACAAGCATGTTACTATAAAATATTAATAGCTGACATTTAATTATATAAACATAGCCCACTTCTAGCTCGCTTGCGTTCACACTTGGATCGATCTGAGATCGATCTCAGATCGATCTAGAAAAAAAATTGCGTTCACACTTGGATCGATCTGAGATCGATCTGAGATCGATCTGAGATCGATCTGAGATCGATCTGAGGGAGCGTTCACACTGGAGTTGTAGATCGATCTGAGATCGATCTAGAAAAAAAAATTGCGTTCACACTTAGCTCGCATTTGACCTAGATCGATCTCAGATCGATCTAGAATCCCAGTGTGAACGCGCCCTTAGACTCGGTGGTGGTATACACTGAAATACACGATAATATCTTAACATCGCAAATGAGAAAAACGACCATAATTACGAAGAGATGAAATATTAATATTCGCGCAATACGCGGGCTGTAAGCGCACTTAATCGGGGAAAAACTTTGTACGCTGGAACCAAAATAATAAACAAATAAATAAATAAAAAAGTGAAAGTAGTTCTCGTCTATTCCGGAAACGTATTCAACTCAGTCTCAGAGACTGAGTCAGTCTCAGAGACTGAGTATCCAAGTGAAAACTTCGAGATAATCTTGTACCCATATGCCTGATTAAATAGTAATTTGAACAAGGCGAAAGTTGTTGTTCTTTAGTTGGAAGATACTTTGATATTAATATGTATTATACATGCGCGGAGTATGTTATCTAGTGTACTATGCCTTATCGGGAAATCCCATTTTCATTCGAACATGCATGATCGATGAGAACAACGCCAAGAAAAACAATGCATTTTTCAGGTTATTGTTAATAAATTAGTAAAAAGAAATTGAAAGAACTGCATTAGGAATTAACTAGGCATGTGACTAGGAAGGTTAAGAAAAAGATTAGCACTAACCAGTACCACTGGAGCTTGGTTCTCACTAGCGACACAACTGAGAGGCATTGAGTTAGTTCACTGTGAATATACGAGCATGACACAAGCACAAAAAAGTATTAGTACAAGCACACAAAAATACTAGTACACTAAGAAGCACAAAAAAAGTACTGCACAAGCTCAAGGATCAACTGAAGATTTCCCCGCGTTTCTGGTAAATACGAGCCTGACACAAGAGGATAATAAGTACATGTACAACTGAGCAGAAAAAAATACTAATGCAGTAAAGTGACACAAAAAAGTACTAGTACAATTAAGCACAAGAATCAGTCCAGATTTCCCCGCCGTCTTTCTTGTGGAGTGAATATGAGCCTGAAACACGGATATTAAGTACTAATACAAGCACAAAAAATACTATAGTGCAAAGCACACACAAAAATGTACTAATACAATTAGCACAAAGGATCAGTCCAAATTTCCCCGCGGTTTCTTGTGGAGTGAATACGAGTCTGAAACACGCAAGCACAAAAAATACTATGGTGCAAAGCACACACAAAAATGTACTAATACAAGATTTCCCCGCGTTTCTTGTGCTTGCGCTGATAGCCCTGATGCGCTTGCGTCGGGAGCGACGATGACATAAGTTCTTATGCTCGTGTCACTCTTGCGACGCTAGTAAAAACCAGCCTTAAAGCTTGTGCCCACCGTTCATAGGTACTTCATAAAACAATTTGGAGTATCTGTCTTCAAGGCTGCGAGTATCACACGATAGATCGATACAATCATGATAAAACAGCCCGCACCTATGAGATGCTGTTTTCCGTATATCTAATCAGTAAGACATCTCTACTTTTTACAGGTTTAATAAATTAAATCAATTCAGGTATTTAAGCATTGAATTTCATTATCTACAGTAAGAGGGATAAGTAACTAAACAATTTAAAAACACCAGACAATTCAAACTGCTTGGGCTCAATCGACTGTCGGTAGCCGGTTCGTTGTTGAGCAGGGACAAAGGCTTAACGTATAATTGGCCCAGTAAATCAACAATTGATTGAGCTCATTGAACTTTGAGTGGAAAAGCCATCCTGTTTTTACAAAACTCGTAAATCATCATTTCCCCACCGATCAATTACTACAAATTTTTTTCATCTTTTTTCCCCTCACTACAATTGCTTCTGGACTGTAAATTTAATTCACCCTCAACGTTGCGTTAGTACAGATAACAGACTCTACTCCAAGCCCATATAACCTTTACTTGACAATACTATTCTTGATCCCGCGCAGTGCTCAGCACTATCAAGTGAAAATATTCACGACCCCAGGCAATCTTTGTAGACAGTACGCGGTTTTACCCCGAGCAGCACTGTCTACCGCAACGGAAATGTTTGTACAGGATCATTTGTTATGTTAAAAAAGCTGTTTTTACGAGGACAATTCTCTGGCAGAAACCTGCTTGCATTTCTATTGCTATTTGAAACTGAGAAAGTGATTGAAAGAACTGATCATGATGATGATACATGTAACGAACAGAAAGAACCATATGGCATGGCTGCGAGATTTAGCACAGTTTCTCGGAATTATATCGTTGGCCATAATAGATACTCTTGGACTCTTCCGTGCATATATAGAAGATATTTTGAAGATTGTAGCAACGTACGAAGAGGAATCTGTACATTTCTTTCTTTTATTAGTCTTCTTTTTTTACTTTTTTAAGAGCTCTTCCAAAAGAATAACGCATAGAACATCGCTTGAATACTGTAGCAATAAAGATCCTATCTGTGCGGGTTTATTACTTTGAAGAGGGCTCTTCCAAAAAGGTAACGCATAGAAGATCGCTTGAATACTGTAGCAACTGAAAGAGCCTATCTTTGCGGGTTTATTATTTTGAAGAGGGCTCTTCCAAAAAGGTAACGCATAGAAGATCGCTTGAATACTGTAGCAATAAAGAGCCTATCTGTGCGGGTTTATTATTTTGAAGAGGGCTCTTCCAAAAAGGTAACGCATAGAAGATCGCTTGAATACTGTAGCAAAAAAGAGCCTATCTGTGCGGGTTTATTACTTTGAAGAGGGCTCTTCCAAAAAGGTAACGCATAGAAGATCGCTTGAATACTGTAGCAACTGAAAGAGCCTATCTTTGCGGGTTTATTACTTTGAAGAGGGCTCTTCCAAAAAGGTAACGCATAGAAGATCGCTTGAATACTGTAGCAACTGAAAGAGCCTATCTTTGCGGGTTTATTACTTTGAAGAGGGCTCTTCTAAAAAGGTAACGCATAGAAGATCACTTGAATACTGTAGCAAAAAAGAGCTGTACGTTATATTTTTGAAGAGCTCTTCCAAAAAGTAAGGCGGCACCGAAATATTTTCGAAGACTATATTTAACACTTCGGCCTAGGAAATATTTTTCAAGCGGGAATTTGGATGTTTTAGTGCTGGTAAAAAGATAATGTTCACGTTGATGTATGTAAGACCATGTATGTAATGCAGTTCTTATATAGAGGATTTCACAATGTATATGTCTCAAGTCTTGTAGTTATTCGGGCTAGCGACTATACTTGTGGTGCTACTCGGCTGATATGTCTAGTAAGCAAATAAACATAGCCGCACGCGGTCTTTTCTCAAGATATAATTTAAAGATCAAAAACACGAACAGTGTGTCATTAGCATATAACGGCGAGTAAGGCCGGTATGCATTTACGGCTGTCTCTGTTTTTCCAAGTATATGAACAAAGCATGGAGAGAACACTATAACGTACAACCCCTCGTCCGACAGATGTCGTAAAATGTAGCACTGATATGAACGATATCAGTTTGAGGTATGCATTTACCTGGCCCTGTTTTACCGAGTATATATCAATAATGAATATAAGGAACAAAGCCATGGAGAGAACACTTCGACCGACATTATGTCGTAAAAAAAAACACGAACAGTATGTAGCACTGATATGAACGATATCAGTTTGAGGTATACATTTACCTGGCCCTGTTTTACCGAGTATATATAGTAAATAATGAATATAAGGAACAAAGCATGGAGAGAACACTTCGTCCGACATACATGTCTTAAAAAAAACACGAACAGTATGTAGCACTGATATGAACGATATCAGTTTGAGGTATGCATTTACCTGGCCCTGTTTTATCGAGTATATATAAATAATGAATATAAGGAACAAAGCATGGAGAGAACACTTCGTCCGACATTATGTCGTAAAAAAAAACACGAACCAGTTTGAGGTATACATTTACCTGGCCCTGTTTTACCAAGTATATATAAATAATGATTATAAGGAACGAAGCATGGAGAGAACACTTCGTCCGACATATGTCGTAAAAAAAACACAAACAGTATGTAGCACTGATAGAACGATATCAGTTTGAGGTATGCATTTACCTCATGTTACCTGGCTCTGTTTTATCGAGTATATATAAATAATGAATATAAGGAACAAAGCATGGAGAGAACACTTTGCAGTGCAACCCCTCGTCCGACATATGTCGTAAAAAAACACGAACAGTATGTAGCACTGATATAACGATATCAGTCTGAGGTATGCATTTACCTGGCTCTGTTTTACCGACTATATATAAATAAGGAATATAAGGAACAAAGCATGGAGAGAACACTTCGCAGTGCAACCCCTCGTCCGACATATGTCATACGGCCGCCGTAGGTTCGACATGGTTTAATTTATTAGTGATGAACATAAAAAATTAAAAGATAAGTTATTGTACATTTTATGACAGGTTTTACGATGGAGTGTTCTTTAGTTAATAATATCTTGGGTAATGACCTTGATTTATGAATTCAAAACAAAAGGTAATTAATGATGTGGTGTCTGGGTCATAAATTGTTGTGCCGATTTGGTGAATGAGAGTCGGGTCCCATCGACTTCCCTTCGAAAGCCTGCTGCGCGCGCACCTCGTCTCACTCAATGCTGAAATCATAATATAGTGAAAGTTCTGGAATCTTTCCTTCGTGCACTAGTCTGGTAAGGTCGCTCAATTCAGTTCTAACCGGAGTCAGTATTATTTTACAACTTTCTCATAAACTTTTCAAAGTTATTTTCTGTTCAACTGACGACCAATTCAGTTTTCGCAAATGAAGCTCAAGAATTACTTATGGAAGTAGTCCAGTGTAGCATGCATGCTCTGCGGGCCCTCTCCTTTTGTCTACCGTTGTTGATGAAATAGCCGTCAAAACTTATAAGCCGCTTACTAATGAATTACTGAATGAATATACATAAACTAAACGGTACAACGAGTGAGGCGCCATGCGAGGATTATTCAGTCCAATTGCTCAGTGTTTTGCTGCGTTGCAGATTTACAAAAGAAACACTCACTTGAAGTTAATTTTGAAAAAATTGGAAAAACACCTGAAAATTGATAAAATAAGTGGCGAACTTTGAGCTCAAGAGAGCTTCTTTCCTACTCCTGCTTGGTATTCCCCTACAGAAATGCCGTCGGTCTTGCCTACTATTTAGTAATAGGGACAGTGTTTTTAGTTCGGTGTTAAAAAAAATACAGCTAAAAGTGGGAGAGAATTGGTATTCGTCATGTGCTGTAACTACCCGCTGTGGTCTTCCAATACATATGTATGATGCAGCCAGTATCTGAACGGCGCTATGTTTGTAGTCCCATCGCAAGCTTTGAACTGATCGGAAGTTTGACTTGATGATCGTTCTATGACGCTGGCATATTCCAAAGCAGCTGTACGTACTGCATTCACTTCTCTCATGGATCCACCGACATTTTCTTGTCAAACTACACTGATGGACTCAATGTAAAATCATACGTTTTTATTTTCACTTTTCAACCAATATTAATTATCCAACTGCTAGATCTATTAGCTACTTGTTCTGTAATATCAGTGTACTATGGTGCTTCTTCAAGCAGGCTTTAGTAACGGGAAAGATACAGTATATTTGATTATACTAGTTTTACAGTATATTTGTTGTTAATTGTTACGAACGGACAAATGGAGTCAGTGCCGCGTCCACTTGTCCGACAGTTAGTGAGTGTATACGTTCTATAATTCTATTTTCTAGATTTTTACATTCTATCAATCGATGTAGTTTATCTATTGAAGTGTAAGTGTCTTTTCAAGTTTTCCTTTGCTGTAAGTGATTACACTTGATTACACTGAATCTGATATAGGACGCGCGCGCATGCAAACATGACACAGTCCGATTCTGCAAATGTAATAAAGGAATTTTTCTCGTTGATAAAACTGACAATAGGATTAAGTGCCATTTATATACACTAAATTGAAGAATCGTTGTCGGGTTCAAAATCATAGAACATAGAAGCTAAGACCGCAAGGGATACCTGGGAAAGCGGTAAATGAGTCGAATAACGTCTCTTGTTCGTAATTTATTTCCCGAGTATGTGTAGAATTTTGCTTAGAGAGATCATTTCATAAACACCAACATTTTCCTCTGACTACATAAAACTTAGATGATTTACCGCTTACCCATACATCCTAGCGGTCTTAGCTTCATTGTTCTTAGTAATTTTTATTATAACCCGACAACGATTCTTCAATTTAGTGTAGCTTCAATGTTCTATGATTTTTATTATAACGACTCTCCAATTTAGTGTATATTTCCGTGTAGTGGTGGTTATTTCAGTCCAGTGTAAAAATTAGCTAAAATTCGCAACTCATTTAGCTGAAATTTTATTTTTTTCTAAATTATAGTCTCCCCCGATTAACAAACACTTGTGTCGAGCTAGAAGATTGAGACTTAAATAAAGTTATTATATATTATAAATCGTTCGTTTGAAGTCATATCGTGCTAAGTAAAATTTTGTGGGCATAATGACAGCAATGGAAGAGCAAACAACACGTCGGTCAAACGTCTGAAATTTTAACATGATAAAGTAATAGATTTTCTCGAATTTGCGGTCTTCTACTGGAAGAGCTCTTCCAAAAATATAAAAGGCAAAGCTCAGCTCTTTAATGATACAGTATTCATTTTCAATCTCGAAGGCACAACATACTTCTCAGTTAGTGTAAGAATTAACATCGATACAGCTCTAGAATATATGGTATCAGTGCAATTAATGAAAATATGAATTGTGACCGTCCATTTTTTTATTTTTTTTATTTATTTTATTTATTTTTTGACCGTCCATTCTTACCGGTTGGTTGTGACTCCGTCGAATTCAGTTGACTGAAAATCTCGGCCGGAGTAGAAACATCGGAAAGACAGTAGAAACGAGAAGCACAAATAGATCTCATCAAGACTTGACTCTTTTATATATGCATTGACGTCCTTATAAAACGTGAAAAACTGACAATAGTCATAGATCATCTAGAGATATGAATAATTGAAACTCTCGATATATGAGCTCAAATCACTCTCTCTATAATTATGAAATAAGGTCCCTTTTCCCTTGACGCATCCCAAATAGTCTGGTTATAAGATACCATACAGCAAGCCAACCCCTACTAACCCCCAATAAAAATAAACAGAAAAGACAGGAAAAGGGCTGACTGAAATAGAAAAAAGGCAACTGGAAATCTATAATCTAGAGAAAATGAATACAATTCCCATTGCTGATCCTTACGTTTTCTGTAAAACATCAGTATGAATCGTATGGTTTCATTTTCCTTGAAGCATGCATGGTTTTCACTAGCGACGCAAGCATAAGCACAAAAACAAGAATCGTTATTTCACTGTGAAAACGCGGACTCGACGCAAGCATAAGCACAAAAACAAGAATCGTTATCTCACTGTGAAAACGTGGGCTCGACGCAAGCATAAGCACAAGAACAAGAAGCGTTATTTCACTGTGAAAACGCGGGCTCGACGCAAGCATAAGCACAAGAACAAGAAGCGTTATTTCACTGTGAAAATGCGGGCTCGACGCAAGTATAAGCACAAGAACAAGAGGCGTTATTTCACTGTGAAAATGCGGGCTCGACGCAAGCATAAGCACAAGAACAAGAATCGTTATTTCACTGTGAAAATGCGGGCTCGACGCGAGCATAAGCACAAGAACAAGAGGCGTTATTTCACTGTGAAAACGCGAGCTCGACGCAAGCATAAGCACAAGAACAAGAAGCGTTATTTCACTGTGAAAACGCAGGCTCGACGCAAGCATAAGCACAAGAACAAGAAGCGTTATTTCACTGTGAAAACGTGGGCTCGACGCACGCATAAGCAAAAAGGATCAAAGTTTTTCCATTTCCTTGCGTTTATTCTTGCGTGGCGGTGAAAACGAGGCTTAATTTGTGGTTTGATACGCAGATGTAGTTCACTGAGTTTAGTTAACTGGATGAAAGCAAAGCCGTAAACTGAAATTACAGTTAGCCGTGTATGAAAAATTCTCCAAGTTGGAAATGTTAATGTCAACGTTTCACATGATTGCGCGTTTTTAAAGTAGTGAATTTCTATCACTGCTACTTACAATTTCAGAACCTTCTTTTGAAGTAAAAAGTGTCATCGTTATAGAATTCATTGTAAACTCGTGTTGTTTGTTGCTCAGTGGCTATACAATGGACTGCTATATGAATATCCTAAGCTCTTGATTGAGCAAACAGTACTATATATATAACAAAAGATTAAACTGGCCGTAACACAAACGAGATGAATCAACCCTTTTCCAAGAGGCCTTCTCGGTTTTCACTAGCGACACAAGCATAATCACAGTGTTATTTCACTGTGAAAATGGGCCTGATGCAAGCATAAGTGCAAGAGATGTTATTTCACTGTGAAATGAGTCTCATGCAAGCAGGAGTGCAAGGATCTAAATCTTACCCATTTCTTGTGCTTGCGCTTACGCTTGCGTCGTGCCATGATCACGTTTTCTGACATGCATGCATGCATGACACAAGCTCTTGTGCTTGCGCTTATTTTATGGTTACCTCGCTAGGAAAATTCAGGCTTTAATCAATGCGATCATGACCAGAAATAACTGAGTTGCCATTATTCCGCAGTTTGTGGTAACTAGGAATTCTAAGGGAGGCCCGGTCAATGCAGTCACAGTTTTAGTCATGTCAATTTTTAAAGTATCATTGCTTGTGATTTTCTTTTGCATTTGACAGAACATGTTCAAGTCAGCATCAAACATCAGTAAATCTAATTTGTTAGAATTATGCGGGAACTACAAACTTGACAAATTATATTCGATACAGGCTGACTAATCAGACTATTTGGAACCTTATTTCATAAATTTAGAGAGAGTGATTTGAGCTCATATTTCGAGATTTTCAATTACACATATCTCTAGATGATCACTATGACTAAGAGTCATACTACCAACTGCAATGACTTATAATCATTATCTAGCCCAGAAAAAACTTCAGCTGTCTTAGATTGTTATAGGGGTTCGGCAAAGTATCATAAATTTCCATTGTTTGATGCGCTAGACGCTCCACTAGCGTGAACTCGGGCTTCTTAATAAAGCTATTTTGATAGATTAAACTGATGTGAAACCTAAAAGCTGATGCAAATTTTCTTGTGGCGTCAAATGGGTATTTCGAATGTCATATAAGGTCGCTTGATGCGTCCTACTTTTGATTGAAATTCAGTTGAGCGGCTTTGATTTAATGATCTATAGTTGTTGATTTTGCGCGATATTTTTATCAAAGCTTTTCCAACTAAATGTTTCTATTCTATTCAATTCAATTCAATTTTATTCCATTCTGTTCTCGCTGAATGGCATACACTTGCAAACAGACTGGACACCAAGTAAACCAGTGAACAAATATATTAAGCTTAACTGACAAGTTTTGCGAAAGTATGAAAACAATTATGAGAAAGGATGTTCAGTCAGTGTTCAGTCCGAGATGTTATAGTTCGGTAGTGAGAAAAAGTGTTGAAATGAGTATTTATATGTTTCGGGCTTAGCCCGGCCTCTCCACTGACTAGTGAAACATTTGAGCACTTTTTGCACTTATACGCCTGTTTTTACCAGCAAAACAACCACAAGCACAAGCCGCCTTATTTCACTGGAATTCAATGTGAATACAGGCCTTACGCAAACATATTAAGCACTAAGAACAAAATGTCTCCATTTCTTGTGCTTGCGTGCGCTCATACTTGCGTCGGACGCGTTTTCACGTGACACAAGTTCTTAAGCTACATCTACACCAACAAGTTTTCCTTGACAAGTTTTCCTTGACAAGGAAAAATTGGCGATGTTTTTGTCGTCTACACGAGCAAGTCTTCCTTGTCAAGGAAAACTTGTCAAGGAAAATTTGCTCGTGTAGATTCGGCTTTATGCTTACGCCTGCTTAGTGAAAACCAGGATTTAATTGTTATCAATTTCTTTGAACTATCTCTATATGAATGCGTCATAACACCAATAAACTTTTTCTTCTATATTTCTCTGAACAGTAAACTAATAGCCTCCCGGCCCACAGATCTTTTTAAGTCTGCGGTGGATGCTAGTAGTAAACCAAGGGCTCCTGCATGAACATTTAGCCTGTTTAGTTAAACACCGTGTTACTTTGATGTGAATACGAACTAAGAAACCCACGTGCTAATCATAAAATCTTGTGTTTTTTTAAAAGAAATCGTGTTTTATATGAGTTTGTACCAT
This sequence comes from Actinostola sp. cb2023, assembly GCA_033675265.1. Classification (NCBI taxonomy): domain Eukaryota; kingdom Metazoa; phylum Cnidaria; class Anthozoa; order Actiniaria; family Actinostolidae; genus Actinostola; species Actinostola sp. cb2023. The sequence goes on along the minus strand of JAUJYZ010000778.1, from coordinate 285,822 downwards.
AACGCCGAACATACCGGTCTGCTCACCAGCTGGGAGCCCGATGATCTATCCCGACAACTCATTAAATCTTCATCACTGCTATTAGTCTAGAACGATCAATAAATGAAATCATTATGAAATATGTAAAGATGACGGTATATTATGGCTTGGTTATATATTAGACAACGCAATCAAATATTTAGGGATCGTTTGAAAAGGGATTCAGTTATTTTTACTAGTATAGAATCAGAAAGCCAACAATTCCATGGACAACTGAGCCGGTTGCCGCATGATTTTCGACGATTTTGACGCGCTTTTTCAGGCAACTTTGTAGATTTTTTATTTTCTTATATAATATAAATATTTGTTAGAATTTTTCCTTTTTTAATCTCTACCGTTTCACTGGACGAGATAACCGACGTTTTAGAGCATTATGAATCTCTGCGTTAAAGTGTCTTGATTTTTTTTCTGGTGGGAAAGGTTGATTACAATATTGGAATTTGGGATTTAATTTTTGTATGAAATTAATTGAACCGACTCGATGATCCCTGTTTGTAACTCGATTCTTCAAATATTGATAACAAATGTGTAAAACAGTGTTTTCAGCGGGAAACGCGGTTTCTGCTGCAAACCGATGTAGTATCACTGCAAGCTGGAATAGGCTAGTCTATTCGCTGAACTTCATTGTACTGTCGGCACATAACGCATAACGCAGGGAATGTCTTGGGGACCGGCATCATATTGCACATATAGTACCCGAGGGGTCCCCATGCATGTCCGACAATATGATGGGTTATGTCCCGAGGACAAAATTATGTTCCCGCGACATTTTTATTAAAATTTCTCGTACACACGAAGGGATTAATTGTTGCACTTGCAGGTACCGGCCCGGGGGGTACTCCCTTATATAAGCGGTATACCATTTCTACTATAGTTCACAGGTATGTGCCGCCCAACACGGTCGGGGTTTTGAGCCTTCCCGCACTGAAACAGGGTAATAAATTTGGTAGCACTAAATTCGACAATTTGAGTTAGTCAAACATATTGTATGAAAACGAAGTGAAACAACAAATCCTGTGAGTTTCACGATTAAATCAGGGTATGAAACTCGCTTTTTTACACGTACGAAAATTGATAGAAAATCGACAGATGCATCTGCATATCGAGTTTAGCTTTATCAGTTCTCTAAAGAGAAAGAGAAAAAAGAAAGAAAGAAAGAGTGAAGAAATTAAGGATTAAACAAACATAGCTTTATAAAAAAGGAAAGAAAGAAAGAACTAGCTGATAGAGTGAAAGAAAGTAAATGAGTTAAGCAAATACATAAAAACAAATGAAACACTACTAACGACAGTGTACAGTGTTGTTTGACCTGAGACTACAATAATTGAAACCTTATAGAGACGAGGAGTCTATGTCCAAAGTTATCAACACCCGTAATACTCCAAATAAAAAATTACTACAAGAGTAATAATGACCAGATTAACCCCAAAAATGTTAAACACCGGATTTATATAACAGTATCGGCTGAAATTATAGACGTTTTAATTGAATCGCTTCTCTTAAATTGGTCCATCACTTTCGGCTCTAATCTATAAGTCATCATTTGATTGTAGTTGCTAGCGAATGCCGATAGGAGCCAGTCAGGTTGGCTCGTCAGTGGCGGGTTTTCTTTGGACATTTAAAAAAATGATTATATACTGACCGCCAGATAAAAACAACGAAAGTTCGTCCGATAGCCTGCCCGTAGTTTATAGCCATCTTATACCTCCTCCCCTCACTTGGATAACTGATCGTGGAGAAACTACCCCACCACCATATATCACTGAAACTCTGATAGTGGATCAATGCACTGTTTGAAAACGAAACGATAAACGAAAAAGATATTTGATTTATTCATTGTTATATACCGTGTTATCATTTTGTAAATGTATCGAGTTTTCAATTTGTATGTAAATACTTTTATGTTGCGCATGCAAAGAACTTTACGGAGTTTCACCCGTAGGAAACTTCACATTTTCATCGTCCGAGAAGACACGTCCAAATTGTAAAAAATATTCAGGTGTACAAATCATATACAACCTTTCATCTGTAAAGGTCGCAAGCTGAGCGGCATCCTATAAAGATGCGCGCGCGGTGCATGACTGGGTATCGCGGCATTTAGACAAGTGCGGGATCCGATAAGCTGTTGTGTATTATTACAAACTTTTTACCAAAAATAAGATCAGGCACAAAATGAATCTAAGGTATCAATAAAAGCTCTCTATACAATATAGATACCCAGGGGACGGATACAGGGGGGGGGGGGGGGGGGGGGGGGGGGGGGGGTGTGGATTGGGTGGCTAGCCACCCCCCTCTAGAGGTTTAACTGATTTAACTGATAGAAAATATGAATTAGAAGTACAGTGGAACCCGACCTAACGGACACCCGGTTAATACGGACACCCGGTTATAATTATTACGGACATTGTTCTGTCCCGGCTGAATCGAAACCGTCAAACAAATGCCTATAAAATATACCCGGTTAATACGGACACCCGGTTAATACGGATACTGCGTCTCGTCCCGATGGTGTCCGTATTAACCGGGTTCCACTGTATTGTAAGTGTTCTAACACTCCCTTTCATGTTTCGCGTTATTACACGGTTTAGGAGAAACCGGTTGTAAACCAGCCTTGGTCAGAGCAGAGCACGATTCATAGCGCGTTCTTACGGACTTTCGTGAATTAAAGGATTATCCGAATCGATTCAGCCATCGAAATTCTCAAGTGTTTATAGTCAGCATTGGTTTGCTGAGACAGTGTAGGAAGTAATTAGCGATATGTGTAAATCACAAATAACTCTTGGAGAACGCTGGAAATAGCATTTCCGAGCCTCTAGATTTCAGAATTTTCTGGGGGGGCATGCCCCCATACCCCCCTACCGGCTCACGCCTACGGCGCTCGCTATGCGTCTTCCCCACCGCTTGGCAATTGCTACAACCCTGGTTCACTTTTGTGGACCAGCAAAAAAAAAGGTCTAGCTAACTACGCTCCTGGCATCAATAAACACCGGGCCTGGACAATTATAATCAGTCGACTCTATGAGGGAGAATATATACCTTGAAATAGCTTTATGATTATCCACCCCCCCCCCCCCCCCCCCCTCCTTTGTAAAATCCTGGATCCGCCACTGATACCCCGTTCAATTCTAGTCCCCTTTTTTGTCAGTTGAATTTCAACGAACTGCTAATAAGCTTACTAATACTAATAGTAATAAATACATCACTACATGTAATATTGTAATAATAATATTTTTGTTTTTGACAGATCTCATTCAGACCAGCTGGCCGAGTGACGCCTCAACTCCTCGAATTAAAACATAACGATGAGTCTTGATGAAGCTACATGACTAGTGAGTATTTAATACTGAGAAGGAAATGAAATATGGATACAAAAGAAATGGCGGATAAAAGAGCACTCACAGTCACAGTGGCTACATTTTATAAAACATACTTTGGCATAAATAAATAAGCTTTGACTGAATGCAACGTCGCAGTATAGTCTATAGATCTCGAACTTGGTTATCTCGAACTAGAAATAATTTCGCTTAGAGTTCTCATGATTTGTTATTATTTTAGCCATTTTCCATTTGGTAATTTTACAGTAAAATGTCCTCGGTTTAAGCTTATATCTCCCTATCTCGAACAATTTTGGCTTGACAGTTTGAGAGAGCGGAGTTCCACTGCACACACCGCGAAAACCTGAGAAAATGGTTTTACTGACTTGTAGTAACTTAATAAGATAATAAGATATATTTTATGCTTAGGATTCTGACAGTGACAGATGCACAAATGACTCACCTTAGGCTCAGTCTTAATACAGTTCCTTTCCATTCAAATTCTCAATATGAAGACTCCAGTGAAGGAAGAACCAACTCCGTAAAATCATGAAGCGGATTTTCTTTTGCATTCTGAGCGTTTTTAGAACATTATTATCTTCGTTTTGCTTGTATTTGTACAGATGTTTCGTTGGCAAAGTTTACTGAGTTCTGTCGTTGTGATACAGAGCAAGTGAAGCGCGCGCGCGCGTAGCTGGAAAAAGGCGGGAAAATGGTAGAAGCGATATGATTGGATGAGACTCCCGCTTCTTTTGAAAAGAGAAAGGAATAAAGTAAGGAAGGAATTTAGAAAGTAGGAAAGAGAGAAAGATGGAAGGAAAGAAAGCAAATAAAAAATAATAAGAAAAAAAGAGCAGTGAAAAAAACCACACACAACAAGAGACCATCATATCTTCGCACAAACCATAAATAATAAATACATAAGAACTAAAACATCTCCTCAGCTACGTTGTCTTGCGCTGCTTTCGTGGATGCAAAGGGAGTATTTTTCACTGGACACTCAGTCTGGAGAGGTGAAGCGAAGGAGACCAACATAACAAAGTTATCTTCGACGTTAAAAAAAACACACATAATACTCCAGTTTCCTCGCATTTTTTAGACACCACTATTCTCCTGCCTTGACAAAAGGATAGCTTCAATATTGAGACTGAATTAATAACCCGTGGAATTTTTAAATAAACTGAACATTTCTGTCGTCTGTGAAAATCTCCAGGGATTGATCGCAACGGCCTAGCAATTATGCATCAAACATACATGTATATAGGAAGGGAAGGGAGAAAGAATGAAAAGAAAGCTTTAATTGTAAAATAGTTTAAAAAACTACTGTATATATTTCACTACTGTGACAATTGAAACTGGAAAGATCAATAAGTTTATTGAAGTTTTCAATAAACTTAAGATACAGCATGATACAGCTTTCTAAAAGAGTAAAATTAATCATTTCACATAATGTCAGGCATATTTTTACTGTAGACAAGGAAAAAACTAATCATTTTCCATTGTTGATTTTGAATGTAAGAATTAATGACTTAAAATTTTCCCACGTTATTTGAAAATACATGCTTTATGTAAACAGCATGAGAAAATAGCTTCCTTCCTTTGCATATCTGAGAGTGAGGGGTAAGAGATGCGACGATAGGATGCCATTTCTAAAGGCCCATGCAAATGCCAGGGGCAGATCCAAGGGGGGAGGGCATGGGGGGCCAGTGCCCCCCCCCCCCCCCCCTTTTGAGTTGGGCCCGATACATATTCGCCCACGTCTCCCCACCATTTGATGCCCAGAATGGATGGAAATTGCATTTTCGAGCTCTAGATTTCAAAATTTTCTGGGGGGGCATGCCCCCACACCCCCTAGAAGAAGGCGCCTTACGGCCCCTTAGTGGTGCACCCCCCTTTCAAAATCTCTAGATCCACCCCTGAATGCTCCCAACATTATTGGCCAAAAACATTCAACATTTGTTGGACCTAACATGAGGGGAGTGTTTGAACACCCTGTTGGGTGTGGCTGCAAACTTTTGACCCAACAAGTCCCATGCAACATTTCTTTTGTGATCAATGAAGCCGGCAATAATGCTGGAAGCATTTGCATGGACCTAAAGCCGCATAATTATTATGATATATAGTAAATCTTATCTTAAAAGTTATTATTATTATTATTATTATTATCTCAGATAGTTAGTTATAAATCCCATTGATTATCTCAAAGTAGAGTACAAATACTTAAACCGTGCAACATAAATAGTACTTATTTTCATTGTTTCTGTTGTTTAATTAGTGCTATTTAGTACTATTTAGTGCATGCAAAACGTTGCATGGTTTTAGTGTTTGTACTCTATCTTTTGTTCATCTCTACTCATTTCAGCTAATAATTAATTGTTCAAAATGTTGTCTTTACATTTCATTATCACCTCAAAAAATAACCAAGTTTTACTGTTACCTACATGTAGGTGCTGCAATGGGCTTCAAAATTAGTTGAGACACTTTTTCATGTGGTTCAAAAAAATGTGTGTTTTTCTTAAAAGTTATTATGGGTACGATGATCTTGACCCCTCCCCCATCATACAATGTTGTTTAGAGCAAGAATGTGTTTGCGTCACATGTAGGCATGATTCAGCTTCAACAGTGAAAGGGGGCAAGGGTTTTTTGAAGGTATTTAATTAGTATTAACATTATTTAAACTATTGAACTATTTTACAAGAGTTAGTGTTCTCTGATCAAATTCTAAATTCTCCTTGAAGTTCTTTGATTACCAAAGGAGAATCTAGATTTTGATCACAAGTCACTTTAGACCCTTTCAATTCATTATGTCTCTTACTCTGCTGCTATGAACCTCAATGAAACCCACACTGATCAACATCTAAATTCTCCTAGAACCTCAATGAAACCCACACTGATCAACATCTAAATTCTCCTAGATACTCTTTGATTCCAAAAGGAGAATCTAGATTTTGATCACAAGTCACTTTAGACCCCTTCAATTCATTGTCTCCTACTCTGCTGCTATGAACCTCAATGAAACCCATACTGATCAACATCTAAATTCTCCTAGATACTCTTTGATTCCAAAAGGAGAATCTAGATTTTGATCACAAGTCACTTTAGACCCTTCAATTCATTGTCTCCTACTCTGCTGCTATGAACCTCAATGAAACCCACACTGATCAACATCTAAATTCTCCTAGATACTCTTTGATTCCAAAAGGAGAATCTAGATTTTGATCACAAGTCACTTTAGACCCTTTAATTCATTGTCTCCTACTCTGCTGCTATGAACTCATGAAACCCACACTGATCAACCTCTCCTAGATACTGAAATCTAGATTTTGATCATAAGTCACTTTAGACCCTTCAATTCATTGTCTCCTACTCTGCTGCTATGAACCTCAATGAAACCCACACTGATCAACATCTAAATTCTCCTAGATACTCTTTGATTCCAAAAGGAGAATCTAGATTTTGATCATAAGTCACTTTAGACCCTTCAATTCATTGTCTCCTACTCTGCTGCTATGAACCTCAACGAAACCCACATTTATATTCTCCTAGATACTCTTTGATTCCAAAAGGAGAATCTAGATTTTGATCACAAGTCACTTTAGACCCTTCAATTCATTATGTCTCCTACTCTGCTGCTATGAACCTCAATGAAACCCACACTGATCAACATCTAAATTCTCCTAGATACTCTTTGATTCCAAAAGGAGAATCTAGATTTTGATCACAAGTCACTTTAGACCCTTCAATTCATTATGTCTCCTACTCTGCTGCTATGAACCTCAATGAAACCCACACTGATCAACATCTAAATTCTCCTAGATACTCTTTGATTCAAAAGGAGAATCTAGATTTTGATCACAAGTCACTTTACCCCTTCAATTCTTATGTCTCTAGCTGCTATGAACCTCAATGAAACCCACATTGATTAACATCTAAATTCTCCTAGATACTCTTTGATTCCAAAAGCTAGATTTTGATCACAAGTCAATTTAGACCCTTCAATTCATTGTCTCCTACTCTGCTGCTATAACCTCAATGAAACTCACATTGTATCTAAATTCTCCTAGATACTCTTTGATTCCAAAAGGAGAATCTAGATTTTGATCACAAGTCATGGAGACCCTTCAATTCTTATGTCTCCTTTTCTGCTGCTATGAACCTAGTGAAACCCACACTATAACATCTAAATTCTCCTAGATACTCTTTGATTCCAAAAGGAATCTAGATGATCACAAGTCAAATGATAGCCAAGATGATTTCAAAAGGAGAATTGTATAACTCTGTGGAAACCGCTTCAATAATTATATTATTTGCTCAGATAATACTTTAATAATAATAATATAATATTATTCATGATGGAGATTACTTCTTTTTTAAGAATAGTATAATTCCAATGACAGCCAGGATTATGCAAATGATATGCCAAGATGATTCTGTTTTGTATAACTCAAAGAATAATTTATTTTCCGAAATCTCACTACATAATAATAATAATAATAATTTACCATAATGAAACTACTTTCATGTAACACAAAAATATAAAATCTACTACATGTAGGTAATTTACCATTGACTACTTGAACTCAAAAATATAACTAATAATAATAATAATAATAATAATAATAATAATAATAATAATAATAATAATAATAATAATTTTCAGAATAAGAAAGAAATAGAAGCATTCTCAGACTCTATAACTTAGGCAAATGAGAATGTGGAATCTCTATAATAATAATAAACTTTATTAGAGTGGTTTTCATAAACCCGTGAAATACACTTTAGCGTATTTAGCACTACTTCACTCTAATTATTTTGTTTTCTATTGTGTTTATCTGACTATTACACCTCTAATTAGTACACTTTGTTTCATGGGTTAATGAAAACCACTCTAACGTGTCTTTATGATCTAGTTGACAATAATTGGGGACACCTATCTAAAGAAAGTGAAATAAAAGAAAAGAAAAATATATCACCTAATATATATAATTGCATAATCCCTAACCCTAAACCTAATCTATCAAGGCAAATGTGCCTGATCTTGAGATGACTCGTGGGGCATATACTGAAACTATATATAGCTCTAATAACTGAACAGTAAACAACACTTTGAGCTCAATGGGTCAAAGTATCAAGAACTCAGCTCCTGGGGGGGGGGGGGGGGGGGGGGGGGGGGTTGTGTGAAAGGGGCGGGATGATTGTTGGAAAATTTGAATTAAAGGAGAGTTGGTCTCAGACCAATCTGACATGGCTTTATTGGACCCCCTACGTGAGACCAATCTGGGTGTGGATTAAGCTCTTCCACCATTCTAAAACAGACAGACAAATAAGAGCTGTAGTCACTTTAATGACACCACCAACACAGTATGACAGCCTTTTTTATTTCTTCACGTGCAACCCTAAATGATACCTCGATGGTTAAAAATATAGGTGTTCCGTCGTGAACACCCTAAGTAACACCAAAAACTGTAATCTACACCCTTAAAAGACAATGATTATCCCCGAACCTTTAACATGGGAGTCCCCCCTCCCCTCCCTCTGGATTCAGCTGTTTCAAAACAATAGGTAAAAGCCCTTTTAAAAGTACAATGCATCAAGACTGAAAGGGGTAATATTGATTGTTAGAAGGAGTATTGTGCTCAATGTTTGTGCCAAGTTTAGTACATGTATGTAAAAAAAGTTACTGGTTTACTACAACAAATCAGTCATACCTTCTCATCATTGCAGTTAGTAATCTAGAGCTCTTGGATAGATTTTGGTCAGTACCACGTAGCTGTTAGAACAATGGTCAAGGGCAATATTACTAATTAAAAGTTACTCCAGTATTGCTTTAATTGCAAGTGTAACAATAATATTATTGTTTTTCCAATACTAGATTACTGCAATAATCTCAATATTATGCAAACTCAAGACACTTTTAAAGCAGTTGGCTTGTACATGTAAATTGGTACCATAATTCGCTCCTGTCAATCAACATAAAATATCAGAAAACTTACAAATAAAAGTCGGAAGACCCACCAAATGGAAACCAGATATGATTTTGAGCTAAAGTATGGATCATTTGGTGGAAGAATGTATTTATTTTTAAAAACTAAAATTAAAATTAAAATTTGTTTGAGTTTTGAATTTGATTGACAGAAGCGAAAAACCAAGTTCCAGCTGTTGTCTGAGTTTGGATAATAAATTTTGTTTTTATAGTATTTTTACATTATTATTTTATACAGTTGGTGTGATGTCCTCGGATTTTACTGACTTAATAAATGTAGATGTAGATGTTACACTTGCATGCTCACAAGCCCACCCCTCGCAGTCCTTCTCTCAACCATTTTGGGTCATGGTTGTAATACTCCAGTTTCAAGTTGTTTAGGAACCGCTGTACTCTTTGACAAAAGAGGTATTTGCTCAGCCTTAGCCTCAATTCAGAGAATAACCAGTGGAATTAAAAAAGGGTTCTTTTGTCAAATTTTGTTCAAGTTCTCATTGGTATTTGTGAATAATTTACACTGAATTGAGGATAAGGCTGAGCAAATTTATGTATCTTTTGTCAAGAAGTACAGCAGTGTCTAAACAACTAGAAACTGGAGTGTTGAGGAGATCTGTGCAATAACAGTGTACTGTAATTATTGATTGTGGTCAATATCTAAATTCTTTTGTAGAATTCATAAAGTACACAGGAGAATTTAGATTTTGATCATAGGTCTGTACTTACACACTGGACCCATTCAATTACTGTCATTGAGTGAATAAAGCTTTGAATGTGTAACTTACCCTGTCACGTGATCTATTGATAACTTCTCTGTCTCTATGTAAATTATCCATTATATCTACACCCATTTGTTCTGTAAATATGAAACAAAAACATTAACATCTATGCACAATTTACCATCCACCCATTCATCATCACCATCATCATCATCACCGCCATCATCATCATCACCATCATCATCGCTGCTATTACATCATCACCATCAGCATAATCACCACCATTATCATCTATTATCATCATGGTATCATCCCTACCATCATCATCACTATCATCATCACTGCTATTACATCATCACTATCATCATCTTCACCACCATTATCATCTCCATCATGACATCATCACCACCATCATCATCACCATCACCCTACAATAAAGACCTGCACTACTACCGCAGCTATAAACTTAAGATAACCAGTGGATACATGCAATGTTACATTGTATCTCTTGTACAAACCATTCTGAATGCTATAAAGCACATTGTTCAATGCCGTTTCTGTTAGTTGGTCAACATAATAATAATAAATAATAATTAATCAGTCGATAATCAAAAATTTCCGTTTGACCCTTGCCCCCACTTCTTGCTTTATAAACTCACAGTTTTACACTGACAATCACAGTAGCTTGAATCCCCCATAATCCCCCACCACCCCCATTCCACCTTTTTCCCTTGAGATATTCCCCCCCCCCCCCCCCCCCCCCCCCCCCCCCCCCCCCCCCCTCCTTGGATCCCTATGGATTCAACATAACTTACATTCCTCTTATTTCCCCTCATCCAGCTTTAATCATTCATTCAATCATCCATTCCTCCACTTCCACTATTTATCTACATACTTCCCACTTCTTTTTTCTTTACTTCTTTTCCATCATCCATTTCCCCACTTGTCACTATTAATCTACATACATTCCACTTCCCTATATCTTCTCTACTTTTCTAATATCTGCCTCTCAACCTATTCATCCGCATACACTCCACTTCTACCTTTCTTCTTTTCCTCACTATCATCCATTTCTCCACTTGTCACTATTAATCTACATACATTCCACCTATATATATCCTCTCTCCATCTTTATCATCCATTTCTCTACTTGTCACCCTACATAGCTACATACCTCCAGTTCTTCCCTCCTTTCTTTTCTTCCTTCTACGTTCCATCCCCCCACAAATTCACACTCACTTCCAGTCCCCATATCCCAATGCCATCCTCCACCAAAACGCCCCCCCCCCCCCCCCCCCCCCCCCCCCTGGAAACATCACCCCTATCCTCTCCCTTCACCTCCCCCCCCCCCCCCCCCCCCCCCAATAAAACACCCACACACACCTTTACTACCCACCACCAACGCTGGTCCGAATACCTTGCTAAACCTATCGATCTGGCTTAATCAGTCGATAATCAAAAATGTGCTCACTACAAGGGAAAGGCCGCATCATATTGATCCCAGCGTCCCCTATGCATACACCCCCTTCTCTCTTTCTCTCTCCCTATCAAACTTTCCATCTAATACAAATCCACCGACTCAGACTCATCCTCCCAACCAGGGGCTACTATGATCCCTATCATCCATTAGCTATCATCCATTTCTCCACTTGCCACTATTTTTCTACATACATTCCACCTATATATATCCCCTCTCCATCTCTATCATCCATTTCTCCACTTGTCACCCTACATAGCTACATACTTCCAGTTCTTCCCTCCTTTCTTTTCTTCCTTCTACGTTCCATCCTCCCACCAATTCACACTCACCCCCAGTCCCCATATCCCAATACCACCCTCCACCAAAACCACCCCCCCTGGAAACATCACCCCTATCCACTCCCCCACCTCCCCCCCCCCCCCCCCCCCATCCACAAAACACCCACATACACCTTTACTACCCACCACCAACGCTGGTCCGAATACCTTGCTAAACCTATCGATCTGGCTTAATCAGTCGATAATCAAAAATAATAATAATAAAAATAATAATAATAAAAATAATAATAATAAAAAAATAATAATAATAAAAATAATAATAATAAAAAATATAATATAATATAATAAAAAGAATAATAATAAAAAGAATAAAAATAAAAATAATAATAATAAAAATAATAATAATAAAAAAAAAAAATAATAATAATAAAAATAAAAAAAATAATAATAATAAATAAATAATAAAATAATAATAATAATAAAATAATAATAATAAAAATAATAATAAAAATAATAAAAATAATAATAATAAATAATAATAATAATAATAATAATAATAATAATAATAATAAATAATAATAATAATAATAATAAAAATAATAATAATAAAAAAATAATAATAATAAAAAAATAATAATAAAAATAAATAATAAAAATAAAAATAAAAATAATAATAATAATGGAAACTTTATTTCATGTATTTTTTACACAAACAATTGCAAATCTCACTACATGTAGGTAATTTACAATTGACTACTTGAACTCGAAAATATAATTAACAAAAAGAAAATGGTAACATAAGTATATTTATATATATCAATAAAACATAAATAATAATAATAATAATAATAATAATAATAATAATAATAATAATAATAATAATAATAATAATAATAATAATAATAATAATAATAATAATAATAATAATAATAATAATAATAATAATAATAATAATAATAATAACAACAACAACAACAACATTATTTATACAGATGGCCTATGTACCATGTACTATCATCCAGCGGCTTTTGCCCAGCGCTCCGAAGTCAACCAGTTCTCTTGGCCGGGTGACTTTGGAGTGCTGGGCAAAAACCGCTGGATCCTTGAGCAAGTTGGTCAACCAGCTTATCCCAAGCACAAGTACAAGCATAAGAACTTGTGTAATGTATGAAAATGAACCGTATCCAGTCATAAGTGATCAATGCAAGAGCACAAGACATGGAATAATTTTGTGCTTATGGTTCAGTGCTTCAATCAGGCATGTTTTCACAGTGAAATAATGCTTCTCGAAAGATGGGTGGGCATTAAGTCTCACCTGTCTCGACACACATTTTGTAACCCTCTTCCAGCCTTCTTCCTGTTCGGTCTAGTCTTTCTGAATTGTCAAGAAGCCGTGTTCTCTGCAAACAAGGAGTTTGATTGCAGTACAGGGTATTAGTTCTTTAATACATGTATTGGTCAGGGCTGTCATTACCAGTAAGTTTCTGATCTGCCTCAAGGGAGGATTCAGGAATTTTTATCCAGGAATTATTATTATCCAGTAATTATTATTATCCAGGAATTATTATTATCCAGGAATTATTATCCAGGAAATTTTTTTATCCAGGAATTATTATTATCCAGGAATTATTATCCAGGAATTATTATCCAGGAATTATTATCCAGGAATTATTATCCAGGAATTATTATCCAGGGAATTTATCCAGGAATTATTATCCAGGAATTATTATTATCCAGGAATCATTATCCAGGAATTGTTATTATCCAGGAATTATTATCCAGGAATTATTATCCAGGAATCATTATCCAGGAATTATTTTTATCCAGGAATTATTATCCAGGAAATTTTTTTATCCAGGAATTATTATTATCCAGGAATTATTATCCAGGAATTATTATCCAGGAATTATTATCCAGGAATTATTATCCAGGAATTATTATCCAGGAATTATTATCCAGGAATCATTATCCAGGAATTATTATTATAATCCAGGAATCATTATCCAGGAATTGTTATTATCCAGGAATTATTATCCAGGAATTATTATCCAGGAATCATTATCCAGGAATTATTATTATCCAGGAATCATTATCCAGGAATTATTATTATCCAGGAATTATTATCCAGGAATTATTATTCAGGAATTATTATTATCCAGGAATTATTATCCAGGAATCATTATCCAGGAATTATTATCCAGGAATTTTTGCACAGGGGGTCAAGATGGCTTACGGGGGGTTCCAGATGGCTAAGCACTGTATGATGATGTCATACATGTAATATAACCCGCTAAGTAAAAGAAAAATAGAAATATGGAATGAAAGGAGGGTGTCCAGACTCCCTGGACCCCACCCTTGGATCCGCCCTTGTGCCGCACTGTGAAACTGTCACCTGTAATACAGACAGTGTGATGGCCTGAAGGGCCTGAGACACTAGTACAGTCAAACCTCTATTAAGCGGTCACCCTCGGGAAGTAGCGAACTGACAGCTTAATAGAGGTGACCACTTAATAGAGGTCAAATTTACAGTAAGTATGGGGACCGATTTCCGAGAATTTGAGTGAAAGTGACCGCTTAATAGAGGGTGACCGCTTAACAGAGGGCCGCTTAATAGAGGTTTGACTGTAGTGTCTGAGGGAAGGTAACTTCCTCTTCATATTTAATCAGTGTTGTGAGTCTAACAGCTTCCATCACCTGTAGCATTGAGTGAGCTCAGCCATAACTGATGATATGGGTTACAGCCCTAAACTGATCACCAGAAGATGAGCTAATGACAGACAGCCCTGTTGGTATTTATTAGCAAGGAAAGCCTTCTCCACTGAGTTTTCAATGTGACCAGAACTAGGTGGACTGTTCCTTGATATACACTTCCAGCACTCCATTCTTATGACACCTATTTTCAAACCCATCTATAGATATGTAGTGGTGATGCATTTAAATACAGGTGTGTAGAATGAAACTCTAACACCATGTACATACAAAGCACTAAATTTACTTAGTCCTTCGTCGGAGTATTAAAAAGTTTCATTCCACACATTCATTGATTGTTATTACACCAACGCAGTCTCTACTAATTTATCCCACTGGTCCATATCATCTAAATACAGGTTGGTCGTCTAATAGAGGATTAGTTTACAGTAATAAAGTTCAGCAATACTTTGCCGTTTTTACCTGATCTTCTGAGGAGTGTGGATCGTCATTTCCTAAAAGTTCACTCCTCCCTTCTTGGTCTGAAAATGCAATTCTTGCTTTTTTCTGACAAAGGAATAAAGAGATATTATCTAATCATTGTACAATATTTTTTTACCTCAAATAGATGTTTGTGGGTTGTGTTAGTATTCATATCCAAACTAAACTTGTTACTTCAGCCCTGAGTTTTGTGAATCGGATATTTTTATCACAATAATGGTTCCACACTTCATCTCTTCATTGGTACTACTGATTATTCCATTTGACTGGGTTCCAGGGCCTCTTGCATCAATATTAGCACAGGAAACCCAAACAGTGATATGAAACCAATGGTAGGAATTTGTATCTAGTCTTGTGTATATTGGACATAATGTGCAGCAACATCTTAGGTACAGAGTTACGGTAACAGTATATGGAATAGAAGACCTCCATTCAACCAATCACACTGTGCAAAATATTTGCTCAACCAACTAGATTGCTGCCCGACATGGCACAGTTACTGCATGGCACAAACCATACCATAACTGCTTCCCATTAAAGTGCCCATGAAATGAAAAAACGGACCTGTTTTCATTTGCTACTACGATAGTTTAGTATTTGCTGCTTACATGGCATTAATGAAAAGTGAATTGAGCTTCAGGAACATTTTTTATGTTGCACTTGAAGTTGGGCATTTTGGGTTTCAAAGTGCGACTATTTCCGCACAGTCAAACTATAGAAATGTGACGTCAAGAGTTTTGTACATCAAAGCCAAACAAACCTCTTGGCATCACCGAGCCATTGTCAAGGGCCCAGTCTCTTGTCGCACATTTTGGTTGAAAATTTTAATTTTCGAACCGCAAAAAGAAAATGTTCGCACACTCAAAGTGGCCGTTTAAATACAGCAAACGTTCAGAGAAAGACCAAACAACAATAATGTGCAATAAAACAAGGATCGACATTTTCGTTTCATGGGCACTTTAACTCACCAGATCTTGTTGAAATTTGACCATTTCATTTTTATATGTCTTCACTCGATGAGTGTATTTTGATTTATCATTACCAGCCATTTCTCTGACCTCCAGGTCCATTTGCTCAAGCTACAACAAAGTGAATGAATAGATGAACAAATGGAAGGATGGGTGGAAAAATGGATGAATGGATAGATGGAGGAATGAATGGATAGTTGGATGGACAGATGGATGGATAGTTAGAATGATATATGAATTGATTGATGGATGAATGGATAGATGGAGGAATGAATGGATAGTTGGATGGACCGACAGATGGATGGATGGATAGAATGACATATGAATTGATTGATGGGTGAATGAATAAAATAATGAATGAATGAATAGATGGATTGATGTACAAACAGATTATATTCACAAGAATAAATGGTGTTGAAATGATACTGAAATGAAAGGAACTCAGAAGAAATCTGAGTTCCATTATCATTTCTACACCATTTATTCTGATCATTATCATACGATACCATCATATCTCATTATCATAACAAACATATATTCCATTTTTCCATGCGTCTATACTCTTATAGAATTGAGTGATTTTGTGATGTCATCTGTGTGTCTGTACTTTCAATCATTCAATCAATGTTTTATTTACACCATGGTTTGTACAAAAACAAATTAATACTTTAATAGCACATGGCCATCGACTAATCAAAGCGTGCATAATATACCAATTATTATATAATGAATGAATAGATGGATAGATAAATGAATAGCTAATATAGATGGATGAGTAGATGAACAGATTGATGTAATAGAACTGAGTATGTTTATTATTTATTTATTTTCCAGATAAGTCTTCACTCTTAGGGTGCGTTCGATTGACTCAATTCCAGAATAGGAATACACGGAATAAACACTTGGATGCTTTTATTTCAGCACATTTAAAATTCCGAACTGTTCCTTGTAACTTTATTATGATACAACAAAGAATATTGTTTCATTTTACAGTGGACAGAGCTGTGTGACAGTGATTTTGGATGTTATTCCGTGTATTCCTATTCTGGAATAAGGTCAATCGAATGCACCCTTAATACAGACTGCATTGCATTTTATTGTTATTAGTCATTGTTAGAAAGGAGTTTTCCAACGATAAATCCTTTATAATAATACTTTATTTGACCGGTTGATCATCACTTCACATGCTACTTAATTAATTATTTAGTGGACATGCAGTTCAAATTAAGATGGTCACTAAATTACCTCCCACTCATATAAAGTACTGTAAATTTGCACATATGTGATAAAAAATACTTTGATTATAAAGTATACTTACAAACAGAACCACCGATTTCGTTTCATATTTTGTTATGAGTGGGACATAACGTTAGAACGGTATGTCAATAGGTCGAGAGCGACGTTATATGAAAGCTGTACGATGGATACAAGTTTAACAGCGAACTATAATACAATAGTTAACCGTTACATAAGTTGAAACAATCAACTGCACCATTCAAAGTAGCTCTCGATTTTGCCAAAAAATATGTGTTTGACCGGATACAGGAAGACTGAGCTTAATTCATAAAATGTAACTTGAATTAAAGGTAAGTCAGTAATGAAGTGATGTAAACTTACTTACTGTACATGTAATGATATAGTTTAATTCTAATTCACTCACCAATTCATTTGCCTCGTCAAATGCTCGTTCAACATCGCTGACCGCCGATTTTTTGGCATCTGTACAAACGCAACACATCAAGACAAGCGACGTTACTATTTATTTCTTGTACACAAAACGTTATAGAACTCAGTTACCTACCTCCATGGAGATTGGGGATTTTACAGATTTTGGCCGTAATCTCGGCACTGAGGTTGCCAAATTGCTGCTCATAGTGATTGAAAAGTTCACTCATTGTAGTAAATACTAACTAAGTCGAGTGGAATGGCTTTAAAACATGGAGGAATGAAGAGACGCCGCACTGTCAGTGAAAGAACGTCTATCAGGCCACCATTTTGAATAACTAATTAGGCTGTCACCTGTGCGAGCGCGAAGGACTGGGAACCACAATGTTTTCTTTCAAAATATCAATAAAATTATCCATAAAAACGGCTCGTTATCAGCAAAACAGATTTATTTTACTATCTATTTTGTATTTATTATAAAATCTTTTGAAACCAATCAAAATCATTAGTGTCGGGTGTTCGGAAAATATTCGGAAAGCAACGGAAAGGGATCGGCTGAAGTCCGTGTTGTCGATTGTTTAAAGTGACCTTCGGCTTCGAACCGTCATCAACCAACGCTTCGATAATCATGACCAAAATGGAGGCAGTTTGGAGTTTTCTACGGATTTTGTATCACTGGCAATGGATCCCACTACTCGTATCATGCTTACTTATTTATTTGACGTATTATTTTCTACTCGTCGTGAAAAAACCGAAGATCATCGGCAAGGAAGGGCCGTTTCAGCGATTTCTCATGGAACACTGTCCAGTGCTTTCGGAGTACTATTACCCTACCATTTGGTGTTTCGGTGCTCACGCACAGACTATTATACGAGCCATGATTAGATTGCGTCCTGATGTTCCGTTCCGAAGGTAAAACGTCAGGAATATTATCACTTAGAGAAGTCGTAATGTGAAGCAAGCTTTCCGACGCGTGTTGTTGTTGTAATTTCCATATCGCGAATCCGAATCTTGCGGCCAATGTTTACCAATAATGTTTGAATAATATTGATCGTTGAGAATCAGGCAAGTTATCCATTGACAGGCGATAGTTAAATGATTACCTAATGATTATTTCAAAAGTATATGTATAGTTTTTCGCCTGGGAAAGCTGCATCCTATTTATTATTTAAAAAATAACTGAGCTTTACATAATTATGAATACATGAATTTAAAGCCATTTTCGGCCGTGACAGCGATCTATCCATCTATTAGTTACGACAGACTGTCTGATGTGTATACTGCGGCTTACTGCCATGTTGTATTAAAAGCGGTTGTAAATTGCAACAGTAAAGTTGCAAAATTGACATCAAGGTCAACTTAATTATGTCATTCAGAACGTACATAGATGGTTTGCACATGACGTCATAGCAGCCATGTTGGTTACCGAAATCCTCTTTAGCTTCCCATATTTTATTATGTTTGATAATGTAATTAAATGTGAGAAATTGGTTAAAATAAAACAAGTGAAAAAAAGAAAAGCAGAAAAACAAGAAGGGTGAAATGGTAAAAACGTACTACCCCTAAAAATTTCTCCAAAACGTAAACTCCAACAAGAGCTTTGCAACTCCCCATCAATCATATCCTGGAGAGCTTGTAATAATTGGTCAAGTGCATGGTTTATTGTTCTTTCTTGTTTTATCTCAGAGAAACATTGGATACCCCAGATGGAGGAATAGTGTGTTTAGACTGGTTTGACCATCATGATAGTCATCATAACGACCCAGCAAAAAGACCAACTGTTCTACTTATTCCTGGACTTACAGGTAAGATTACTGTATTTTCTCAATTAGACATGCATCTTGCCTCTCTGCCCTTGTATCTTTTCCTCTCACCTCATTCTGTCGCGGCCCATTCAATGACTCATTCAACTTCAAAACTTTTCAGAAGATTTTCACAAAAAATTAGGACTGTTTTGTAGTCTATTGAAATTATAACCAACATTGCCATTTAAGGCATTCAAAGACATGATTTGCTATTGTTGACAGGTGGTAGTGAAACAAGTTACTGCAGACACTTGGTAATTCAAGGAGAGAAGCAGGGTTTTAGGTGTGTATCAATCAATCAGTCAATCATGCAATCAATCAATCAATCAATCAGTCAGTCAGTCAGTTAATCAATCAATCAATCAATCAGTTAATCAGTCAATCAATCATTCAGTCAGTCAATCAATCAGTCAGTCGATCAATCAATCAGTTAATCAGTCAATCAATCAGTCAGTCAGTCAGTCAGTCAATCAATCAATCAGTCAATCAATCATTCAGTCAGTCAATCAATCAGTCAATCAATCAGTCAATCATTCAGTCAGTCAGTCAATCAATCAGTCAATCAATCAGTCAATCAATCAGTCAATGAATGAATGAATCAGTCAGTCAATCAGTCAATCAATCATTCATTCAGTCAATCAGCCAGTCAATCAATCTATCAATCAGTCAATCAATCCGTCAATCAGTCAATCAATCCGTCAATCAATCAGTCAGTCAATCAGTCAGTCAATCAATCAATCAATCATTCAGTCATCAATCAATCAATCAGTCAATTAATCTGTCAGTCATTCAGTCAATTAATCAATCAATCAGTCAATCACTCAGTCAATCACTCAGTCAATCAATCAGTCAGTCAATCAATTCTATCAATCAATTTATTATTAATGAATTGGATACAATGAGCTCAGCTGGTTACTATAGTTACTGGCCATTGTCTATTTAATTGTTTCACAGGACAATTATTGCAAATCATAGAGGTTTTGGAGCTTCTCAGTTGAAGGTATTGACTTCTTATTAGTTAATTAGTGTAGTCAGAGATGTATAAAGCACCTAATTGATTTACTGTTGATAATTTTCATAACCTGCAATTGCGCGCTACCAGTTGATGTCTGTTAGAGAATGACCCTAATCAGGTATCATCATGCATGTAGGTACATGCCAGAAGTGTTGGGTACTTCATATACATGTAGGTCGGACAGGTCAAATTGTCCACAAACACAGCTCCTAAATTCACCTCAGCTGAGAGCTAGGGCTAGCTGGTGGTGTGTGTGCTCTCTTCCTTCCCTCTCCTTCCCCTCTTCCCATGCAGTGCCCTCCTCTATGACCCCAGCCCTCTATGGGCCTGCTACACTGTATAGCTCTGTGAACTGTGTGTGCATGTGTGTGTTTGGCAGTGGAGGGTGGATGGGGGGAGGGGCCATGAAAACAGAAACACTAAACTCAATGAAGTTCCACCCAGATGTCCTAGCTACTGCATGTCTATATACAATGTACATCATCATATCCTATCCTTTTCCTTTTCCTTTTCAGACTCCACGAACCTTTTGTGCTGCAAATACAGAGGATTTAAAGTTTGTGATAGATCACATTCATGAGAATTACCCAGGGTGCCCTGTACTGGGAGTAGGAATCTCCTTGGGAGGGTGAGTATCACATTCATGAGAATTACCCAGGGTGCCCTGTACTGGGAGTAGGAATCTCCTTGGGAGGGTGAGTATCACATTCATGAGAATTACCCAGGGTACCCTGTACTGGGAGTAGGAATCTCCTTGGGAGGGTGAGTATCACATTCATGAGAATTACCCAGGGTGCCCTGTACTGGGAGTAGGAATCCTGCTCCTGCTCCTGCTCCTGCTCCTGCTCCTGCTCCTGCTCCTGCTCCTGCTCCTGCTCCTGCTCCTGCTCCTTGCTCCTTTTTGGTACTGTCTCAAGTGTAATGAAATTCAAATCTGTTCACTTCCTCCTCTGCTCCTCCGTTGTTTTTCCTGCTCCTGCTCCTGCTCCTTTTTGGTTACATGCAGAAACGTGATCATGATCATGATGAACTACTTAAATGAAATGAGTGAAAAAGACTGCGGGCTCATAGCTTGTCTAGTTGTATCAACACCCTGGGATTGCGAAGAATCCACATTATCATTGGAGCAACCACTCAACTTTTTACTGTTTAATAGACGATTGACGAGGAACCTTGTTAACATGGTGAAAAGGTGTGTAATTCTGATTAAATTTGGTTTGGGTTTGGACGAATTAAGCCGCAGCTACACATGTGATTCTTTGCATGCTTGCCCATGCAGTCAATGCAACTATATAGAGTATTTTTTGTATGAGTGGGAAACCTATGGTATGGAGTAATGGTCATGGTACGGAATCGAACACATTGTATTCAACCAATAGCAGTGCGCAAAATCATTTCTCAACCAATCAGAATGCTTCCACACCCGATGATGACGCGATACCGTCACTGCACGGCATGAACCGTACGGTAACTACTTCCCACTCATACGAAAACGACTCTAACCACAAGTGCAAGGTACTGGTGCAATCAAGCTTGTACAGGTATGGAACACTCTAAAATTAAATGAGTTGAACTTTCTGCCACAAATTAAATTGAAGATTTATTGCATGTTTAGCCACTCGCTCACCTGTGCTAGAGCAAGCAATACTGAAATTACCTGTGTAGCCATGGCTTTTGAAGATATATATATATATATATACAGTCATTTGCAAAAATTCTGGCTGCCACGATATATCAATATATCAATATATCGGGTGCATTATGGGTAATTAAATAATACTATTTTGAGTTTCCAAACTTATTAAATGAAGCAAAATACAAACGTAAGACTAAAATAAACATCATACTAATTATTTCTACCAACTTTGCTGGCGTTAACTTGCTTTAAAGGGAATTTTCGATTATTTAATTACCCATAATGCACCCGATATATTGATATATCGTGGCGGCCAGAATTTTTGCAAATGACTGTATATATATATATATATCGAGATCTAATGAAACATTGCAGTGACCAGACAAAGGTGTCCATCAAAATGCCCTATTACTTAGAGGGCTGTCTGCATGTCTAGAGAGAATTGGCTGTATTAGGTATTAGGTATTATGACACGTGAATGAATAAATAAACTACTACTACTACTAGGTAGTACTGTATGCCATCATAATAAAGATCTTTCTTTTTTTGATAGTAATTTCAATGTATTTCAAAATCATCTTGAGAAGGTACCCTATGACATTAACCACGTGATGCAGGTTAGTTATAAAGTATATTCAAGTATACTATTGTTTATGCACCTAGGGACGCGCACAGGGAGCCCAACATATTGCGCGCGCTCTACCACAGGAAACCCATAAAAAGACGCGCGCATACAAATATATTTTTATTATTGAATAAAATGATATTTGTATGGGCGCGTCTTTTTATGGGTTTCCTGTGGTAGAGCGCAGTGGTATAAGTTGCCTCAGAAGAAATGGTTGGGCTGCCTGTGGTCCGAGTTCAAGATAACATGCAGAATATATAGCAAAACAGCTTCATTAGTGATAAGTGGATAAATTGACGCTGTTATCATGCAAATTTTTCCAATGGAAAGGGTTCATTCACGTGACGTCATGGCGGCCATGTTGGATTCCGATAACAAAGCATTCTTCATTAGCTTCTTCGTCTTTGTACTTTAAATCTCAATTGATTGATTGTAAACCAGCAATGGATAGCTAGCACTATCCATATTTTGACCAACCGGGACCAGGATTGGTTGAGATTGCTTAGGGGTCAATTTTGAGGTGCGCGCCGTTCAGGATCCAAAACCTTTACCGCCAACGGGAAGAAGAAATACTTCGTCGTCTGTGACTCTATAAATCCTCTATAAGAGTCGAGCGACAAGCTAAAAAAAGAAGTATCATTAAGTAATCTACACTATAAATTTACATTGTGAGTTGTGTGTGGCGGCAGCTCTGCAGAGGATGCGTAGCACTCAAACACAAAGGAGGAAGCCACGCGTTACGCCACAGCACAAACCGTACCAATTTTGATGATGATAGTTATAACGATGATCAACTCAGGCGATCTTGATGACAATGATGATGATGGTGATCATTGATTGGTGATGATGGTGGTTGTCATCTGCGAAATTGACCTTGATCAGTTGATGATGATGATAATTATATAATGATGGTAATGATCAGATATTGATCAGTTGATGATGATGATAATTATATAATGATAGTAATGATCAGATATTGATCAGTTGATGATGATGATAATTATATAATGATAGTAATGATCAGATATTGATCAGTTGATGATGATGATAATTATATAATGATGGTAATGATCAGATATTGATCAGTTGATGATGATGATAATTATATAATGATAGTAATGATCAGATATTGATCAGTTGATGATGATGATAATTATATAATGATAGTAATGATCAGATATTGATCAGTTGATGATGATGATAATTATATAATGATAGTAATGATCAGATATTGATCAGTTGATGATGATGATAATATTGATGACAATGATGATGATGGTGATCATTGATTGATGGTGATGGTGGTTGTTATCGGCGAAATCGACCTTGATCAGTTGATGATGATGATGATGATGGTAATGATCAGATATTGATCAGATGATGTTGATACTGGTAGCGGTGATTTAAAAACTGTTCCATTTTGTTGCAAAATACAGATTAATTATTCCTTTCATATTATTTCAGTCGAGGTCTGTGCGTGAATTCGACGAACGCTTCACCTCGCCAACCTTTGGCTACAAGAGTTACGAGGAGTACTACAGCGCTGCTTCGCTGCATACCAAACCACTTCACACAATTCGTGTTCCCGTTTTGTGCTTAACTGCTGCGGATGATCCATTTTCTCCTGTACACGGTAAGGCGTTGAAAACACAGCGAGCCCAATATAAATATATCATCCCGCGTGCTCGATCTACCGCAGCCGCGCGCTCTGCCACAGGGAGCCCAATAATAATCTTACGTCCCGCGCACTCTACCCTGCACTCTACCACAGGGAGCCCAATATAAGATATCATTCCGTGCGCTCTACCACAGGGAGTCCAATATAATTTATCATTCCACGCGCTCTACCACAGGGAGTCCAATAATAATTTTACATCCCGCGCGCTCTGCGCGCGCTCTACCCTGCTCTACCCTCTACCCTCTACCCGCGCTCTACCCTACCACAGGGAGCCCAATATAGCCCAATATGAGATATCATCCCGCGCGCTCTACCCTGCGTTCTTCCACAGAGAATAGAATTGTTCACTGTTGTGAGAAGAAAGTAAACTAAATAATAACGAGAGAATTGACTGCAATGTGACGAGATAAATTAAGGTACAGTTTGAAAACGGATTTTTCATGCTTTTATATTTAATATATATTAATCCAAATGGAGGCCAAGAGACCATTATATATAATGGTCTCTTGTGGAGGCCTAATACTACTGAAAAAATACTTTTATATTTACACTAATTTTATGAACGTTTCCAAAGTAGAGTCTTTTAATTATAAAAACGTAAACTTCTCGTCTCGAACTACGTAGACCGTCGAAAACGGAAACTTTTGAAAACGCGTATCGTAAGATTGGAAGGAAAAATGAAATAGAAAGACCTTTCTCTTTTTCGATTCCTCCCACTCGTTTTCCCACCTGGAAAAGTCAACACAAAATTGAGTGCCTTCTGGTGACGTGTGCCTTTGACTCCCTCGCAGTGTCGTGCATATACACAGTTGTATACGTCGCAAAGAAAAACGACTACAAACCCACGCGCTGTACGTGCGCTATTTTAGAAAACGGGCCTACGCGGTGCCGCAGAATGACACCCACCCGACAGTGCGCATAGTGTGGTACAGCAGACAGACATTGTTCCAGTTGATTTTCAGTTGCTAAGGTAAACTGAATTTTACAACATTGAGTGTAATCTCGCATGATTGACTCTCAGTCATGAGAGTAAAGACAAATGGAAAACTGCATGCGATTTTCTAAACATGTCAGTCGAGAATCGGAGGACAGAAAAAATCGGATATCGTTTCATTTCATCGATGGAATCCCTTACTGCTGAACTACTGATTTCAAAACTAATATTCGAAACGCTTCAACAGATATTCATATTACTACTAGTATTTATTATATATAAACTGACTGATGGATGGAGGGTTCAGTTGATTTTGTGATATGAGTTATAGCAGAAGTATTATAGAAGTTATAGTTGAAGTTATGGAAGATTGAAATCTCAATATGCAAATCAGATGACGTCAACCCAGGCTTTACTTATCACAGCAACATTTTTAAACTTGCAATTTTATAATTATCGTTCCTGTTTCAGAAAAAAAAACATTTAGCTCTTACAGTACTGTAAAACCGTAACATCATGGCAAATGGCTGAGTCAACGTCATCTGATTTGCATATATCAGTAAAAAGGACGCTGTCCAGGGGTACATCAATACTTTTGTTTAATCAATCTTTGTTCATGGCATATTCATGAACATGATTAGTTAGCAACATTATTATCTTCAGTTACCCTTCGGCAGGCTTCTTTAATACTGGAACTTAGTGTTTAAATAAACGCCTACATGATCACAGTAACGCCGTACTATAATCTGCAGTTAGCGCGTGTAGGCTCACATACTGACCGGCTACCTGCTCGTTACCACAGCAACGCAGACAATTAAATCTGAAGGTTTTTACTTTGATAGAACACTAGTTATTATCGGCTTTAATGTCTTTAATACGCCACAAGAAAAACAACATGGCGGCTGTAGATTTTACCACAATCCTTTGCGAACCCAAAATGTGTCAGACAGTTTGTAGATGTGAGTAACAATAGACCTCTTTACCGATACGGCGGCCATCTTGAATTATGGAGAAATTATGGGATGCCCAGGGTGCAAGCTAGTAACATGTAGTAACCATTTGGCCATGAAAAACTACGAAAACCTAATTTAAAGCAATGAATTTGTACAAAATTATACAACAATACACAAAACATGTAGATATTAAGTCATACAACACTATGGCTAGCGTGACATAGAAAAATAATATATTGACGCGACTCCACTCTCTACAGTTTTTGGGTCATTTGCACCCTGGGCATCCCATAATGTTTTAGTCAAAACAATAGAATCCAAAATGGCCGCCGTATCGGTAAAAAGGTCTATTTCATACTTGCAAATTTTGACGTTTTCAAAACTCTGTTCTGAAGTTTCTATGATGGAGTGGTTTATGCGCGCAGTGGATTATGGTAGTGAGTGTACTCGGCCGACATTTTATTCTAATCTCTATATATTTATATTACAGCCATTCCAATCAAAGCCATAGAGGAAAACCCTTTGATTGCCATGGCGATGACGTCACATGGCGGCCATATTGGATTCATGGAAGCCGTCAACATCAATCAAAACAATTATTTGGACCGAGTTTTTGTGCATTTTGCTCGGGGAATTTTTGATCTCAAACAGCAAGGAAAACTGGACCAACTCGTCAAGGACACTCTGAAGCAGCAGGACGAGGAATTAAATAACAGTATTTGACGCATAACGCCATACCGACGGCTTCACGTTGATCGCTATATTGTCGTCGAGTCTAGCGAGAGGCTGCCAGGCTTTCTAGCTTCTCTGTTGGAAGTTTGTTGGAAGTTACAAAAAAAAAGAATATAAATTTGTATAGATGTTGTAAATATAATTATGAAACATTTTGTTCGAAATTCGAATTCCCGGTGTGTATATATTTTTCCTTCTGACTATAGTTGGATATGCGGCCATTTTCAACACATTTAACCGTTTGGTACAAAACGGTTCTTGAAGAACTCGGTCATGTGAATGTAGTATTTTATGTTTAACCTGCTTTTCATTTAAATTATTTCGCTTTACAGTGACGGACACCTCTCTATAACGGACACCATTTGCTAGTGCCTGCCGAAAACCCGTTCTTTCACGGACACCTCTCTAAGACGGACAACGGACACTTTTTAAGTTAAAATTTTGGTTAAAAATAGGTTAAGAAACTCCCTGTAAGACGGACACTAGCCGGATGTTTGATACTAAAGGTAATGACAGAAAACAAACAGATCACGTATAGCGTGTGATAAACTACTAAATTTACAGTAATGTAAATCAACTACTTTTAATAGAATTGCACGCAAAATGTTCTTGTCCCTTTAACTGCTTGAGTAAAAAATTGTCTGTCAGCTTTGACTTGTACCTCTATGTTGCTTTAGTTAATGGTGTCAAATTGCATAACTCTCCATAAGACGGACACCTCTCTAAGACGGACAGTTGGTGGTGGTCCCGAGGGTGTCCGTCTGAGAGAGAGTTCGAATTCACTGTAAACGCTTAAGCATGAATAATAATACGTATATTTAACTTTTTATTTGTTATTTCAGTCTCCTTTTCTTTTAATAAAGATATGTATGCATAAATAGATACCTTGAATTTTGTATTTAATATTTACAAACCTACACTGATTACACATAACTGTTAGCTGGTGTTGTAGTTGCATGACAAAGAAACCTATGTACACTCAATTGGCTTCTCGATCCGTCAACCAATCAAAACACAGCCATCAGTGTGTATTTGTCTTGGATGAGGACAATTTTGAGCATACTATCACGAATCCTGCAATCTGATTGGCTAACGTACTCACTATCTATTGCGTGATAGAATAGATGGTGAGTAGCGAAAAAGCCGGCGTTTTGAACAAAAACAAAGCGAAAATCAATAAATATTGGTATATATAAATTCGAAGGTAGTATGCCAGTTAGTTTCTACTAAAACAATTAGACTACTCGTTCTCGTTTTCTATGAGTTCAAATAGACAACTCGACGCTATGCGCCTCGTTGACTATTGACTCATAGAAAACTCGAACTCGTAGTCTAAATTGTTAGTAGTATTCACTCAAGTATCATGCACTTTAACTTTTCAGTCGATGGCTACCAGGTCGATCATTAATATTGCCTTCCTATATTAATCAAGTCTGTTTCCCTAAATAATTCTTTCCAGAAACATCTATTCGTTGTCTAGGATACTTGTATGACCGCTCGGTTTGTACATGTATGTTCTTCTGTTTCTTTTTTCGTTCTTTTTGTCAACATGATTGAGATAGACTATATACTGGTGCCACGTTGAATGTATGTCACGTGACTACGTGTCCGCGCACGATAATTGTTGCACGATGGCGGTATATTATGTTGTTCCCCGGAATTAATTGCTCCCTTAAGGCCTTGTTACACGGTGAAACTTTTTCGTGAAACTGTTTCGTGAAACGGTGCGAGACAGTTTCACCGTGTAACATGTTTTCTGAAACTCGTTGTAAAATTCTGATCACCAGCCTCCCTCGATATAATTATTTCTAGTGCAATACCCTTTATCGAAGCCGGTCAGGCGCGCGAAAATTGATAAAACATGGCGCAAGACGATGGAACAAGACGTGCTCTTGCCGTTTTATTGAGGATGACGAAACTGAACCAGTTATAGCAATTAAACTATTTTTGCAATTTAATGTAGGAAGCGGTCTTATTTAGACCTCTCAAATTCCGTAACAAAACAGCGTACAAACATAAACAACAGCTTTTGTAGATCCGTTTATCAAAATGACTTGAAAATTACACTAAAACAACTCCCAAACTGCTAGGAATGATGGATTATTAGTGACGTAGTTGGTTCTGATTGCTTTGTGAACTGAAGCACATCAACACAAGTTTCACGAGGTGTGTTACACGGTGGAATGGCTGGTTTAATGAAACTTTTTTGCTTCGAGTTTCACGAAAAAGTAGAAAGCAGTTCTACTTTTCATGAAACTGTCTCGCAACGCAAATTAGAAAGCGTTTCCTGAAAACGACTATGTTACACGGTGAAACTCTTGGTGAAACCTGTCTCGCACTGTTTCACGAAACAGTTTCACGAAAAAGTTTCACCGTGTAACAGGGCCTTTAAGGCCTTGTTACACGGTGAAACTTTTTGTGAAACTGTTTCGTGAAACGGTGCGAGACAGGTTTCACCAAGAGTTTCACCGTGTAACATGGTCGTTTTCAGGAAACTTTTTCGAATTTGCGTTGCGAGACAGTTTCATGAAAAGTAGAACTTCTTTTTCTACTTTTTCGTGAAACTCGAAGCAAAAACGTTTCATAAAACCAGCCATTGCACCGTGTAACACACCTCGTGAAACTTGTTTCAGCAAACATGTTACACGGTGAAACTGTCTTGCACTGTTTCACGAAAAGGTTTCACGAAAAAGTTTCACCGTGTAACAAGGCCTTTACACATAACAGAAGTTGGCAAATTACCATTACGAGGTTATCATTACTAGACTGATTCCATAAGTCGGTCCCAGTTCGATGTCGCTAGTTGAGCGACCACCTATCTTGAAAGGTGCGGTAATACGACAAGTTTGCACGACAAGTTGCACGATTTTGTTGCCCGTATTACTGCACCTTAAAAGGAGCGAAAACAGCGACTTATGGAATCAGTCTACTTCATATTACATGCCATACTGTACTATTACTGACTGGAATGTTAATATTATAAGCTAGAGCTTATAAGTTCAGGTTCTCACTAGTAAACCCAAGCACAAGAGGCTTTATTTCACTGTGAAAACGGTCCTGACGTAAGCGCAAATGTCCTTGTTCTCAAATATTGTTAATTAAAACCTGGCTCGCACTTATGCTTGCGTCGGCCCGTGAAAACCTGCAGGACAGAGGGATACGATACCCAATTTGACCGTATAATAAACATATATTTTTTTAATATATCGATGGACTGAAACTCAATTGCAAAATTAACAAAATTGTTTGGAATTGTATTTCCTCACAAGCGGCAGCTGTGGCGCTGAGCAAAGTCCAATTTGTTGATTGTACTTTCTTTTACGTACTAGAGTGCAAGTTAGAAAAGCTTGAAAACTAAATAACTATTTAGTACTAAATAGCACTAATGAAACAATAGAAAACAATAGAAATTGCACTATTTAGTACTATTTAATGTAAGTACTATTTCACGCTTTTCTAAATTACACTCTACTAGCCTTATGCTAGCCTTTTGTACATACAATATCGACAATAATAGAGAACTTTCATCAGTTAAAAATTAAAAAAATTGTGAAAAAAAGGAAGTATTATATAATACCTATTAGTAGAAACCAACTAGCATACTATCACGAATCCTGCAATCTGATTGGCTAACGTACTCACTATCTATTGCGTGATAGATAGTGAGTAGCGAAAAAGCCGGCGTTTTGAACCGAAAAACAGAGCGAAAATCAATAAATATTGGTATAAATTCGAAGGTAGTATGCTAGTTGGTTTCTACTATGCGCCTCGTTGACTATTGACTCGTAGAAAACTCGAACTCGTAGTCTAATTGTTAGTAGTATATTCACTCAAGTATCATGCACTTCAACTTTTTAGTCGATGGCTACCAGATGGT
Organism: Actinostola sp. cb2023; assembly: GCA_033675265.1. Taxonomy (NCBI): domain Eukaryota; kingdom Metazoa; phylum Cnidaria; class Anthozoa; order Actiniaria; family Actinostolidae; genus Actinostola; species Actinostola sp. cb2023. The sequence goes on along the minus strand of JAUJYZ010000778.1, from coordinate 254,935 downwards.
AGGAGGTGGTAGTCGAATATACACTCCATTTATATTGCATTTTAAACTGTTTCAATTAATCAAGTCTGTCTCCGCCTAAATAATTCTTTCCAGAAACGTCTATTCGTTGTCTAGGATACTTGTATGACCGCTCGGTTTGTACATATAGTTTTCGTTCTTTTTGTCAACATGATTGAGATAGACTATATACTGATCAGTGCCACGTTGATGTATGTTGTCACGTGACTACGTGTGCATAAACCGCTTCGCACGATGGCGGTATAATATGTTGTTCCCCGGAATTAACTGCTCCCTTTTACAGAGAAGTTGGCAAATAGACTATATACTGATCAGTGCCACGTTGATGTATGTTGTCACGTGACTACGTGTGCATAAACCGCTTCGCACGATGGCGGTATAATATGTTGTTCCCCGGAATTAACTGCTCCCTTTTACAGAGAAGTTGGCAAATTAACATTATACGAAGTCATCATTACATACCATACAATTACTGTGATATTATGAGCCCAGGTTCTCACAAGCAACGCAAGCCACAAGAGGCTTTATTTCACTGTGAAAACGGGCCTGACGCGCGCAACCGCAAATGTCCTTGTTCTCAAATAATGTTCATTAAAAACTGGCTTGCGCTTCGTCGGCCCGTGAAAACCAGGTCGACAGAGGGATACGATCCCGGGGGGGGGGGGGTGGGTTACTCCCATATATACGCTATCAGGTATATGCCCCCAAATAGGGTATGGTTTTTGAACCTCCAGATCCTAAAATTGGGTATCATATTTTGCTTTTTCACCATAAAATAAAATATTCGATCTTTAATTTGGGTACACTTTTTTATATCGACTAAAAAGTCCGCTTAGCGTAACAGCCGGCGTATGCACTTCTGATATTAGCGATTTCCAAAGGAATGAGTATTAACTTTTTCCTTAAATTGGGTCTATATTTCAGTGACAAATCCTTTGGAAAGGGTATGAATTTTCCAATTTTTCATCCTTAAATAGGGTCAGGGTTTCGACATCCCGGGGGCACATCCTTATCCTAAATTTCCGGGAGTGCCCCCCCCCCCCCCCCCCCCCCCCCCCCCGGATACGATACCCAGTTTGATGTCTGAATTCCAAATTGTTTGGAATTGTATTTCCTTACACGCAGTGGCGCTTAGCCTGAAAAATCAGGCTAGTGGCGCTGAGCAAAGTCCAATTTGTTTTATCGCTTACAGGCGCTTTCACATATCTTTTGACGATCGGATTCCGAAGTTTGTTCCGAAGTTGCGAAGTTCGCCGGCGAACTTCAAACATTCGTTACGAAGTTCGAAATGAACTTGGCAAGTTCAAAACAAACTTCGGAACTTTGTTGGCGGCAAAGTTCGTTATCAGTTCGAAGTTGAGTTCTTTGATGATCTCAGACAATCATGAATTGTTTTTCTAGACAAGGAAAATGGCTTCCTAAGTACGTGCGTGAAAGAATATCGATCGTTGGTTAGAAGGCCAAAGTCGAGCACAGATCGGTAAATCTTTAAACATTTCAAAGCAAACTGTTTCCAATATCATCAACAACTTTGTTAGGAGAGGAAATTTAGAGGCGCAACATGGAGGAAATACTCGTAGGACAGCAAGAACGGATGATATTTGTTTACATATCGAATACCATAAATAGATAAGCCCCAGCTCCAGCATTCGAAATTCAAAAACTCTATCGTTGTATCGTTGAAAATAACGTTTGTCTACCGCAAAATGTTCCATCTGAATCATCGATTACCCGTTGTCTACGAAAAGATCTAGGATACTCGCTCATTTTACCCGTTGTTTTACCCGTTGATCTATTATTATTAAAAGATCTAGGATATTCGCCCATTTTGAGTCACGCTTCAACGAACTTTACTGTCAACAAAGTTCCGAAGGGCTTCTAACCAACGATCGATATTCTTTCACGCACGTACTTAGGAAGCCCTTTTCCTTGTCTAGAAAAACAATTCATGATTGTCTGAGATCATCAAAGAACTCAACTTCGAACTGATAACGAACTTTGCCGCCAACAAAGTTCCGAAGTTTGTTTTGAACTTGCCAAGTTCATTTCGAACTTCGTAACGAATGTTTGAAGTTCGCCGGCGAACTTCGCAACTTCGGAACAAACTTCGGAATCCGATCGTCAAAAGATATGTGAAAGCGCCTGTAAAACCCACGTTGATTGTCCTTTTTTTTACGTACTAGGCTTTTGTACATACAATATCGACAATAATAGAGAACTTTTAGATTGGTTTTATAATCAATTATCAATGTCAATCAAAATTTGCCGCCAAAAAAAAACTTTTGAATGTTCTCCCATGATGCTCGAGGGGTTGAGTTGACCTTCCCACGTGTACACCTTGCTTTACTCAGTGAAATATTAGAAGTATTAATTTTCGGTATTTTTAGTTCTTTGTACCTCAAAATCACACTTCAAGACATCGTTTTAAGCACAGTTTTCTTTACTTTCAATCGTACTATCGCTAGCTTAGCGTCCCGAGTGTTTAAAATCGTGTTTCATGTTGTTTTTCTGACATTCTGTTGTATGTTTCTCATCGCGGCCGGGTCAGAAACCGAACCAAGGGAAAATCCAGGAGTGGAGTTACTTATTAAGACTTTGTCCAGCACGGACATACATGCGGTGCTTCTTCTAAAACACTGCCAAAAAGGATCGGACGATCGCAACCTCAAGGGATCAAAGTCAATGAGAACTTACAAAAAGCTGTGAAGGTTTCTGCACGTGGATTGTGACTGAAGCAAGACGTCGTTCGAACAACACAGAGCTCGCTACACCTCTTACACTTGAACACACTGCACGATGTTGGAGCCCCAAGACTCGCAGTACGTTTGGGTCATTGTTTTAGGCTTTATTCTAGCCTTCGTCCTCGCTTTCGGCATAGGAGCCAACGATGTGGCGAACTCTTTTGGGACTTCTGTTGGATCGAAAGTTCTAACCCTTCGGCAGGCTTGCGTTATCGCGAGCATATTTGAAGTTGCAGGCGCTGTGCTGATCGGGGCAAGAGTATCTGGTGAGTCTGTCGAAGATTTTACTTTAGTTTAAATAACCAACATTTGTGTTAACGGAGTTTTATGTCGGCGAGGGCGCAAAAAAGGCAAGGATTTTTGCAAAGATTACACGCATCTTTCTGTGATTGTGAATTTATTATGTAAGTAGCTTACACACATGCTCTCACGATCTGTGTTGACCAGTGACTCTGTTTGTTTATTAATAACGACGATTGCTAATTCCCTGGGCGACCTATCACGTTTTTCATAGGCGCATTGGACTGTAAAATCGTTGTTAAGTGTTATTGAATCTCTATAGAATCACAGAAACAAAATTACATAACTATCAGTACCAAGTCACGGATGTAGTATGTAAGCTTAATTATAAGCTTTATAGTTATACTTATATATTGCTATCTTTGCATGCTTTGGGAAAATACTCGACAAATTTGAACACACGCTGGGCTTAGTACAGCCAATACTATTGTCTGAGGGCTGTGAGTCTCTTAGCATGATTTATATAATATTTTCAGATTTCCCACATTGTACAAGAATGTTGTGACCATATTGGGCATAATTTATGCAAAAAACACGGACTCCTACCATTATGAATGTTATAACATCATTGAGCTGTAATCACACTATCTAATCAATATCTTTAGTTTATCAGTAGTGTTTATGTCATGCAGTGCAGAGTTTTGCCTGGACTTAGAAAATAACAAAATTACTAGATGCTCTGTATATTATAGGCGTTGTTCTGCTGATATTTAGTCCATATAATTGCATTAACTTTGTACTAATTTGTACATATCATGAAATATAAATGGCTTGATAATGGTTCGTAATACTCCAGTTTCGAGTTGTTTAGACACCGCTGTACATACTCCTTGACAAAAGACACGTTTGCTCAGGCTTAGCCTCAATCCAGAGAATAACCCGTGCAATTAAAAATGGTTTCTATTGTTGAATGTCAACACTATTTCGCGTTCTCGTCGGTATTTGTGCATAATTTACACAGAATTGAGGCTAAGCCTGAGCAAATGCGTCTTTTGTCGAGGAGTACAGCAGTGTCTAAACAACTCAAAACTGGAGTATTGACAGACTACACTAGATGACATAAATATGCTTATATACCGTGATGCTTACACACTAAGTGCATGAAGTTCGCTTGATGTGTAATGTGTTCAAATTACCCTTAGTTTAATTGCACTTCATTAATATGCTATTCAGTATGGACTGATGAAAATACACCATTAATTCATACGCATGCTCAATGATTTTTGTTCCACACGACCCCCAAGCTTCTAGCTTTAACCAATATTGTGTTTAAATAAAAGTTTTTGTATAATAATAATTTGTATGAGGAAATAAATGTCTCCCATGGAAATCCAAATACTTTACGGTATATTCACTATTATCAGTACAATAAATGAACACAGTACATATTATTATATCCTATAATGCATTGTATAAAGACAGTAATTACTAAGTGAAACCTCCTAAGGAACAAATACCAAATAATTACATAGAAAACATTTGAAGAAACAGTCTGCAGATTAAGACATGATATCCCATAGGGACCCCACAGGGACCCCACAGGGACCCCACAGGGACCTCACAGGACCCCCACAGGGACCCCCACTGAACGCCCACAGGGACACCACAGGGACCTCGCAGGACCCCACAGGGACCTCACAGGACCCCCACAGGGACCTCACAGGGACCTCACAGGACCCCCACAGGGACCTCACAGGACCCCCACAGGGACCCCACAGGGACCCCCACTGGACGCCCACAGAGTTCAATTAATAATGAAATGTTTGCGTCATGTTGGATTACTCATAATTCACGCCACTTCGATTTTGAGGTCTTGTGTTACCAATATTAGAGACTAATGCAAGTTTTTCAGAACATTCCCCAGCTAGCCAATCAGGGCTGTTGTGCTAGAAAACTTAGGCCATTTGCCAGGGGAGGTTCAAATTAGGGGTCAAATGATTATCCTGGAATAGGGCCTAGGCACAACTGGGATGTCAAAAATTCAGGTATTTCATTGCAACGTTTTGGTCAGAGGAGTAGGAACTGTTTGCTGCTCACAGAGATATATTTCTCTTGTAATGGACAACGATCGTAGAGAGTTGGTAATGGAGAGGGAAATGATTTCCTACATGGACGAGAGGTCCTGGGGCGAGTTATGTAAATTAGGGTATATATGTTGTGAAGTGTCACATTGAGGCCATTGTGGTCCTGGCTTGCGTGATGTACGTTTAATTTATTTGATGGAATAAAGTGAGTTGTGGGCTTGGACCTGCCCCCGCACAGTGTGTACTGTGTTGTTAGGACTCGAGGAAATATTAGGAGATGTTGTATACTTTCCCCCTCTCTTACTTCAACGAAAGACTAAGTCCAAAACGTCGGTAAATTTAAGTGCCATTTTTACACTGTGTTAAAGTTTCATTCTATAGAATGGTACTTACACAATATGAGTAATTAGTATTAGTAATCCTATTACACAATGACAACAAAAACATGCTTTGTCCCACCATAGTTCATAACTTAGGGTGCGTTCGATTGACCTTATTCCGGAATAGGAATAATTCCAGATTCTGGGACAGTCGGATGATATCATTATTCCAGAATATTCCAAGCATTCTGCTATGATGAGCAGAATGTTTGGAATATATTCCGCTTATTCTGGAATCGGAACAGACTCAATTGAACGGACATTCCGTATTATTCCAAGTATTCCTATTCTGGAATAAGGTCAATCGAATGCACCCTTAGTAATTATTGGTCAGAAGATAGAGTACTGGACACCAGGAGCTAATTTATGAAAATTTAGGTCACCTTTTCTAGAATGTCCCATGTATAAGATGCACCCCTAATTTGGAAAGACGATTTGTAGAGGTAATCATACAGTTTCAAGTTCAATTTCGAAATAATTTGCACAAGTGTGTTTTTCAGAGTATCAAAATTGAGCTCTTTGAAAAACACACGAGTGCAAATTATTCCAAATTGAACGAGAAATCGTATGATTACCAATTAATAATATTCATGAAATACATTATTTTCTACTGCAGTGCAAATTACCTTTCAACTGCACTGCTCTTAGCCAATCAGAATCGAGAATGTTTTTCATGAATATTATTTGAGTTAAAGAGTTGCAGCTTATACTTGTGTGTTTATGGTACTCTAGCTTTGTTTTCTTATTTTTTTCAGATACTGTTCGTAAGGGTATCATTGACATTAATTCCTTCAATGGAACAGAGCAACTCGTTTTGGTGGGATCAATGTCGGCATTAACAGGAACTAGCGTGTGGCTTCTAATTGCAACGTTCTTGAACCTACCAGTGTCTGGTACGCACAGTGTGGTTGGTGCTACGATGGGCTTTGCTCTGGTGGCACATGGTCTCGACGGAGTAAAGTGGAAAACCTTTGCAAAGATTGGTAATTTTGTAGAGTTTTATACTAGAGATACAGTCAGACCTCTGCACAATGTCCAACTCAGCACAAAATGCTGTGGCCATTGTTTAAGGTGCGGTAATACGGACAACAAAATCGTGCAACTTGTCGTGCAACATTGTTGCGTTGCAAGTTGCAGAGCAGTGTTTCTCGTATTACCACCGTTCGCGCAACTTGTCGCGCAACACATTTTCGTGTTGCAGGTTGCAAATCTTTGCTGCGCAAAGTAAAAGCTCTTTCTACTTCAAGCAACAAAGTTTTGCAACCTGCAACACCGGAAATTTAATTTGTTACGCGACAAGTTGCGCGAACAATGGTAATACGAGAAACATTGCTCTGCAACTTGCAACGCAACAATCTGAACAATGTTGCACGACAAGTTGCACAATTTTGTTGCTCGTATTACCACACCTTTAGCGGTGGATGGAGAGGTTTCAGTAGCAAAAAAGACAGGTGTCATGCTGTTTTGTTGATGTTGTGGAGAGGTTTCAGTAACAAAAAAGACAGGTGTCGTGCTGTTTTGTTGTTGTTAAAGGTTTTCCTATTTTTCTCTATCTAAAGCTGCTTCTTGGGTGATCTCTCCTTTGCTGTCTGGAGGCATTAGCTCCCTTTTTTTCCTGTTTGTCAATCTTGTCATTCTAAAGAAGGTAAGAAAGGTTTGAAGGGATCCATGCAAGAACAAACTAAGCTGATCAAAGACTACATTCTCCTTCAAGACTATTTCAATTCCAAAGGAGAATTTAGAATTTGACTACAAGTCACTAATGTTCTTGCATGGAGTCCTTCATTATTTAAAATTCACTTCAATTCACAATAATATTATTGCTTGAAAAGTAGTGGTTGGGAGAATGTTTGGCCTACAATGACACCCCTGCACGAGAGTCCCTTAATGTTCATGCTGAAGTACTTAAACACGAACGTGCTATAAAAGGGAATGTACCGCCTTTGAAGAAAGACCCCTCGTAATTGAATAGTTCTTTATTCACAAACGATGAAGGAGTCCTACAATTTTACAATAAACAGTACGATATAATAAGGTAGAAACTATGAAATACGAAATGTAGAATAGCAACAAAACTTACAATAAATACGTGTATTGAAAGAACAACGTAGTCCAAACGTCTGACAACAAAGATGGCTGACCCCCTTGAGCCGTTCAGCGGTATCGGCGAATGTTCGAGCCCTAGTGGCCAGCGGTATACTCCGTAAGCGGTAAACTCTTTCAGCCTTCAGTTCACACCTTTCTAGTTTAATTCAAATAATGCACACATGCATTGTCTTCATAATCAACAATTCAAATGTAATTTGGTTTCGTACATCAATAAAACTAAGCAATAGACATTCATAATATCATTCAAAATCAATAATAACATTGGGGAATATATTGTGTTCTTGATGTAGAGTAAGAATAACATTGAATTTCTTGAGAAATCATCTTTTCAATTCAAATTTCATGCCTGGTTAGCTGCATGACCACGCGCGCTGTCAGAGATCTCGACACTTTGACAGATGACTGACAACTGAAGGTGAGAGCTGCCTGGCACAGTCACTTTTATAACGCGGTTTCATTTTGAATATTCATGTTTCTCAGTTGTAAAATGCACTGAGATCAATATTTAGTGCGTTTAAGTAAGAACGTTATTATTATTATTATTATTATTGTATAAGAAAAATCTGCAATATGACGTTTCGACGTTTCGACATCGTCAGATGTCATTATCAAGTAAATGTCAGTGTCAATGCTTAAAATAACGTTCGAAAAATATGTACATATATTAACCCATTCGCTCAGGACTGAGCTATTTTGAGATTTTTAGCGATTTTCTGGACCTAATCACGTCGTAGGAAATTTCGATTCCATATAAGGGGTTTCCATGGAAATCTTGACAGTTCTGAATGCCCGTGGGCTCGAGTTCTTGTGTGGCCTGCCTCTTGTCGTGGGATCTCGTTGGAGCCAGTAGTTCTAGCTGCTTGAAGAGGCCAATTTTGCATTTTAGAGTGTTTTATAGCCATTATTCACCACAGAAGCCCCTAGAACAGCATCATTAAGCTTGACTGGTGTGGTAGAGACCGTTCTGCTGAAAGAACCCAGCAGCGAGGAGCGATTTTCACGAACACATCTCGGCAGTGCCATTACGGAATTCAAAATGGCGGAGTCAACTGTGAATTATAATTACTTGTAAAGCGCTAATGGACTTTACGGAATTAGCGCTATAAAAATAACACTTATTATTAATATAAATCATCTCTCTGGTCTTTCTGTGGTGGATTCCAGGACCTACAAAGGCATTTTTGGCGACTTTGGACTTGTAAAGAATGCAACCGGTGCAATATTTTGCCTGTAGAACCGAGTGGCTCGACACTCTATAAAAGTCTAAACAACGGAAATGGCGGGATGCTTGCTGTCGAAAATTCCTGTATGTTCCCGGCATCTTTTTCAGGCGTGCAGAATGAAAACACGTGTTAGCGAAAGTGGTCCTAAGGAAATGGCTATTGTTCGGCGAGTTAAGGAAGAGAGAGGGAAAAATTCATGACTATATCAAGAAGAGAGATGGAAGTTTGCCGAGAAAGTGGTGTTTTGTTTCGCAAGGATGTATTTTGGAAGAAAATCCAAGTCAAATGTTGTTCATTTTCGAGGTGTAAAATTGCATCAAAAACACGCATTTTTGATTTTTATGGAAAACAAATTGGACTAATGCCCAGAAATCGGACCTGTAAGTCAGTTTACTTGAGGTTAAAATTTGAAGAGTTATCTAGTTGTCACTAATAACTGGCCATGAGATCGATGTTACGAAAATTCAGAAAGTTAGAATTTTTCAAAGCAGTATCAATGTTTACGGCCGGTTTCAGCAGGTGTAGGAGTCAATGGGTTAAGTTAACTAGTAAGGTGACAAGAATGTTAAACAAACAACTTGGCCTTAATTGACTCAGATTCAGATTAAGCATTGACACTGACATTTACCTTTACTTGATAATGACATCTGATGATGTCGAAATGTCGTAACTTTATATTGCTGATTTTTCTTATACAATGTATCCCTCAATCATTACTTATATTATTATTATTATTGTTATTATTATTATATTAATTCATTTTCTCTTGTAGGTGGATTCATTTTCAAGAGGGGTGAAGTTTCTTCCTCTGTTTTACGCCATTACTATAACCATCAATCTCTTCTCTGTTTTCTACAGAGGATCACACAGTGAGTTCATGATGAATTATTAGCGTCGTATGAGTGAGAAGTGATACTGTACATACATACATACATACATACATTACAATGGCCGTATGCTTTCAGGCTTGTCAAAGTATAAGCGGGCCAGGTCGCAGTTTTCAGTGGGCGGATAATGCTATCCCTTTTTATTTATTTATTTATTTATTTATAACAACTTGATTAACCAAGTGCAAGGTCCGTGCGGGAAGTTATGGACCAAGTTTTTTCGCAAGGCCTTATGGCCGAAGCGCGTAGTGCGTGGACCATAAAAAGTGTGAAAAATGAGGACCATAACTTCCCGTATGGACCGAGCAAGCGAGGTTAATAAGATATTTATTATATAGCTTTTCCTTACATTACCGTTTTCAGCGGGCCATACGGGAAGTTACGGCCCACAAATTGACCAATAAGAGCGCACATAATATCTGTGCTATATAAGAAAAAATTATTATCCACTGGACAAATTTGGACCCTTGTCTCCAGTATAAACATACATTTCTTTGTTCACTTTTTAAATGTCTGCATTTCAGTTGCTGCTTGTCCAAGCCATTTCAAACTCCTGAAACTTACTAAATCTGATATAATCTTTCTCATATATTTCTTAGTTAGATTACTTTCTAAAACTCGTTGACAGTCCTCCACTCGTTTAAAATTGAAGTGGCTAATTTACTGTTGTGTGCTTCATGTTTATTTGTGGATTTTTCTGTTTAAACAGTGCTTCACTTCAACAAGATTCCTCTCTATGGTGTCTTCATACTCACGTTTGGCGGCGGTATCCTCACTGCAATTATCGTCAAACTCTGGATCGCTCCATTCTTACAACGCAAAGTAATCTGTGAGATGGCTGCCAAAGATGAATGCAGTGCTGCTTGTACACCGACGTCTGACCCCGAAGAACGCTTCGGTGTCGAGATTAAATTTGGTAATGGCTCGAGAAAGAAGCAGAATAAAGATGGTAGGTTGACATATCTTTATCATGTTTTTCTTTGCCACCATTTGCAATGTGAAAGACGGTAGATAGATAGAAACTTTAAACATGGTTGTAGGGTCTTGAGATACCTGTGGTAGTGTATATTATGGGATACGTGTTGTTTTAGCACATGGCGGCCGTGTTTGCAGTGTAGTATTTCACTGTAGCTTAAATGCATTAAATGGAGGCTCAGTTTTACACAATAGCTCTCGACTTCTCCCAAACTTCCCTCGTGTTTATATCAGGCTATGTAAACACGGGAAACGATTTCTATTTGTTTTATAAAATAACTACAAGGATTTCTTTCGTAAAACTCCTTTATTTACGCGAGATTTTAGTGATCAAAATTTCAATTCTCCTGAAAAGCGTCAGAAATCGCCCATCATCCAATCAAATCTCACGAAAGAAATCAAAATGGCAAAGCGACTCGTGCTTGTTACACTTTGTTTTTGTATCCTGTGAACACGAAACACGAAGAAAAGTGAGAAAAGCTGAGCCGAATCACGATCAATGACAAAGAGTCGTCAAACTTTCTGAAATATTTGACATCTTGATGAATGGAGCACGAAGTCAGGTAGCCAAATATCCACAGTTTTTGTCGTATTTTTGAATCTTTTCGTCGCTTTTCTCGACAAGAATGTATAAACGATGGACGTTTCTGAGACATTTCAAGATATTTTTTTCTTTGACATATTTTACTAGAGATATGAATGTTCTGGCGAACCCGCCGTGTAGCTACAAGAATCGCTCTGTTTTTACTCTTTTGTGAGTATAAATACGGCTATCTTTTCTTGATATTTTCAGTCGTACACTTGAGAAAATATAAGACTTATGTGTAGCTAAGTATAACTTACAAAATGGTTAGTACCGTATTTGCCGGTGTATAAGTCGACCTTTTAACCTCTAAAATTTAGCTTGAAAAATCGACCTCGACTTATACACCGGGTATGAAAATCGATCAAAGCAGAAATGACCTTAAAAACCCATTTAAATCAATAGCTTTATCTAAGATAACATCTAAATGATGTTTGTTGAGATAAATGACACATAATTTTCAAAAGAAGAAGCGTAGAAGTGTTTATTAGAACCAACGAACTTGCGACGAACTTGAGACTAATCATCGGAGCCACCATGTTGTTCGCAAATCACATAACTTTGTTTAGTAGTTTCCTTTTGGTCATCACTGTACCTTAAACCCGATCGATGATAAACATCTTTTAAATGATGTTTGTTGGGATTATTCGCAAAAGAAGAGCCACAAACTATCGGACTTCAGACACGAGGGACATGATGAGCCGCCATTTTGTTTGTAAATCACATGACTTTGTTTAGTAGTTTCCAGTCCATATTAACCGTCAAGAAGTTCAACATCGTATTTATAAATACAGTAACCTTTTTATTAGTAGCGTTTGAAGTTCTTTGGTATGATAACTACAAATTTGCTAGTTTTTGAAGGCGTCTCAACTTGAACTTTTGTTTACGCTTTTGTTTATGCCAACGCCAGGTTACCAAGCAATACAAAATGGCTGCCGATACAAGATCGTGCGGAAATGTCCGACTTTTTGGGGGCTTTTGCATCTAACTTCGAATAGATTTGACATCAAAATATACTTGATGCTCTTAAAAAAGTAGGGTCGACTTATACAAAGAATATATGATAAAATCAGGAATTTTGACCTCCTTTTAGAGGGTCGACTTATACACCGAGTCGACTTATACACTGGCAAATACGGTATGTGATTGAGAAAACTGAGCTGTTATGTTTAGTTTTCTTCGTTATTGTGGACAGAAATAATTGGACGATTCGTCGAGTTTCTTGCCAGCCGAGTTTGAATGAACTTGAACTCAATTCTTGCAAAATTACTTAATTTTCGGTTTAAATCATCAAAATCACATCTAGATAGAACTTGAACTTAACTAAACAAGAAAAACTGTAATTCTATGGCTTTTGTTTAGTAAATAAAACATGTTTGACAACAGAAAAAAATACATTTGTGGTCAGTTATTTTTACAATCAAATCCACTGCATCGCTTCAAGGTTGTCCAAGGTCATGAACCATGTTTATATAGCCTCATATCAACATAGTAATTAACCAATCAGAGCGCGCGTTATATCTAAATTATTTTATAAAAAGTGTTTGACAAGGCCAAAACGTCTACAATGGTAGTTTTAACACTAGAGACTGATTTACATACATGTAAAAGCTGTAATAGTCAAAAATTCAAACATTATACCATAAGTATATAATATAGTAATAACATACAGTCAATGCCATTAACGTTGTCCAGCTAAAAATAGATTAACACTACAATAAATGTCACGTGTCTCATTCTATATTTGTTTTGCATTTTAATAATTTCAAAAGCATAAATCACCTCAGTGTGAGAACAGAGTTTTAACAATGCCCGTTTTCACAGGCAGAGGTGATTTATGCTTTTGAAATTAAAATTCCACGTGTGCAAAACGAATATAGAATGAGACACGTGACATTTACTGTAGTATTAATCTCCAGCTGGACAACGTTAATGACATTGACTGTATAAGTAGTTGTATTAAAGATTGCAGTAGGTTGATCTCTATGAGCAAACTGAGTCCATAAACCGTAAGCAAATGTCATGTTTAAATAGTAACTATTGAACATCGGAGAGTATTTTGTTCAATACTTATTGAGAAACTGGCTTTTCAAAACAGTACAATTTACAAAGAATGCATGGCTATAGTTTGCGGACCTCCAGCAATACATTCTGTGAGATTATTAACATTTTAAGTCCCATAATTCCAAAATTGTTCAATGTGTTACTCTCAATTTGTATTGGCTTCTTATTTGTCTAACAAAGAAGCCAAATTAGAAACTAGAACTACTTTCTGTCTTTCTGCCCTCAACTCTTTGTGTGCTAATTTTTTTCAGGCAAAGACATGCATTAGAAACATTAATAATATATAGGGACAATTGAAGGGTTGCCCATGAAAACGACGTAAGTGACTTTTCTGATGATTTTTAAAATATTATGCAATTGCTTCAAAAATACACCTGGCTTATTGATACCTATATAAACATGATTTGGTCATTTTTAGATCGATTACACTAGAAAAAGAACTTGTTTTGCAGTTTGTTTTTCATAGAAATCAAAAATGCGCGTTTTTGACGTCATGACAATGTGCGACATTTGACTTTGATTTTCTTCCAAAATACATCATTGTGAAACAAAATGCCACTTGCTCAGCAAACTTCCATCTCTCTTCTTGATATATTCGGGGATTTTTCCCTGTCTCTTCCTTAACTCGCCGATCAACAGCCATTTCAATTCGACTATTTCAGGATCCCTGTTGTTTTCGAACTCACGACCGAACTGCATTCTGGGATATCATGAAACTTTTTGTCAGCAACATTCCGTTCCTCCATGCTATAGAGATATTTTATAAAGTCTTTTATCACCTGCACCTACAGGCAAAATAATGCACTGGTTGCATTCTTTACAAGTCAAAAGTCGCCAAAACTGCCTTAGTAGGTCCTCGAATCCACCACAGAACGACCAGAGACAACAACTCTCACTCAGCTGAATTCGCCATTTTGGGAATCTGACTACGCACCTCACCCCCGATTTCTTCCAGGAGAATGGCCTCTACCACACCAGTCAAGCTTAATGATGCTGTTCTGGGGGCTTCTGTGGTGAAAACATAGCAATAAAAGACTTTAAATAGTGGCAAAGTGGCCCAGTTCTGCGAAGCACTTCCAGAACCGATAGCCACGCCACGAGAGAACTTAACCGCGTGATAATTTGAGCCTGTGAGCTGTCAAGATTTCCATGGCAACAAAATTCGCTAAAAACTTCTAAAATCTCTGGAAGTGAAAGGTTGAAATCATTCACATCTGAAGGTTTGTTATTGGTGAACAACACGTACAGATCACTGATGCGTAAAAGTTTCCTAATTTGCATATTTTCACAAACTATCCTGATGAATTCAAGCAGAAATTAAATATACTGTAGTGCCCAAAATTCGAGTGTAATCGATCTAAAAACACCAAACCATGTTTATATAGGTATTTAGAAGCCAGTAGTTGTATTTTTGAAAGCAATTGCATAACATTTTGAAAATCATCAAAATAGTCACATACGCCGTTTTCATCGTCAGCCCTTCAATTTCAGGACAAGAACGACAGTTTTGAGCTTAAAGGGGCACTCTCACGACGCGCGCATGCGTCAATTTTAATGATATGCTGAGATTTTTAATGATATGCAGAGGTCAACGAACTCGTTTGTTTACGAAGAGAAATGCGCTAGTAAATTTCAATGTTGTGTTTTGAAAGTGTTTTACCGTCAAGCTTTCGCAGAGTGCTTCCAAATTATTCAGAATATACAACCTTTACAGTGTGTGACCTAAATATTTCATGAAATAAGTACTTATTATAGCGACTTCTGGTGATGGAACAGCGATAAATAGCAGACAATCCGAGGTGACAACTCAGGTCTCAGATAAAGTTATTAACATTTCACATCGCTAAAAACCAAGTCCGTATTACTTCTTTGCTTCAAAAAAGACTAACGAAGATGTACATGTCACTACTGTATAAGGTACTCGTGTTTTCTTAAATTGTAAGAGTACAAAA
This sequence comes from Actinostola sp. cb2023, assembly GCA_033675265.1. Classification (NCBI taxonomy): domain Eukaryota; kingdom Metazoa; phylum Cnidaria; class Anthozoa; order Actiniaria; family Actinostolidae; genus Actinostola; species Actinostola sp. cb2023. The sequence continues at coordinate 239,679 of JAUJYZ010000778.1, read as the reverse complement.
GAGTGCAAAAATAACTGCACAATATAATTCCTGTGTGAAAAGTATAATCACTGAGTTCTCTTTGTCGTTGTGTCACTACTTCTAAACCTCGCAGAAATAAAAACTCATACAATGTGACAGTTGTTTGCAATAGCTTCAGTTCATATGAACTCGAAGGAATACATTGATATGATGTATACAACTGAGTTCTTTTTGAGAACATAATAATTCGAATAAAGTCAATGAACGCGTTGTCAAACATTGTTGTTGTCGTTCGGAATACTTTCCTACCTCCTTTGGTACTCCAGAGCTGTTAAAGAGAAGTATAGCGAACTCAGAATATGTAGTATAACCGTATTCTATCTTCCCAGTAAACCAAAACTTATAAACCTGTCGCCTGAATACATTCGTTGTCAACCACTACATCCCGGCGGCCGCCATGAGAAGCCATCGCCATCGCTCTCGCCGATTAAATAAAAAGCGTATAAAATTGGACTTCAAACCAAAAATAACTACCTACAAATACGAAACAACAATCAATCTAAGTACTGAATAAGTATCATCTTCTAGAGTGCAAGGATTACAATGATATAATTCGATATATTAACACACTGAATTTGAATTTTCCTCGGGTCTCTTGAAAGCGTTGGTCAACGATTTCAAGATTGAGGCCAAGATTCGCGCATGCGTGTGTCGTGACAGTGCCCCTTTAATAGACATGTTTCGACATTACAAACGTCATCTTCAGTAAGACTAAGTGACACTGGTTTCTACATATATATATAACTATGAATACATGTGGGAATGTTATAATTTACAAAGAAAACATAAGACAGAACAAATTAAATATTTAACGTTCTTGTCGTTCTTGTCCTGAAATTATTATTGCATTTGCTGCTACATCGACCTTTTGGATCTATCATTCACGACATTGCAGCCAAATATAGGGACAATTGGGACAATTTTGGGATCAATCACTCACTCATTCACTCACTCGGCTGTAACTTTCAGTACGTTACCGCATTCTAATACCCAGACCCTTCTCAGCTTTCTCACGAAAAATCGAAGGCTCTGGCAAGAGACAAACCGGAAGACCCAGATTCTAGGTCGTCAGATATGCGCATGCTCAATATGTTCTAACTTCTGGTGACAAAATGATGGACTTCAGTGAAGTTCTCGCCGATGCTCAAACAAAACTTCATCTACATTTCAGTCTAAAAGAAAAACAGATATCTGACGACCTAGAATCTGGGTCTTCCAGTTTGTCTCTTACCAGAGTCTTCGATTTTTTGCTAGAAAGCTGAGAAGGGTCTGGTTACGAGAATGTACGTTACTGCTGAAGTACATCACAGGCCTCACAACTTTGGGGAAAGGGGGTGGTGACCATGAGTTTGCCAACAGGTGTTTTTGATTGTCTCTAGAATGTAACGGCGATGCAGTCCAAGACGATGACCCTCAAAAAAAAATGATATCCAATGTCACTATAGCAACGTTAAGTCCCACAGATGAGAAACAGCTGATATTTGATCCAGATACTCCAGACGGAGGACATCAAGAGAGCCACTTGGGGGATGTCAGACTGCGTTCCTACTCAATGGCAATGCAAGTCACGGAAACTAAAGTCAAAGATGAACCGATGACTGGGAGACTTTTTGCCTTCTTGCAAATCATGACAGCCTGCTTTGGTGCATTTGCTCATGGTGGTAATGACGTCAGGTAGGATTACTGCATACATGTATTACTTACTACATACTCAACTGTTAGCACCGCTAAAAAACGGTCACATTTTGAATTTTGGTTAACTCACGTGACCATAATGGTCATGTGACATTCAAATCAAGTCTACATGATCAGAACAGAGTGGGAATATAATGTCACGTGACCATTCTCGAAACAGTCACATGACATTCAATTCCGGTCTCCATGATCAGAACAGAGCGGGAATATAACACGTAGATAGATAGATAGATAGATAGATAGATAGATAGATAGATAGATAGATAGATAGATAGATAGATGATAATAGTTGATAGTGATTTCAGTAGTAAGATAGATATTAGATAGATAGGATAGTCTGTGCAAGACTGATAGATAGCATAGATGTGATCTATAGATAGATCTAGATAGATAGATAGATAGAGATTCTTTAGATTTCCAAAGGAGAATTAGATGGATTTGGATCACACAGGGTAGTCATCAGTTGTACCAGAGTTAATTACGTGAGAAAATCGGTCTCCAGGGAAAATAATGTCACGTGACCATTTGGAGCTCTCCTGAGGGTTAACCAAATAGGCCCGAGGGGTGGTGTATGGGCTAGTAAATATTGCCGACATTCGAGGTAATCTGTGATCTGTCTTGAGATTCTTTGATTTCCAAAGGAGAATTTGGATTTGGATCACAAGTCACTTGTAAGAGTTAATTACCGAGAACGGACGCAATAAACCATATACATCCTGAGGGCCATAGGCCCGAGGGATGGACGCAGGACGCAATCACTGTGATTATTGTTCCAAATTCCCATGAGGAAATGTCAAACAATTGCCTTTCAATTCTGTATAACGAGAATGATAATTTGGTTCGCGAAAGAGTCAAAAGGATTTTTTGTATCGAAACCTCCATGGGTAAGCACAGTAGTCTAGTGTGTTAAGGAGGGTGCAAGTAATCGGAAGAGCCGGGGTTCGATTCTCGATTCGACTTATCAAAATATTTTTTTCTTCAAAATTCGCCAAGTCTAAAATTTCTCAGTCTATTGCCGACGTAAATATAACCGGGAAAGCATAGAACGAGGGCAATATCTGTATATTGCCCTAGAATTGTAATTGGAGCTGGGAAATATGGGATATAAAGCCCGATGGAAAACAAAGAAAACCGAGTCAATAATGTAATAAACACAGTTATTGCTTGGATTTCTTCAATTGAAAGTGTCCGAACTATGTCAATAAATATGTGATCTCTGATCAAAATCACAGTTATTTCCAAAGCTTTGGATTTTGATCACAAGTGAAAGTGTCCATGGATTTCTTCAATTGAAAGAAAGAACTATGTACAATATAATATGTGATCTCTGATCAAAATCTAAATTCTCCTTGAAGTTCTTTGATTTCCAAAGGAGAATTTGGATTTTGATCACAAGTCACTGTTCTTGCATGGATTTCTTCAATTGAAAGTGTCCATGGAAGAACTATGTACAATATAATATGTGATCTCTGATCAAAATCTAAATTCTCATTGAAGTTCTTTGATTTCCAAAGGAGAATTTGGATTTTGATCACAAGTCACTTACACAGTTCTTGCATGGATTTCTTCAATTGAAAGTGTCCATGGAAGAACTATGTTTGTAATATAATATGTGATCTCTGATCAAAATCTAAATTCTCATTGAAGTTCTTTGATTTCCAAAGGAGAATTTGGATTTTGATCACAAGTCACTTACACAGTTTTTGCATGGATTTCTTCAATTGAAAGTGTCCATGGAAGAACTATGTTTGTAATATAATATGTGATCTCTGATCAAAATCTAAATTCTCATTGAAGTTCTTTGATTTCCAAAGGAGAATTTGGATTTTGATCACAAGTCACTGTTCTTGCATGGATTTCTTCAATTGAAAGTGTCCATGGAAGAACTATGTACAATATAATATGTGATCTCTGATCAAAATCTAAATTCTCCTTGAAGTTCTTTGATTTCCAAAGGAGAATTTGGATTTGGATCACAAGTCACTTACACAGTTTTTGCATGGATTTCTTCAATTGAAAGTGTCCATGGAAGAACTATGTTTGTAATATAATATGTGATTTCTGATCAAAATCTAAATTCTCCTTGAGATTCTTTGATTTTCAAAGGAGAATCTCTCTTCATGATTATAAATATTTACATGTTTTCTTGCAGTAACTGCATTGGCCCATTAATATCCTTATGGATTACATTTCGTGACGGACAGATCCAACAGAAGGTTGATATACCTATATGGATACTACTATATGGTGGTGCTGGTATTTCTGTTGGACTGTGGGTATGGGGGAGGCGTGTCATTAAGACAGTTGGTGAAGACCTTACACCTATTACTCCTACAAGGTAAGGTTGATATACCTATATGGATACTACTGTATGGTGGTGCTGGTATTTCTATTGGATTGTGGGTATGGGGGAGGCGTGTCATTAAGACAGTTGGTGAAGACCTTACACCTATTACTCCTACAAGGTAATGCAACGAGAAGTTTTGTTCCAAATCAGAAATTTAGAATTTGAAGTAATGTTTCAAGGCTGACAATGAGGACTAGTCAGAATTTCCAGTCTGCGCAATTAACTTCGCCTCGGACTGGAACTACAGAGTAGTTGCAAAAACTAATTGCAAGGACTGGAAATCCTGTCTGGATGGAATTGGTGGCATTGGAACAACTTCAACTCATTATTGATTAATAATTGGAGAAATTCAAAGTTAAAGTTGATCAAATGGTATGCTAATTAAGACCACATTTCTAAACGTCCTTCACTGTAGTGATTTTGCATTGTTTTGTCCTTACAAGTTATTAATGAGAAGGAAAGTTGAAGTGCTAGAAAGATACCCATAAAAATCCTTCAGAGTGTTAGTCCTAGAAAAGAAAGGAGAAAGAACAATTTCTGATCCCAATGGGATTTAAACCCACGACCCTCGGAACTGATCACCGATGCTCTACCAGCTTGTAGGCGAAACACTTTCCTAGTTTTCAGATACATATTTAGTTCATAGCAAGTTCTTTATATTGAAGAAATAGGAAACAAGGAAGCATGCTTTATCAAGTTATAGAAGCATGCGGGAATTGAAAGAAGACGAGAGAAATGTAAGTGTAGCCGAGTGCTTCTCCAGTCTTCTTTCAATTCCCAAGTGCTTCTATAACTCGATAAAGCACAGCTGCCAGGTTTTCTATTTCTTTTAAATAAAATACAATAAATTATGATTTTTTCAGGAAAGTTTTCAAGTTTGTTCATTCCAAAAATGTTTGAATAATTTGAGCATGTGTGCAATAGAGCATGCGGAATATGCATCCTTAGGCCAACCAGAGCGTGTGTTATATATATGTTTGTTTATATAGTGTATTTGGTAGAGAGGGTCATCTTGTGTAAGCTCATTGTTTGACGTTATTGGGAAAACATCTGAAGAAGGTGCCATAAATGTTCAGGTTTTATTTATATTTATTTAAAATTGATTTATATTCTTGCGGAGTCTGACTTCTATTGACTGTATTTAATAGTATTTTCTCTTTGATCATCAGCGGCTTTACTATTGAAATTGGGTCGGCCATCACAGTTCTTCTTGCGTCGAACCTTGGGATCCCAATCAGTACGACCCACTGCAAAGTCGGTTCTGTTGTCATGGTAGGGCGTGTCAGGTCCAAGGAGACTGTTGATTGGTCAATCTTTAGGAACATCGTGCTGGCATGGATTGTAACTATGCCTGTTGCAGGTATGAAGGTTTTTTGTATTCATTTTCCTGGTACATTTTAACTTGATCTCAAATGGTGTTTTGAAAACGAGCTATCATTCTGCATTTGAGACAGGTCTCTACTTGCACTTGCAAGGGAGGCAAATAATTTAAGCAAGATTTCGTTCACCAGCCATTTTAAAATTCAAGTCACCCCCTTTAGTACCCCCTTTAGTACCCCCTGTAATACCCCCCTTAGTACCCCCCTTTAGTACCCCCCTTAGTACCCCCTTTAGTACTCCCCTGATTTTTATACTAATATTTTCACAACTTTCATGTAAACCAGTTTTCAAAGCTGATGATAAATTTGTGCTTAAATAAAGTTTTTCATTCATTCATTCATTCCTTAGTACCCCCTGTAGTACCCCCTTTGGTACCCCCACTTTAGTAGCCCCTTTAGTACCCCCTTAGTACCCCTTTGGTACCCCCTTTATTACCCCCACTTTAGTATCCCCTGTAGTACACCCTTTGGTACCCCACTTTAGTAGCCCCTTTAGTACCCCCTTTAGTACCCCCCTTAGTACCTAGGTACTCCTTTAGTACCCCCTTTAGTACCCCCTTAGTACCCCCCTTTGGTACCCCCCTTAGTATCCGCTTTAGTACCCCACTTTAGTACCCCCCTGTAGTACCCCCTTCAGTACCCCCTGTGGTACACCCCTTTAGTACTCCCTGTAGTACCCCCCTTAGTACCTCCTGTAGTACCCCCCTTCAGTATCCCCTGTAGTACCCCCTTTAGTACTCCCTGTAGTACCCCCTGTAGTACCCCCCTTTAGTACACCCTTTGGTACCCAATTTAGTAGCCCCTTTAGTACCCCCTGTAGTACCCCCCTTAGTACCCCCCTTTGGTACCCCCCTTAGTATCCACTTTAGTACCCCACTTTAGTACCCTCCTTTAGTACCCCCCTGTAGTACTCCCTGCAGTACCCCCTTCAGTACCTCCTGTAGTACACCCCTTCAGTACCCCCTGTAGTACCCCCCTTTAGTATTCCCTGTAGTACCCCCTGTAGTACTCCCTGCAGTACCCCCTTCAGTACCCCCTGTAGTACACCCCTTCAGTACCCACTCTAGTACCCCCCTTTAGTACTCCCTGTAGTACTCCCTGTAGTACCCCCTGTAGTATCCCCCTTTAGTACCCCCTGTAGTACCCCCCATAGTACCCCCTGTAGTACCCCCATAGTACCCCTTTAGTACCTCCTGTAGTACCCCCCGTAGTACCCCCTTTAGTACCCCTCTACTTGAGTGGGCACTGTGCTAATTATTGCATGTCATTTGTAGGTGGACTGTCTGCTGCTGCATATGCTGGTCTACGTGAGCTAGTGTGAGTTTCTCATCGTTCATGGTGTAGTACAGCAGTCGTTGATTTATTTAAAAATTGTACCTTGTTTTTTTTATTTAAAAAGGGTTGGCATTTATTAGATACATTTATTTTTGTGCCTTTTTTTCTTTCTGTTGAATCTGGAATATCTGGAATAGTTGGTTGGCAATTGAAGGGCTCCCTGCAAGAAGAGTAAGTGATTTGTGATCAAAACCAAAATTCTCCTTTGAAATTCCAAGAATCTCTAGGAGAATTTAGATTTTGATCAGAGATCACTAACGTTGTTCTTGCAGGGAGCCCTTCAATTCTGGAACCTAGCATTAGAAAATGTACAAATGTTTGTAAGTGTGCTACGTATCTCATGGTACAATGTGCAAATGTTTGTAAGTGTGCTACGTATCTCATGGCACAATGTGCAAATGTTTGTAAGTGTGCTACGTATCTCATGGTACAATGTACAAATGTTTGTAAGTGTGCTACGTATCTCATGGCACAATGTACAAATGTTTGTAAGTGTGCTACGTATCTCATGGCACAATGTACAAATGTTTGTAAGTGTGCTACGTATCTCATGGTACAATGTGCAAATGTTTGTAAGTGTGCTACGTATCTCATGGTACAATGTACAAATGTTTGTAAGTGTGCTACGTATCTCATGGTACAATGTACAAATGTTTGTAAGTAAGTGTGCTACTACGTATCTCATGGCACAATGTACAAATGTTTGTAAGTGTGCTACGTATCTCATGGCACAATGTACAAATGTTTGTAAGTGTGCTACGTATCTCGTGGTACAATGTGCAAATGTTTGTAAGTGTGCTACACATATCTCATGGCACAATGTGCAAATGTTTGTAAGTGTGCTACGTATCTCATGGTACAATGTGCAAATGTTTGTAAGTGTGCTACGTATCTCATGGTACAATGACCTATTAAGTTTGTATCACCTATCATGCGACTCATAGTAATTATTGAGAAGATCATATGTTGGAATTAGTAAATGTGGGAAGTTTGAAAGATAGCAGTGCAAGAGATCCAAACTTTGCTCTCCTAATTTGTATAATAGAGGACAACGGCTTGCACTCCAAGCCAGAAAACAACAACAACAACAACAAATGAATCCTGATAGACTGAACAATTTGGATGACTGCAACTTTTGTATTCACTCGATTCAAACTTTCCATGTTTCCTAAATTGATTGGCATGCTCTTTCTAGTTATGATATTTGTGTTGGTATGTTATGTGGGTTGAAATTTAAAAAGTCATGTGACTGGTCATGTGACTGGTCATGTGACTGGTCATGTGACTGGTCACACAAGCTCATTGTCTGACTGGTCGTCTTCGTATAGCTGCACAAAAGTCATGGCTATTGCTTTTTTATGTCAAACAATACATAGAGTGACAATAGAACAATAGCCAGGACTTTTGTGTAGCTATACGAAGACCTGGCCAGTTATTAAGGATTTTCTATTGCTTTAGAAGATCACGATAAACACAACAGTAAACACTTAATCCAATAAAGGTAGTCACTGGAAAGTTAAAAAAGTAGGATCCTGAAGGATCATGGGAGTATCTATTTGCAGCCATATTCTTCATAAACGTCTTGTACTAAACAAGAACATTGTGGTGAAGCAAATTCAAGTGACATTCAAAATGAGATGGCTGTTGTTTTTTTAAATGTCAGAGAATTTGGCTAAAAAATCTCCCATGATTGTTTTGGAATGCACCTTTGAGAGTCAAGGGTGACTAACTTAATTGAAATAGGTGTATGTAGAAAAAGGAAAAAAACATTTGTTATTGCAGTAGCTTGCAGAAACAAATCAAAAACAAACACAACACAACAGCAAAAACACAGTAGAAATGACCTGACATGAATGAGATGAGACATCCGGTACAATACAGTGGAGTAATCATCATTTATTCACTCGTTTGACTGATAATACTTGCTGATATTTCACTCATGATTCGTGAAATTCCTGAAATATCTGTGCATAAATCCCTTATTCCATGATTTGACAGATAATTCTTGCTGTTCTCAAGAAATTCCTGAAATATCTGTGTATTACACTGAAGTATCTATCAAACTATGCTGTATGTATTCAATGCTCTCAGTAGTCTGTGAGGAAGTCTTATGACATAGGAATTGTGGTATCAATTGAGCCATTATCCGTACATGTAGCTTGAGAAATCCCAAACAATAGTTTTTAAAATCACAAATGGTAGCTATAGAATTTGGCCTAAATTATAGGGATAAGGTGATAGCTATAGAATGTAGCCCTATGTTATAGAGGGATGTTATAGAGTGTTTCACACCATCCATCTCTTGGGTCAAGAACAGTGAAATATTTTTCTTATGAAAAATTATTTAATTGAATTAGTTATCATTTCACTCTGATTAAATCCGGGAAGTGATTTTGATGTTAAAAATAATAATTGTTGCTTGGTTTCAATCAGTAACTGTTGTTAAAGTGCATATGAAGCAAATTTTTTTTCATTTAAAAATCGATGTGAAGTGAATAGTGGGATGTTTCAGTATTTTGTGATTTGAGCTTCGCATTTGTAAGTTATAAAGGTTTGAAATCATTTTGACGTTATTTTGGTTACAATTTATAATACAATAGCGCCCTTGTGCAAATTATTGACATTTTTTAACTGGGCAAAAAGTTTTCTGAAACTTATATAAATGATGTAAAACTTTTTTTTCTATTTCAGAGAAGAATGATGCTTGAAAAAATATCAATAAGTTACGGCGTGCAACCAAGTTGACGTCACCAAATTAGCATATCACGATTTTAAACCTTTATAACTCGCAAATGTGAAGTTCAAAACACAAAATACTGAAACATCCCACTATTCACTTCATATGTAATCGAATAAAAAAAACAAAATTCGCTTCATATGCACTTTAAAAGTCCTTGAAACTTATTATTTGCCTTCAAAGTTAAAGTTAGGCAATGGTAGGAAAACACTGTCCTCCATGTGCTATCAAACAGAGAGAATTTAAACTGATGGAAATTCCTCACAAGACCAGAAAAATGACATCCATTGAAACCAAACAATTCAGAGGTCTTTTTGGATATTTTTATACGTCGGATACTTTTATTATTATTATGATTTTTCTAAAAACGGTTTTATAAATATATGAAGTTTGGTGAGATATCTAGTACTGGGGTGCTTTAATACCATTTACTCGGAAAAACCGGAAATTCCGGTTTGAAAAAAAAATGTATGTGTCATTCTGATCGGAAAATTCCGGAAAACTCGGTCTAATGGTACACGCGTCTACGGAAAAAAACGAAAAGAGCGGGAAAAGTGGATTACCTCAATCGCCACACAGAGTTTTCCGAAACTTTCCGATCGGAATGACACATACCATTTGTTTTTCCAACTGGAATTTCTGGTTTTTCCGAGTAAATGGTAAGCACCCCTGAGCATACATCATGGCCTTTAAACTACACAGCATACATCATGGAGTCGTTTTCGTATGAGTGGGAAGTTACCGTCATGGTACGGAATCAAAGACATTTAATTCTACCAATCACAGCACGCAAAATCAGGGTTATCGCCAGTGTAATATAATTTATACAACACAACTGGCATCACAATAGTAAAAAACAATACTAGCTTTACAATCTATAGAACGTATCATAATAGTAAAAAACAATACTAGCTTTACAATCTATAGAACGTATCATAATAGAGATAACAAAAGAGCAGAGCAGCATAAATTATATTACACAATACCACACGATCACGGCACGGTACCACCACTGATCGCCATGAACCGTACTGTAACTACTTCCCAATCATACAAAAACGACTCTAATATCTATATACTGTGCATTCTCTGGATACGAGTAGACTTTTAAAAAGAGTAACAAAAATATAGCTATTATTATACCCCAAACATGATTTTACCGCTATTTGCATTGCTGGTTTGCAAGTTATTATTTAATACCTGGAGCCAGTGTCTCGAAAGCCCCGTAAACGTTTCGGGCCCAAAAAGACATCCCAGAAATCTGAGACACTTACTCTACAAAACTGTTCTTTTGACATGTTTTTAATATGAACAAACTTTCCCTTCATGCAAAGTTTCATGTCTGTAAACTACTTTGTTTTGAAGATATAGATTTTTAAAGAAACCCTTTTTGGGCCCGATAAGCTTTCGGGGCTTTCGAGAAACGTGACCCCTGATAACAAAGCATTCCTCATTAGCTTCACCTGTTTGCAAATACGTCGACCTTCTTGCAAAGAGATGCATTTCATATTTTTAACAAATCAAAACATTATTCAGTATTTTATCATCACAGGGCTCCCTGCAAGAACAGAGTAGGTGACTTGTGATCATAACCCAAATTCTCCTTTGAAAATCACAGAATCTCAAGGAGAATTTAGATTTTGATCAGAGATCGCTTATGATGTTCTTGCAGGGAGCCCCTTCAATTAGATCTATGTGTTGCCGTCCTTGATGGTTGTAAGTAATAGACATTGGATAAATGTGCCTGTAGAAACTTTATGGAGCATAGAGGGAGGGATGGATATCACAGCATGCATACATATATATTACAAAGAGTATTTAATCAAGTTATATTGTTGAATAAGGCCCAGTTCAGACGGCAAACTTTTCATGTGCCAAATCTTATGGCATCAAATGGGCCACATCAAATGACCATCCAAGTATCCATCGCATTTGGAACATTAAAAGTTCAACGTCTGAACTAGGACTAAGGTCCATAAGTGTGTACAACATAGAGCCATTGAGTATGTAATGGGTCTACGACCCCTAGAATTGGAAACAGTAGTCTTATTTTAGATTTAGTAGAAGGGGTAATACACAATATTATTTTGTGTTGAAGGATGCTAGGTTAGTGTTGTGCGACGTGAACACTAGTGTGGCCACCATTACTGTCTTCACATACTTCTGTATCGAACTAAAACAACATGTCAAAATCGGTGACATAAAATAAAAGCACAAATATCGAGGGAAAAGGATTGAACTTTTTTTTGTTGCTTTTTTCTTCCTCGTCTCCCTCATCCCCAATATCCACAATGGTCTGTTTAGTTTAAGTCACCACTCGTTACTTCAAAGAGTGACTGGTTGTTGGAAGGAGTCCATGTGATGACAGTACAAGTGACCTCTGATCAAAATTTAAATTCTCCTGTGTTCTGAATTGTAGAGGAGAATTTGTACTTTGATCCTAAGTCACCATAGTTCTTGCACGGGCCCTTTCATTTGTCCGGCATTTTAAGCTCAATACAACAAAGCTATACTGGGACCTTAGTTTACTTATGATTACAATCTGTGTGATTTTTGATTTGTTTTTCAAATGTAACAATTTTCATACAAATAAAATAAAATTGGTGCAAACGTGGATCTCTATTTTATATACACAAGACCATGTGAACTTGCAGCCGACCAAGCTGTCTATCTCGAAGACTGTTAAGGACGACATCCACTGGGTAGAATCGAAACAACATGGTGGGAGGTATAGAGTACTAAAGTGTGACGTCACGAAACGATTAATTTTGCTTTTATACATTTTTGATTTCCAGTTCAGATAGAATATCATGAAAGAAGTTCACACACCAATTTTTATGACAATCGGTTAAGGTGACTCGATGGGGTTTTTGAGTCACGATACCTCTCCACTTTAAGCCGCTTGCACACTACTGGAAACAATCTCAAAGTAAAGCGACTGTTACAGCTGTGCTTGTGAAAGATGAAAGTTTGAGATGAGGTAACTTTTATGGACATCGGGGTTACCATAGCAACGTGGTGACGCCATCACCCTTTTTATTTAAAGCGTAGTTTCTTGCCTTCGAGGCAACTTTGGGGAAAACCCTTCTCAGTATGCATTGCTGACATGATTGCCTTAAGATCGGCGAAGTCTAAAGAAATTCTAAGAGAGCGTTTTCGAGAAATTTTAAGATGATTTTTTTAGGTACAAAAATACAGCCAAAACAAAACAATTGAATCAGTTTGTCACTATCCGCGCATTTAAGATGCAATGTAACGCATTTTGCACTTACATCATTCCTGTGCCATTGGACATACTTCTGCGAAGAATTAAAGGAGATCGCTAAATATGATTTCGAGAAAACCGCCTCAAAGTAAATGTGTCTTTTTGTCATTTTAGTGAAATTATGCTCTGTGTCTACTAAAGTGGCCACGAAATGAAATCCGATTGATGAATGTTTTTTGAATTTACTTTTTAAAGAGATTTATTAATATCCAACACCGTCTCCAAGTTTCAAGTTTATTGAAAACTTATAACGCTGTCAGTTTTTAATCTCAATTCGGGAAGTATCGGCAACGATTTTCTTTCTACTGGCTTGTTTATCTTATTATGCATCCCCATTGTCTTGAGTTTCCATACTCTTGTGAATTCCAGCACACTATGAATTAATAGAACGCCTGATTGCTTTCCGAAGATGGTTCCGAAATATTCTAATCTGACTAGCCAACAATACAATATAACAATTAACGACTGGTGAACACTTGTCACACTGCCGTTCTAGCCGTAATGTGACCATGGTTCGCGTTTCGAACGACCGCAAAAGAAAAGCCTCTGTGATTAACAGAACCCGCTAGAACGACAGTGTGACAATTTCTTTAGACTTCGCCGATCTTAAGGCAATCATGTCAGCAATGCATACTGAGAAGGGTTTCCTCCAAAGTTGCCTCGAAGGCAAGAAACTACGCTTTAAATAAAAAGGGTGATGGCGTCACCACGTTGCTATGGTAACCCCGATGTCCATAAAAGTTACCTCATCTCAAACTTTCATCTTTCACAAGCACAGCTGTAACAGTCGCTTTACTTTGAGATTGTTTCCAGTAGTGTGCAAGCGGCTTAAAGTGGAGAGGTATCGTGACTCAAAAACCCCATCGAGTCACCTTAAATAGCGGTCAAGATATGGCCAGTTGAATATATAATTTGCCTTAACAAATCACTGTCTTTAGGAACGGAGCCGAAAATACAGTGATTTGTTAAAGGGGGACTAGTACGTAAATCGTTCAAAGTTTGATTTAGCTGAAACTTCACTGAAATAATCTCAAAGATCCATACAATCACTGGTTAATTTTTTTCTCAAAAATTCCAATGGGAAGTAATACATTTTAATGAATCTTTAGAGGTGTCAGTGACGTCACTTAACCCAAACAATCATCACGACTTCGCTCCATACATTTCTTCATGTTTAATGTCTTGAATTATTTTATTTCTATGAAGCTAAACGTTTGTGTGAAGGAGTTTTCTTACCTTATATGTGCTTAGGATTGATTGTTTGACTAGTTTTCTTCAGTGCAGTGCTGTTATCTGAACAAACCGTTCAGATATTTTGATCACAAAATACAAAGAAATGTATGGAGCTGAGTTTGGGTTGAGTAAGTGACGTTACTGACACCTCTAAAGATTCATAAAAATGTATTACTTCCCATTGGAATTTTTGAGAAAAAAATTAACCAGTGATTGTATGGGTCCTTGAGATTATTTCAGTGAAGTTTCAGCTAAATCAAATTTTGAACGACTTACGTACTAGTCCCCCTTTAAGGCAAATTATATATTCAACTGGCCATATCTTGACCGCTATTTAACCGATTGTCATTAAAATTGGTGTGTGAACTTCTTTCATGATATTCTATCTGAACTGGAAATCAAAAATGTATAAAAGCAAAAAATATTTTTTATGACGTCATGACTTTAGTACTCTATTGGAGGGGGTATTGGTGCACCCAGACCGCAGGAAGCCCATCAAAATCCTCTTCAAAATAGGTCTAAATGCATAGCATATGTGTTCCCTATACAATCACTGGTTCTAATCAACAAGCCCTGATGTCTGTTTTGTATATCAGTCCGTTAGTATACTGACGAACTTGCTAACGGACTGATGGACTAGCACGTGCGTCAGTACCTCAGCACGTGCGTCAGTCCGGCAGCACGTGCGTCAATCCGTCAGCTCGTGTGTCGGTCCGTCAGCACGTGTGTCGGTCCATAAGCAAGTGCGTCAGTCCCTCGGCACGTGCGTCAGTCCGTCAGTCCGTCAGCACATGCGTCAGTCCGTCGGCACGTGCGTCAGTCCGTTAGCACGTCAGTCCGTCAGCACGTGCGTCAGTCCATAAGCAAGTTCGTCAGCACGTGCGTCGGTCCATTAGCAGGAGCGTCAGTCCGTCAGCACGTGCGTCTGTCCCTCAGCACGTGCGTCAGCACGTGCGTCAGTCCGTCAGCACGTGCGTCTGTCCCTCAGCACGTGCGTCAGTCCGTCAGCACGTGCGTCAGTCCGTCAGCAAGTGCGTCCGTCCGTTAGCACGTGCGTCAGTCCGTGAAGAAGTGCGTCAGTCTGTTAGCACGTGCGTCAGTCCGTCAAGAATTGCGTCTGTCCGTCAGCACGTGCGTCAACTTTAACTTGATATAATTACATGTTTTTCGCTGCGATAATAAACGCGTAACATTCTCACTGGTTCCCTGAAGTCCAACCCTTTTTAGACGTATGGCGAGTAAAGCAATACATCCCTAGCTTTAAGTCTTCCAAGCAATGTTTCTTTAGTAACGGCTCATGCCAGAGACCTGTCACGCCCGCCAGGAGCTTCCCCGTGGCATCGCCCACCGTCAACAAACCCAGAGCGAACTCCTTTTGTTTTACATCACCGATGGCTTCTGTCACAGCGTGGACCGAGTTTACATACATCGAACCCGCCGTGAACCCTTCAGTAATGCATAAGATAATAACCAATGATATATGACCAACGAAGCGATACCACGACATTAATAGAAACAAGACCAGATGTAGAAACGAAATCAACGCTAGCACCCAGGTCCTTTTGATCAAAACATACTTGAGGAGTCCTGGGTTGTAACACGTGATCAAGAAAATATGCGATCGACCGAGGAACTTGCCGATGTGGTACGTCAGCATGTAGTACGGGTAGTGGTCACGTGGTGAGATCGTGTTGCTAGGAAACGCCAGGGTGGTGATGACAGCGTGATTGGCAAGGTACTCGGAGAAGTATGTGACGAATAGAAAGAATATAAATGGAGAAATCGTCATTGCTGTTGCCAGTCTCTTTGTCAAGTCATTCGCGTCATTCTGCGAAATGTTCTCACTTTCCTCCAATGTACCCACTGCCTCTCCGTCGACTTTCTTATGCGTCATTTTTAAGTCTTTCCCTCTGGACTGTGCAATAGGTTCCTTATTGAGTAGGGCATACAAGAGGAAGTAGAATAAAGGCCATGGACCAGTTAGTGCCATGGTCGTCCTAGGTGACCAGTCCAGCCATGTGGTAAGCGCTGTAACGAAATACACAGTATTATAAGATGAAGAAATTGAAAACGCGCGCGCGTGGACTGTGCAATCCCAGCACGCGGGGATTGGCAGAACACGAGAGAAGTGTTACCGGGAGACACTTCAACACTTCTTTCGTGTTCTGATCAGTCCTCAAGTAGTCTATAAGCACAGAGCACAGCGGACAAGTTTTCTATTTCTTTTATAAAATTCGATTGAGAAAGGCTACCGAAACGCGCGTGCACTGTGCTCTCATACAACACGCGCCTCAGCCAATCAGAATGCTGGATTTAAGATAGTTATTTTAGAATGAGTGTTAAGGCCGATTTACACGATACGATTTGTCGGCCCGATTTTTGATAAGCTTTTTTCGGAAAAATGAAGAAATCGGCCCGATTTGGAAAAATCTGTTGCATTGCAACATATTTTTTCGTGTCAGGCCGATTTTTTTAAAGGAAAATCAAATGAATTGGAGTGTTAAAAACAATAGAACTCAAATCGGGCCGACAAATCGTATCGTGTAAATCGGCCTTTAGTCGCATACATACAAGGACACTCAACGCTTAACCATACAATTCTTAAAGTGCATATGACACAATTTTTTTAATTTCATTTTATAACATAGATTAGTGATGGAAATAATAATATCACAAATAATTTTTGATTAAGTTATTGTTTTTAGAGATATTTGTGAAAAACATGTCGCGAAGTGTGACGTCACGTTGTTTGATCGCACCCTGGTTTCAGGCATTGAAATCGTGGCAAATATCGTTCGCTTTTTGTGCTAGAAAATGAAAAGAACAACAAACAATTTGAAGTAGATTAAAAGTACAGATATAATACTTTAAACACCAAAAAAGTTAGAAGCTTTACCTGTTTATGTTTTTGTTTTATGGTCGGACAAAAGTATGACTATTTTGGTTATTTTTGAGGCTCTTCAAACAAAGTGACGTCATAACAACTGATGTATTTTTCGAAAATATCTTTCAAAGCAATCATTTCACAGAAAATTGATTATGTTTTCTTTGATACTACCAATAATCTGCATAATTGAGGCCAATAAAATATTTCATGTTCTATGCACTTTAAGCGATGGCGTTAGACAAGTTGGTTTTTCACATGTTCCTTAAGGTGGCTCACCTTGATTACTCAGACGCACACTACCCCAACTTTGAACGGCTGATACTTCACTGTCTGAGCTCGGTCGGGTAAACTGCGTCACACATTTACTCGGCTAGAGTTTGAATGAACTTTCCAAAAAAGTAGGTTTGATTGACATCGGCGTTAACATAGCAATGATAGGCTGAGGTCTTAGTTTTTGCATATCAGTAATTTTCTCGACATCTAGACCTAAACTTTTAAATCGACTAATATCTCTTATATTCTAGATGGAGATCTTCAAGACTGAAAAGTTTGACAACATTCTATGAGAGCGTTTTTGAAATATATTGGATTGAATATTTTCCAGCAAAAATGTAAATATTCGCCTTACTTTCTGTTATATCATCGATGCCAGTGTTTTCCTGACAGATCGAAACAATGTTTTCACCATATATCATTACTATGGCATAAAACTACTTGTCTTGAAAGTTTCATCAAGTTTGATGCACTAGATTTTAGTCGATGAAGCAAAAGTGATGTCATAAATATGCTCATTTTACTTACAGAAGTAACGTCTTTGTTACGGAAGCTTTTATTTCAAAGCTAGTGGTAGATATTTTTAAAAGTCTTTAGATCTGAAGTCTATCATGTCATGCTATATCTCTGTAAATTGCAAGCGCATTGAACCATTTTAAGGGTGCGAAATAAAACTAAAAGTATAAGGGACGTTTGCATTCATCTTCAAAAGTTTCATTGCCGTATTATTTGTTGACAGTTGGTTTATTTCCGGAATTTGTCTTTTGTCTATATTCTACATATTTCTGTGCTTTTAAATCAACAAACTTGCCATGCCTGCTTGCAACGCTTCGCCGCTGCCGGAGTGATCGTGAAAATGCTGATCTTAGTACAATGGCATTGACATAGGCTGCGGTCACACAAGCTATCACAACGATTTTTTGAAGAAGTAGGATAGCGTTCGTTGTTGTTTTCACATTGACAATTTCTCAGATTTTTGACTGCAGTTACACAGTTCTTGGTCATTCTAGAAATGAATGATATTTTTGTTGCATTCACTTTTTTTTCATTCTGAATGAGCACATCAAGGCGCACAAATTAAATTGCATTGAAGAAACGAAGCTTGCAGTACAATCTTATGGTTTTTGTGTTTGTTTTAATAAAATTGATTTGTTTTTAACAACTTTATTGGACACAAACTTACTGTGGCAAAAAGAAAATACAATAGGTGAATACAAGTTTTTTTTCAAGCGTGTTACATCTGCGTGACCGCAGCCTGTCTGTCAATGCCATTGTACTGCGTTGCAAGCAGGCATTGCAAGTTTGTTGATTTAAAAGCACAGAAATATGTAGAATATAGACAAAAGACAAATTCCGGAAATAAACCAACTGTCAACAAATAATACGGCAATGAAACTTTTGAAGATGAATGCAAACGTCCCTTATACTTTTAGTTTTATTTCGCACCCTTAAAATGGTTCAATGCGCTTGCAATTTACAGAGATATAGCATGACATGATAGACTTCAGATCTAAAGACTTTTAAAAATATCTATCCACTAGCTTTGAAATAAAAGCTTCCGTAACAAAGACGTTACTTCTGTAAGTAAAATGAGCATATTTATGACATCACTTTTGCTTCATCGACTAAAATCTAGTGCATCAAACTTGATGAAACTTTCAACTGGAGACAAGTAGTTTTATGCCATAGTAATGATATATGGTGAAAACATTGTTTCGATCTGTCAGGAAAACACTGGCATCGATGATATAACAGAAAGTAAGGCGAATATTTACATTTTTGCTGGAAAATATTCAATCCAATATATTTCAAAAACGCTCTCATAGAATGTTGTCAAACTTTGCAGTCTTGAAGATCTCCATCTAGAATATAAGAGACATTAGTCGATTTAAAAGTTTAGGTTTAGATGTCGAGAAAATTACTGATATGCAAAAACTAAGACCTCAGCCTCTCATTGCTATGTTAACGCCGATGTCAATCAAACCTACTTTTTTGGAAAGTTCATTCAAACTCTAGTAAATGTGTGACGCAGTTTACCCGACCGAGCTCAGACAGCGAAGTATCAGCCGTTCAAAGTTGGGGTAGTGTGCGTCTGAGTAATCAAGGTGAGCCACCTTAAAGTACGATGACTTACGTAAGAATGCGCGCATGCACTTTACAACTTTGCACAGCGCATGCGCAATTTTTTTTACTCTTACAGTTTATGGTGTTGAATTTCATTTCGCGTCGAGCATTCGCATTGCTCAGTGTCTTGTGCTTTGCCCTGCTTTATAGATTCGCTTTGTTTGCGAGCTAGTTTTCGAGCTTAAAAAGTCGAGTATGTAAAGGCTGTGCAATTAAGCACACGAATATGGGGCCGAACACGAGCCTGGCGCATGTATTAGCATTAGAATTGTATGTAAGCAGCTACATAAGCACAAAGATCAAAATGTTCCCATTTCTTGTGCTTGTATGCGCTTTTGCGTCGTGTCCGTTTTCACATAACACAAGTACTTATGCTTGCGTAATGCTTGCGTCAGGTCCCGTTTTCACATAACACAAGTTCTTATGCTTGCGCAATGCTTGCGCAATGCTTGCGCAATGCTTGCGCAATGCTTGCGCAATGCTTGCGTCGGGTCCCGTTTTCACTTGACACAAGTTCTTATGCTTGCGCAATGCTTGCGTCGGGTCCCGTTTTCACTTGACACAAGTTCTTATGCTTGCGCAATGCTTGTGTCGGGTCCCGTTTTCACTTGACATAAGTTCTTATGCTTGCGCAATGCTTGCGTCGGGTCCCGTTTTCACTTGACACAAGTTCTTATGCTTTCGCAATGTATGCGTCGGGTCCCGTTTTCACATAACACAAGCCCTATTATACATTCAATGAATGAATGAATGACTATCAATATCTCGTGTATAAAGCCTGAGTTTTACTAGCAACGCAATTTATGTTATTGTGAAAACGAGCCTGACGCAAGGATCAAAGTTTTTCCATTTCTTGTGCTGGCGTCGGGCCCGTTTTCACGTTCTTATACTTGCGTATATGCTTGTGTCGCTAGTGTAAACCAGCAGCTTAACCAAGACTATTTTTATAAGTTAATTATAGTACGTATAGTAATTCCATATTGGATCGGGACCGCGCGGCTCACCTACATAATACAAAGGACCAACTAGCGACGACATCCCGATACCCGCGACCAGCGCGCTTGCTGTAACGGGATCATAAAAAGCAGTCATTGACATGAACGTTATTTCACTGATTGACACGCCAGCTTCCATGATGCTTATACCCAACAACCGATAGACAATCTCACACGAGCAAACTAGCGTCAGTAGACCAGACAGAAGTAACGCGACTATTACGACGACTTTGACGAGATACGGAACGCTCTGCATGACCCACGGCACCGACAGCTTCATCGTAAGGACAGAAGTAGCAATAGAAAGTACAACAGTTGTCGTAGCGATGTTCGAGCCAGATAGAATATCCTGGGCAGAGATTAACGCTATTTCATCATACACCATGGACAGTAACCCGAAGAAGAAGAAAACTATGACCGTTCTTGGTCGTCCGTCTTTCTTCTCGTGATCTGTCTCCATTGTGTCTGGCTTTTTCCCTCAAATAAATCAGATAAAACAAAAGATATTTAAAAAATAAGATATAAGATAAAAAATGCGCGAATAGATATAGATGTGCCGTAGTTACGCCATGACACTTACTCTTAATTTGTGCAGGTGACCGGTGGCTGACCTGTAAATATCTTGTTTATCCTACCGTCGACCTGCCAGACCTTTTGCTGTTGGTCGTTACCAAGGTTACTTGTAAACAGTCCCGATCGATGGTCTGGGGAGGGGAGGGGAGGGGAGGGGAGAAGAGGGGGATATACTACCATATATAGGTTATATCGTAAATCTTAGCGCCCGGGGCGCTTATTTAATTTCGGAGGTCTTAGGGAGGCGCTTATTAGAAGAGGGGCACTTATTAGAAGAGGGGCGCTTATTAGAAGAGAGGCGCTTATTAGAAGAGGGGCGCTTATTAGAAGAGGGGCGCTTATTAGAAGAGAGGCGCTTATTAGAAGAGGGGCGCTTATTAGAAGAGGGGCGCTTATTAGAAGAGGGGCGCTTATTAGAAGAGGGGCGCTTATCAGTAGAAGAGGGGCGCTTATTAGAAGAGGGGCGCTTAATAGAGAGGGGTGCTTATTTAATTTCCTAAACCAAACATTCAGATTCTCTTACCGTATTTCGTAAACTTTATTATCAAGTACGGAAAAACGAAGCCAATATGTAACACAAAAGTTAATGTACCATACATTGTAAAGACAAGAAAGCAGTATTTCAGAAACGCTATTTTATATCTCAACATCAACTTCCTCGCTCATTAGAGGGGGCGCTTATTAGAGAGGGGCGCTTAGTACAAAACGGTTCCAAGGGGGGGGGGGGGGGGGGGGGGGGGCGCTTAATAGAGGGAAGAGGGGAGGCGCTTATTTGAGGGGGAGAGGGGGGGGGCGTATAAAAGACGATTTACGGTATATATGCCCAGCAAGGGTAGTAATTGCAATATGCTTTATCCTTAAATAGGGTCAGTTTTTTTTTTACCCCGTATCGATCCAATGCACCTTCTCGTAGTTTCCCAGAATGCTTCAGGATTCTGCGCGCGCAAGCGAGGTCAAGGTACAAAATAGATCGAAAATATTAAGAATTCAGTAGAAAACTTAGACTTTTAAGTACGTTAAAAATGCGTAAGAAGAATTACAAAGATGGATACAAATTCTCAAGCAAAGAAAATAGGTTTTTCCTGTTCTTGATTAGTTACAGTAGTCATATTTTCCTCAATACACGATCAATTCTAAATATTTCCCCCCCTGACCTCACTTGTGCGTTCTGGGAAACTACGAAAAGGTGTATAGCCACCATGGATCATGGATCTTTTTATGATCCATGATAGCCGCAAGTTGCTTCACGAGCTGAATTTAAAGGCAATCTGAAAATTCTCTTTTTTACTCTGAGTTTCACAACAACAAAAGTTTTGATTTGAAGTTTATTCGCGCAGGCTTTGCAGCTCCGAGTACTGGTTGTTATTGATTACAGTAAGTCACAGTAATGACTTACCTTATCATTTCAAAGAAAATATTATGATTAAAGTTATCGGCTGAAATGGAGTGAAAAGAAAAGAAAAGAACGGGGTGGGAAATCTGAATAGAAACTAAAAAAACGACTACAACTAAACAAACTAGATGAGAAAGCATCGAAGTAGAAAATTAAACAAAATGAAAACATTGATTTAAAAGAAATCTCACGCAAAGAAAATAAATAGCAGAAAAGAAGATGCAAGAATGTTGTGGATTCCCTGTGGTACAATATACAATGACGTAATGTGATTATTTTTAGCTCGGCGGGGGCCCCGGCCGGGTAGCCTGGGCGCCACAGAAGATAAAATGGTGTCTTTGTTCGTGTTGTTTTGAGTAAATTCTGTCTCTCATTTTCAGCATAAGAACTCACTATGCAATATTTAACGACAATCATCACTCAAATACCCTTGGATATCATTGAATCTCGAGGTCTGTGGTGTTGTTAGTGGGGTATCAACGATGAGTCAGGAGATATTGGCCTGTGAGTTGCCGTTAGGTTGGGAGATGAAGGTCGATCCGCGGACTGCTCGACCCTTCTTTATCGACCATTATACAAGGACTACATCATGGAACGACCCTAGAGAACTCAACACTACAGCAGTGAGTGATAGATAGTGTAATGCTATTCATATAAACATGGCTGTTATGTTATTTCTGTACCCAGACACCAGTCTCAGACTGCATCAATGGAGGTGACATTCGTTGAATGGTTGCGATAATATTGTTAATGTATTTTAAATGACAAGGAACACTAACAGTAATACTACTGCTTTTAGTTGAGATATTTGTAGTTTTTGAGAAGGTTTATAGACTGTGAGTCTGATGTAGTGGTGGGAGGATTAAAACCATTTAAAAATGGTTCTGACAGCTTGTTGTGAGAAACATCTATTAAACTTATTATATAAATAGCGATCATATCAGGTTGATATTATTAGTAATATTTAGAGTAATGCTTTCAATGAAAGAATAATGATAAAGATAGTACTGTTTTTGTTTGATAATATAATATATTAGAATAATAATAGTAGCAGAGCACAGGTAGCCCAAACGTAGAATCAGTGGACCGTGACGTCATTGAATATTCGTTTGACCGTTGGATTTTCGAATGGTCTCAGGAATGAGCTCTTAGAAAGACTTCAAAGGATATGGGATTCTGAAACATGTCTTCATAACAGTAGTCTGATAATTAAAGAACACTTTGGTGTAGAAATCTGAGCAAGAAATTGTGTTTTTGAGTGGTTTTGAGCGATTCGAAAATTCACCCGTTTCTAGCGTACATATAATTAGGAAAGGTTTGCAACTCCGGCCACCAAATTTTTGCAAACACTGTCGCTAAAAAAAATATCTCTCAAAAACTACGCAAGCAAAAAATATCGCCTTCCTACCACACATTCACAAATAAATGATCTTTTCAATGAGCTTTTGTGCAAATTTTTGGGTCCACCATATGCCGAGAAATATTTTTTTGAAGTTGGGGAAGTCGACGAAAAGTTCGCCGTGGCCATCCGCAGTCATCAGCTGTGCACCTAAAACGTTCTGAGGGAGGGGACGGACCGATAGATTGTTTTACAAAGATGTCCTCAAACAGATAAATGCTATATAATTTGAATTTACTACGGTGTATGTTTTAATCAGTATTACCCTGGCTGCCGCTAGCAGAGTTATATTTCATCGTTCTGATTTTCGATGAGTCTTTTGCCTTTAGCATCTATCGGTCCCTCCCCTACTCAGTGTAGCTTTTGTTAACAAATCTATCGGTCCGTCCCCTCCCTCAGAACGTTTTAGGTGCACAGCTGATGACTGCGGATGGCCACGGCGAACTTTTCGTCGACTTCCCCAACTTCAAAAAAATATTTCTCGGCATATGGTGGACCCAAAAATTTTCACAAAAGCTCATTGAAAAGATCATTTATTTGTGAATGTGTGGTAGGAAGGCGATATTTTTTGCTTGCGTAGTTTTTGAGAGATATTTTTTTTAGCGACAGTGTTTGCAAAAATTTGGTGGCCGGAGTTGCAAACCTTTCCTAATTATATGTACGCTAGAAACGGGTGAAATTTTCGAATCGCTCAAAACCACTCAAAAACACAATTTCTTGCTCAGATTTCTACACCAAAGTGTTCTTTAATTATCAGACTACTGTTATGAAGACATGTTTCAGAATCCCATATCCTTTGAAGTCTTTCTAAGAGCTCATTCCTGAGACCATTCGAAAATCCAACGGTCAAACGAATATTCAATGACGTCACGGTCCACTGATTCTACGTTTGGGCTACCTGTGAGCAGAGTAATTCTGTACACTTTTTGTACATTGAATTTATTATTTTTATTATTATTGTCATAATAGTTGCTAGATAAAATATATATATATATGTACATAAAAGGTACATATATATTATTATTATTATTTCCATCATAATTACCCATTACCCATTACCTAGGGCTAATGCTCAGAAGAACTTTAAGGGTATCTTTATAGCACTTTGACTTTCCCTTAATTTCTATCTGTCATTATTAAGTTACTCAATTTTTCTAGCCAAAAATAATGATGACAATAGAGTTAACTACCGAAGTGTGACGTCACAAAATAATTTTTGCTTTATCAACTTTCCATCCCCGATTTTGAAAGAATATCAATAAAGAATCTTACATGCCAAATTTGACAACAATAAATAGCGACTGAGATATGCCCAGTTGAATTTATAATTTCCCCACACAAATCACTGTAATTTCATCCAAGCCGAAATTATAGTGATTTGTGTGGGGAAATTATATATTCAACTGGGCATATCTCAGCTGCTATTTAACCGATTGCTCTCACATTTGGCATGTAAGCTTCTTTATTGATGTTCTTTCAAAATCGGTGATCGAAAGTTGATGAAGCGAAAATTATTTTTTTCGTGACGTCATCACTTCTGTACTCTATTTGTGCGTAAGTTAATAGCCCACCTTTTATATTTGCTCGATGACAAATATTTTATTGCAATGCAAAGAAAATGCAAAGAAATATCATTTGAACTACCGGTACTTGGTAATTTGTTCAATTTACATGTAAAAACTAAAATATAATATAATGTAAAATATATTTTAATAAAAATAAAAATATTAAATAAAATATTAATTAATTAAATTTTGAATTAAATTTTGAATTGAAGTTAACCAAACTTCACATACGTGACTAAGGGACTCAGGGACTAAGGGGAAAAATCTGAGCCCCCGATGGGATTTTGAACCCAATCTGTTGCTATTCGGATGCTCTAACCACTGAGCTACTGGCACTCTATGGTTAACTTCAATTCACATTTATCATATTACATACCGGTATGTACATTACATCTCATAATATTAAATTTTAAAATATAAATTAAAATATATGATAAAATATAAAATAATTACAGTCGAACCTCTACTAACGGCCACCTCCCCACAACGGCCACCTCTCTGTAACGGCCAGGGTTTTCTGTCCCAAACAAGAGCCAGCCCATACATTTATTCATTTCTCTAACCTCCGCATAACGGCCACCTCTACACAACGGCCACAAAATTTCGTCCCAAAGTAGCAGTTGTGGAGAGGTTCAACTGTTATTATAGTTGCCCAAATACTTGATAATACTCCAGTTATGAATCGATTCAGACACTGTTGTACTCCTATGTTTTCGTGTTCAACAATTTACACTGACTCGAGTCTGTAAGTATAACACCTAAATGAACTTAAAGAATTTATTCTAAAAACATGATTACTATAATATCTATTTTAGCTAATTAGATAATAATACTTTAAAGTGTTCTGTGTAGCTTGGTTTACAATGAGGGTTTATCATGTAATTTCAAAACTCATAGGACAAAGAAAATGATTATCATAGCTGGAAAGAGCTCATTGAAATTAGTAAAAATGTGAAGTTTGGAAAAGATCGCTTCACAAATTGCAAAGATATGAATCTTCAAAAATCAAAAATTTTATATGAAAACCTTTGGAAATTTACGCTGGTAGGCAACTCTTGCCTCCGACAAAGGTTTTCATACAAAATTTAGATTTTTGAAGATTCATATCTTCGAAATTTGTGAAGCAATCTTTTCCAAACTTCACATTTTTGCTAATTTCAATGAGCTCTTTCCAGCTATAATAATCATTTTTTGTCCTATGAGTTTTGAAATTACATGATAAACCCTCATTGTTATAATACAAATTTAATATCGATTAATCTTTGATTACCAGGCAATGCGACCATTAAAGCCATTAAAACAACCTGACACTCCATCTGATCAGTCCATCCATAACAGTGAACTAACAACATCAAGGAAAAAGCCACAGTTAAACGATAAACAAGATATTACAAGTAACAAGGATCAACAATCTGATTCTAATCAACTAAGATGTTTCTTTGACACTCCAAATGCAAACTTTCAAGCTTGGCTCAATATTAGTCATCCTGGCTCTGTAAGCACTCTTTCATGTTATATAGAGGTTAATACAGTCATGTCAGAAAACGTTGTCGCTGACCGGCCTCACGACTACGCGACTACACCGAATTGGTGTATGGGTAGAAATCACTGTTAAAGCAATAAATTATTCACTCTGGAAATTTATTTTCTCATTATCATAAGGGAGAGTAATACTTGAATGAATGTATGTCTTCGTGTTTTACGCAAGGAAAATAAGAGTCGGTGTCAATGACTCATTTTCGGTCAAGGACGTTCCGTGCTGTGACAATGTTTATTCTGTAAAGCGGTACATAGATCATATATACATGTAATTTTTGCGCTATATAAGTATTAAATTATTATTAGTCGGGCTTCCTGTGGAAGCTCCGACTCTAAAAATGAGCTCCGTTCTTCGTTGACCCCAAATGACTAATTGGGTTCTACAGCGCATGCACCTAGACATGAAGTCTGGCCAAGAAAGATTACAAAGCACAAGCCAATCAGGGAAAGCACCGGAGGTCAAGGGGCCAAAATATAAGTCTTTTCTCGTCTAAATCTAAATTTAGATTGAAACAGGACGCTCTAGTAGCGTGAAATTAATGTTTTTACTGATATACTGTAAAGTTCGCAGTACTGAAATTGCAAGGAAAGCATGTTCTATCGAGCTCGAGTCATGCAACGACGAGCAACCAAAAACTGTTTCAATCGCACTGAAAATCGCACTATAAGATATCTATATTTAGTTCAAATAGGTTACATTTCATTTAGAAGCCCGACTTCACGCTAGAAGAGCGTCTAGTTATTATTATATTATTAATGTTCAGTCGTTGAAAGACCACTAAATCATCCAAACCACTCGCCAGCGTAGGTCTTCACTGTAAGCTCGAGGCATGGCGAATACTGCTTCAGTGATTTCTACCCATATTCCCGTTCGGTCTGGTTGCGTAGTCATGAGGCCGGTCAGCGACAACGTGACACATGTGTTATGTGGACACCCATCTATTGAGCAGACAGTGGATTGGGCCCCGAAATTTCTCACCCATGCTTGTATTCACTGTAAAAACTCCCTCTAAAGCAGAGCACGGTTCCTGAAAGCCAGATTAGTGCTAATCCAGGATTAAATCTTAAGAAAACCATTCATTTTAATCCTGGATTAATCCTCTATTAAGCAGACACCTCTATTAAGCAGACACCTCTATTAAACAGACACATCTATTAAGCAGACACCTCTATTAAGCAGACACCTATATTAAGCAGACACCTCTATTAAGCAGGCATTAAGCAGACACTATTAAGCAGACACCTCTATTAAGTAGACACCTCTATTAAGCAGACACCACTATTAATCAGACACCTCTATTAAGCAGACACCTCTATTAAGCATACACCTCTATTATTTTCATTGCCAAAAATCTGTATTCAACAGACACTTTGAAGAGAAAAGGTTACAGATTACTTTAAAGCATGAGAACACAGAAAC
This sequence comes from Actinostola sp. cb2023, assembly GCA_033675265.1. Classification (NCBI taxonomy): domain Eukaryota; kingdom Metazoa; phylum Cnidaria; class Anthozoa; order Actiniaria; family Actinostolidae; genus Actinostola; species Actinostola sp. cb2023. The sequence goes on along the minus strand of JAUJYZ010000778.1, from coordinate 211,499 downwards.
AAAAACCATTGCAAACCATGGATTCCTGGTGTAATGACTCTATTTGCAAGAAATTGTGGATAAGTGGTCTCTGATCAAAATCTAAATTCTCCTCAAAATAATTTGATTTTCCAAGGATAATTTAGATTTTGATCACAAGTTTGCACAAACCCCTTTGAACTGTGTCTGCAGATATATATTATAAGCTTCATATTTTGTTTCTCAACAGATGCCTTCATCTTCAACAGTTTACCCTGGTTTCCAAGGAGCACAACAAGGACAAACAGGATTTATTTCTCAACAACAAACATATTTACCTCAACAAGCAAACTCTTATTCACCCCAGAATTCTGGAAGTGGTCTGTCTTCATCGTCAGACATGCAATCCTATTCTGTGCCATCATTGGATTCACAGCCCTACCCTCCATCATCAGGAATTCAGTCTTTTAGCAGATCTCCACAGACCTCAATGCAAATGAATGGATCCATTGGCCTATCACAACAACCAGTTTATACAACTGGAAACGTGACAAGTGATCGTCATCCTAATTCAGCGAAAATGTCTCTTCCACCAGAATCATTTCATCACAGGTCACCTGGTTATGACATGCCGATGGAAAGTAACACCACTTCTTTACCATTTCCAGACAATCGTAAAGTCCAAGCAGGGTCACCTCATCCAGAACTACAGTTTCCTGGGAATCATTATTACGGTCCAAATCTGCCTGTCCAGTCGTTGGATAATTACCAGGATAAACAGCCCAATCAGTGGAGCTACAATCATGGCCAGTCAAGGTCTGATATGCCGAGGGATGTGCAATCCCAAATCCAGAGTGGCACAGTCAATGGTCAAATGTATATATCTGGAGTTAACCAGAGCAATCCAGGATCATCAGGGCCGCCTGATAACCCTTACCCTAATCCAGGGCAGACTAACAGTATGGCGATGTTACAGCAACAATATTCTAATGATAATAAATTTATGCCGGAGTACCCGCAGGAACAGAAGTTAAGCATGGATGAGAAGAAGATGTCACAAGGTCAGGAGTTCTCTCCTGGCAGAGTACCCCTAGGGCAAAGTAGAGTGGGTGTGGCACACATGGGGCAGGAACAGATGCCACCTCGTGTACCTGTACCTGTGCCGTACATGTCAGGTAATCCCACAGCTCAGTATCAACAGACTTATCTCCAGCATAATGACCAAAACAGACCATCGGCAGCTAGCCAAGGCCCTCAACAATATTATACAGGAGGAGCAAGCATGCCCCAACCAGCCAATCAACAAGAGCTATCTGTTAATTATCCTGGACAACATTATGGTCTGGATAGTGCACGGCAACCACTGAATCAACAAACAGGAAGTGGTAATGTGCCACAACACCCCAACCAGTTTGGGGGAGCTGGCTTTCCACCTTACTCTACCAGCCAGTCGAGTAACTTGCCACAACAATCTAGTAGCATGGCGTCATTGCCTGGGCAACGAGTGCCAACTAGTAACCTTCCTCCATCGGGATACCCTATGATGTCTAGTAACATGGCCCAGTCACCTAGACAGCCTATAACAACTAGTAACATGCCGCCACCTGGGCAACCTATGACAACTAATAACATATCCTCACCTCCTGGACAGCCTATGACAACTAGTAACATGCCGCCACCTGGGCAACCTATGACAACTAATAACATATCCTCACCTCCTGGACAGCCTATGACAACTAGTAACATGCCGCCACCTGGACATGCTATGCCACCACCTGGGCAACCTATGACAACTAATAATTTATCCTCACCCCCTGGACAGCCTATGACAACTAGTAACATGCCGCCAACTGGACATGCTATGCCACCACCTGGGCAACGTATGACAACTAATAATATATCCTCACCCCCTGGACAGCCTATGACAACTAATTTCATGTCCCCACCATCAACACAACCTACAGCACCCATGCCTAGTTCTTCACATGGACAGTCTATGGCAACTAGTAACATGGCGACAAATAATATACCACCTACATGTATGACATCCAGTGGTATACCTTCACAACCTGGGCAACCTAGGGCAAATAATAATGTACCATATTCATATAGACAACCTATGGCAACCAACAGTATGCCTCTACCACCAGAAACATCTAATATGGCGACTGGTACCGTCCAGCAGTCATATGGACATGGACAACCTATGTCTACTAATAGTATGCGGTTGCCACCAGAAACATCTAATATGGCAGCTGGTAACGTCCAGCAGCCATATGGACAGCCTATGCCAACTAATCAGATGTCCTATCAATCTGGCCAACATGTGGCAACTAGCAGCCTATCTCAGCCACCAGGACAACCTGTGATAACTAATAATTTACCTCGATCATCAGGGCAGTCTATAGCAACTAATAACGCACCCCAGTTATTTAGACAACCGACTACTAATGTATCCCAACAGCCTGTAGTAAGTAATAATCGTCAACAACCCATGGTGATGAGTAACCTCCCCCTGTCTGGACAACCTATGACAACTAGTAACTTTCCTCAACAACCCATTCCAACAAGTATTCCTTCGCAACAACCACTGGCAACTATTAACCTTCCCCAGTCATCTGGACAACCTATGACGCAGACTGCCAGTATGGCCCATGCATATGGACAACCTATGACAACTAATGACCCTAAATTATCGAATCAAAAAGGAATGTATCCTTCGGTATCTGTTGCTAATTATTATCAACAACCCAATGCACAGGGACGTTCTCCAACAACCAGTCAGCCAGGAAATCATGCTCAAGTACTGTCCTGTCAGTCTCAAGAAGGACCAGGAATTAAACCAGGCAATTATTATCCTGCGACATCTTACAGTGGGTATACCCAACATGCTTCAGGGCCTGTGGTCCTAGGACAGATGCAAGCTGGGGTACAATACCCTCAGTACCCTTACCCCAATGACCCCGCCCAACCAGGGGTTTACCCTGCACAAACATCTGTTGCTTACCCTACGCCGTCTTACGACACTAATACGGGAAATGTACCACAGTCACCCAGTCAGGTGCCAGGTTATCCTACGCCAGTGTCTGGTTATTCTGCACCAAGTGCTTATTCAAAACACAGCGACAAAGTTAAAAGAGTGAGAATTGAAATGATTGATCGTGTGCTGTGCCGTGCAACAGAATTGGAACCCCAGGTGTTTGGCTTCACTGGACGAAGAGGTTAGAATCATTACCATACTTAAATCACTTTAATTTGTGACTCAATTAAATCGAAGGAGATTCCCCAGATTTTCACACAACACATGTACCCTTTTCTAACCTGGGGGCTCGCGGTATTGCGGTATCAGTTGATTTTTTGTGAGATATTACGGTATTTTTTATTTCGAGATGCGGTATTGCTGTATCGTCCTGGTCTGCGGTATGCGGTAATTGGCGATTTGGGGCTACGGTATACGGTGAAATACAAATTTCTTTGCAGTATTTCGGTATTCCGGTTGTTTCCAAAGCATTACTACTGTTGTTTCAAATTTCAATTTTAGATGCGGTATTACGGTATTATTTTTTTTTTGATGCGGTATCAGCTACCCCCCAACGTCCCCCTCTGTAGTGAGTTCAGTGTCTGGTCAATATATATACACCAGGAGCCCATAAGTAGGAGCCTCCATCTGGGATGTATTCGTGAGACGACCTGTGACCGGATCAGGCTATTTTTAGAACACCAGTTTTGCAGCGAAATTTTAACACCAGGGATTTTTGATTTCGGCTTTGTTACGGAGTTTCTAGCTTTTGGCTTTTTGGTAGGTTTACTATTTGATGTTTTTTTAGTTCCTTGAGAAACAGAACACGAACTTGAAGACTCTTGGTCACTTTCCGATGAAGTACTAAACTCTGCAAAAGAGTCACTGTAACTATCACTATAATTTTCGCTCTCTTCACTTTCAGTTTCTTCAATTTCGCCAATTTCTTCGTCCGCCACTTTGTTCATATATCACAAATAAACACAAATCATCTACCTCATTGATGCTGATTGGTTCTGTTTAATTCCCATGGGGGATTGCTATTGGTTGATGATTAGTTCATGGGAAAAGGTGTTCTAAAAATAGCCTGATCCGGTCACAGGTCGTCTCACAAACCCAGTACGGTAGATGGAGGCTCCTACTTATGGGCTCCTGATATACACCTATTTCAAAATTTGTTGTCGCATTCAATGCAACAAGCGTCAAGCCAAGACCGAAGTTTTGGTTTTGTGTTGTCAAATTATTCAAATCAGACCTTAGTATTTTCTATGGAATGAAGTGTGATATGCAAACAATCACATGAAAATGTTCACATTTTGTAATTAGTCCTTATTTAGAAACAATTGTGATTTAAATAATTGTCAGCACATAACCAGCATTCACTTCGGTCTTGGCTTGACGCTTGTTGCTTTGAACGCTTTGAATTACCCTCATTTAAAAAATAAAGTCTTTATTATTATTATTATTATAATGCAAAACCATACTGGTAGATAACCCACTTTATCCAAGATTACAAGTACAAATGTAGCTTATCAGGCGCACTAACCGCCTCTCATGCTTACATGATTTTCCTCTCTGTTATTGTTGTAGGTGACAAAGAGTACCTAAGCCTAGAAGAACAGCTGACACGGTGTATTTTAGATCTCGACAAAGTACAAACTGATGGCATTGAAGACATTCGAAATGCTCGAAAATCCGCCATTCGCATAGTGCAGTATTTGATAGATGCTCTGGACGAAAAATGCTTAAACAGTAATTATTGACGCTGAAATGTGAGTGCCAGGTGTACATGCAAGAACAACTTAAGTGATCAAACGCTAAATACTCCCATAGATTCTTTGAATTGCAAGAGAGAATTTGGATTCTGATCACAAGTCACCTACATGATTCTTGAAGGGACCCCAAAGTGATCACTGATCAAACACTAAATTCTCCCATAGATTCTTTGAATTGCTAGTGAGAATTTGGATTCTGATCACAAGTCACCTACATGATTCTTGCAGGGACTCCAAAGTGATCACTGATCAAACACTAAATTCTCCCATAGATTCTTTGAATTGCAAGGGAGAATTTGGATTCTGATCACAAGTCACATACATGATTCTTGCAGGGACTCCAAAGTGATCACTGATCAAACACTAAATTCTCCCCTAGATTCTTTGAATTGCAAAGGAGAACTTGGATTCTGATCACAAGTCACATACATGATTCTTGAAGAGACCCCAAAGTGATCACTGATCAAACACTAAATCCTCCCCTAGATTCTTTGAATTGATTGCAAAGGAGAACTTGGATTCTGATCACAAGTCACATACATGATTCTTGAAGGGACCCCAAAGTGATCACTGATCAAACACTAAATCCTCCCCTAGATTCTTTGAATTGCAAAGGAGAACTTGGATTCTGATCACAAGTCACATACATGATTCTTGAAGGGACCCCAAAGTGATCACTGATCAAACACTAAATCCTCCCCTAGATTCTTTGAATTGCTAGTGAGAATTTGGATTCTGATCACAAGTCACATACATGATTCTTGAAGGGACCCCAAAGTGATCACTGATCAAACACTAAATCCTCCCCTAGATTCTTTGAATTGCAAAGGAGAACTTGGATTCTGATCACAAGTCACATACATGATTCTTGAAGGGACCCCAAAGTGATCACTGATCAAACACTAAATCCTCCCCTAGATTCTTTGAATTGCAAAGGAGAACTTGGATTCTGATCACAAGTCACATACATGATTCTTGAAGGGACCCCAAAGTGATCACTGATCAAACACTAAATCCTCCCCTAGATTCTTTGAATTGCAAAGGAGAACTTGGATTCTGATCACAAGTCACATACATGATTCTTGAAGGGACCCCAAAGTGATCACTGATCAAACACTAAATCCTCCCCTAGATTCTTTGAATTGCAAAGGAGAACTTGGATTCTGATCACAAGTCACATACATGATTCTTGAAGAGACCCCAAAGTGATCACTGATCAAACAATAAATTCTCCCCTAGACTCTTGGGTTTGGGCTCCCTGTGTTCAGAATAACTATTACAGTGTGTCGGGTCACAGGATAGGTCTATGTAATGAGGACTAGACTGACAGCTTTAGACTCACCGCAAATTTTAAAACTAACAAAAGTTGTCATATAACTTCAATTTTTAAAAATATATTCTCTTAATTAAGTGTAACAAATTTTATGTGGGGGATGGGACAGATTGTTTCAGGAGGGTCGTGTTGGGAAATCTTAGTAGCATGCTTTATATATATATATATATCAATAGACGTCATTTCCAGTCTCGTGAGGAATTTTCATCAGCTGAATTGCACCTTTTCTCTGCTTGATAGCACATGGAGGGCAGTGTTCGCTCCTCGGTCGAAAGTAAAAATGAGATTCAAGGACTTTTAACAGCTGATTAATGTTGGAACCTCCTGTAAGCGACCACCTCCGGTGATTAAGCCACCACATGGCTTAACATGGGTGGTCGCTTACGGGAGGTTCGACTGTACTTATAAAATTAAACAATAATTATAGTTACTGTAGTTGGGTCTGATACTATATATGTACAGCTATTTAAAGGAAATATATTCACTAATGCTATGAAATTATTATAATAATAATATGAAATAATAATAATAATAATTTATTCTAACCTCTAGTATAAGTAAACATGTGGTTTTGAGTGTAATTTGGGATTAATTTGAACAAGTGTATTTTGTAAAAAAAACCACAAGCACTGTTCTTAGCCAATCAAAAGCAAGAATTATTTCTTTATGGGTATTATTAGCACATATTAGCACAAGTAGTTGTGTAGAGTGCAAAAACCGTGAAACAGTACAATATTTAGTGCTAAATAGCACCAATGGAACAAGAACGAGTAGTCTAATTGTTTTAGTAGGAACCAACTAGCATACTACCTTGGAATTTGTACCAATATTGATTGATTTTTTCGCTTTTTTTTTTTGTTCAAAACGCCAGCTTTTTCGCTACTCACTATCTATCACGCAATAGATAGTGAGTACGTTAGCCAATCAGATTGCAGGATTCGTGATAGTATGCTAGTTGGTTTCTACTAATTAAAGTTAGCACTGTTTCATGTTTTAGTGTTTTAATGTAACAACTTTTATTGATTATTTTAAATGATATATTTTTCAATTTTAGTAATGTTATAAATATAACCTGCTTTTGTTGTTTGTTTTCTTTCTACAGTATTTTCTTTTCTTTACATTGAAAAGTTTCCACTTTGAATTTGCGTAAAGTTTGAGATCATAATATATGTATTTTTTCGTTTCTTTATTATTTACTTCTCGGTATGATTCAAGCACCTCCTCCTCGACTAAACACGTGTTTTCCGTCTGCACCCCTGAAAAGGATTCTGGGAACTCCATGGGAAATTTGGACAGGGGGAAGTCCTAGTCTCCTACGCACCCATTTTTAGTTCCGTCACGCGTAGGCTGGACTAGGGAAGTCTCTGCCATTTCTGTCTTATATAATTTTTTGTGTCAAGCCAAATGAGGTAAGAAAAGGCATCTACAATGACTCTATAATTATCGTGATTTACAATGCTATTTTTAGATTCATAAGTCCATTTATAAACACACTGTGGTTGGTCAGTTACCGTCACATGATATAGATAAACTGGCATTGTTGACATGGTACACAAAGATGGCAGAGAATGTGTGAATTTTATATGCGTCTATAATGCAATGGACTGGCCGCATGGACTCTTGTTGAATAATAATAATAATAATTTATTGTTAAATTTAAAATTAATTAGCCATTACCAAAACGAGCAGGGGACTGGGACCAAGTCCGTAAAACTAATTCAACTAGACGCTCTTCTAGCGTGAAGTCGGGCTTCTAAATGAAATGTAACCTATTTGAATTAAATATAGATATCTTATAGTGCGATTAAAACAGTGTTTGGTTGCTCGTCGTTGCGTGACTCGAGCTCGATAGAACTTGCTTTCCTTGCAATTTCAGTACTGCGATTTTCAAACTCAGCGAATCATGAATGACAATGACATAGTTTATTTGTTACCATAAATATATCCATACAAATACCGTATACATAAACTATTATCGGTCGGCTGAAAACCTTACAACTGTTCTCTTCTCTTCACCGCCGGCTGCGTGTATCAACTCACTTCGTTCTAAGTTCTGAAGATCTCTAAACCCTTTGCAGTACTAGTACTGGATTGATAAATCCATATCTCTATGAATTATTGTGGTTATTTTGAAAACAAGACGACATAAACTTCCTCCAACAAGGTTTGTGAATTCAGACTCGACCAGTCTCGTATTGATAAATCATTGTTAGAGCCTTCGGTGATTATCTTAGCAGCCGGCACAGGGCGCATGCGCTGTAGAACCCAGTATGCTTTCCGAGGTCAACGACAACGAACGCTTCTCATTTTTAGAGTCGGGTCTTCCACAGGAAGCCCGACTAATAAGATAATAAAAGAGCAGATCAAAGTTAGCTAGTCTGGAAAGTTTGGTGAACTTTGGCTTAATATTGATGATGCTAGAGGGCATCAAAGATGCCTATTTTCCCATACAAACTCTGTAAATTTTTGACGTCCAGCTAAACCATACATTCACTGTAAAATTTTGGCTGGACAAAACATTTTCAAAAGTTTATGATTCTGACAGAATTCACTCAAATCACATCACACCTTGCACAGATACTAATTTAAACATGCTGTTTCATGTCATAAATTTAATTTTGTAATGAGGGTTTATCATGTAATTTCAAAACTCATAGGACAAAAAATGATTATCATAGCTGGAAAGAGCTCGTTGAAATTAGTAAAAATGTGAAGTTTGGAAAAGACCGCTCCACAAATTACAAAGATATGAATTTTCAAAAATCGAAGTTTTGTATGAAAACCTTTGTTGGAGGCAAGAGTTGCCTCCAAGCGTAATTTCCAAAGGTTTTCATATAAAATTTCGATTTTTGAAAATTCATATCTTCGTAATTTGTGGAGCGATCTTTTCCAAACTTCACATTTTTACTAATTTCAACGAGCTCTTTCCAGCTATGATAATCATTTTTTTGTCCTATGCAAGTTTTAAATCAAGCCAAAAGACTGGTGCAGAAGCAATGGGAAGGAGGCAAGGGCAGCAGAGAAGGGGACTAGCCTGCATAGCCAGGCTCTCCTTTCCCCTGGAGCCTGGCTATGCAGGCTAAAGGGGACCTGATCTCCTCAACCCCCCCACACCCCCCTACCTCCTCCAAAAAATTAAAACCAAACTAAAATACAAAATGCTGCTTTGATTAATTTTATTTCTATCTAATTATAAAATGGTGTTGGATGACTAACTGCCAAGGATTACAGTACCCTGACACTGTATATTCTGTATATGCATAACCATAGAACCTACTGTATTTGCCTGTATAAGAGCTTGATAATAGTGGCAGGTATTGATCTAAAGTTGTGGCTGCACCTACATTTGTACTATTTGTACAGTCTGTAGCATTGATAAATATGAATACATGACTAGATTCTACAAGGTATTTATATAATATTTATATTTACAAGATGTTATACCACATTTAAATTATGTGTATTTAAATGTTCGTACAAGTTTATTAGCTGGCACTGCATGCTTTCAAGCTGCTTGAATTGTCTCCCATATTCTCTCGGTGGAGCTTCAGAGAGATGTCTGTACTAGATAGCTGTACTTCGAGTTCCTTTAAATTTGATGAATAACTTGCATACCACAAATATCTTGCATACCATGGATAACTTGCATACCACAAATAACTTGCATACCACGAATAACTTGCATACCATGGATAACTTGCATACCACGAATAACTTGCACAGCATGGATAACTTGCATACCACAAATAACTTGCACAGCATGGATATCTTGCATACCACGAATAACTTGCATACCATGGATAACTTGCATACCACGAATAACTTGCATAGCATGGATAACTTGCATACCACGAATAACTTGCATACCATGGATAACTTGTATACCACGAATAACTTGCATACCATGGATAACTTGCATACCACAAATATCTTGCATACCATCGATATCTTGCATACCATCGATAACTTGCATAGCATGGATAACTTGCATACCATGGATAACTTGCATACCACAAATATCTTGCATACCATGGATAACATGCATACCACGAATAACTTGCATACCATGGATAACTTGCATACCACAAATATCTTGCATACCATCGATATCTTGCATACCATCGATAACTTGCATACCATGGATAACTTGCATACCACGAATAACTTGCATACCATGGATAACTTGAATTCCATGAATTACTTGCACCCATGAATATCTTGCATACCACAAATAAATTACTGTAATGCTAGCCCGCTAGCATAATATTATGTTTGCTTGTCATTCCTTCCATTCAATTTCCACTCATTCTTCCTGGAAGCCTTGATGCTGCTGCAATGGCGGCAATGGCTGTTGATGATGCATGTTCATTACTGCTGGATACATTCCTGGGTCCCCACTGTGGGTGGGGTGGGGTGCATTCTGTTGTGGGGGTAATTGTCTAGGAGGTGGATGTGTAGCCAGCTGTAATCGTTTTGCGAGGTCTTCTATTCTAATGTCTTTAAGATGGAGTAAGTGTTCCAGTCTTCTTATTTTAACTTGTAATATCTGAAAATCATTAGACGTCAAGTCAATAACATGCATTATTATATATAGCAAGCTACTACATGCGCTCTTATTGGTCAATTAGCAGCCATAACTTCCCGTACGGCCCGCTGAAAACAGCAATGTTATGAAAAGCTATATAATAAATATCTTATTAACCTCGCTTACTCGGTCCGTATGGGAAGTTATAGATCCTCGTTTCCCCCCACTTTTTATGGCCCGCGCGCTACTCGCTTGGGCCATAAGGCCATGTGAAAAAACTCGGTCCATAACTCCCCATATGGTTAATTAATAAGAGGTATTTCAAAGTCTGGCCAAGTGGAAATTTTTAAAGTAACTTAAAGCTGGCAAAGTATTTCACAAAATTGACCTGAGGATCTTGAAGTCTTAAAGTACAACTATTAGAACCTGTATAGTTTCTTGCGACGCTAGTAAAGACTGCTCCTTTTCTTCTAGTAAAAGTCTCAAGTTCGGTTGGTCGGCATTTGATACGTCTTGATACGACTGAGCTCTAGGTACTTTGCCACTATAAAGAGAAGACACTTTGGATCAGAAACAATATTAGGTTTTTGAGTGTCACTCGGATGATCGCATAAAATGGTGGTCCTGTCTCTCCACACTCCATTACATTGCACTGGAGGGACGTGAAAGAACCCACACCACCATTTGCTAAGAGTAGGGCACAAAGTTCCCGGTGTGTATGTGGTCTGTCCTACGGGTCCGTGTAATTGGATAACGTTTTTGCTATATGGCAAAATAGCTATGTTAAAGTAAAGTAAGTCAGATTCTAGCTAAAAAGGTGGCTCGATTGATCAATCAAGTGACTAGCTGAGTGTTGCTCACTTTATACTAAGTAGCTGATTATGCACCAATCATTGGCTTAATTTGACAACATGCAGGTCTCCCCAGGAGAACTACAAGTTTATTTAATAGTGTTTTAACTGTTTATATGAAAGGCTTTATTATGTTAATTATGCCTTATTTATATGCAGTTCTCACATTATATCCGTGAAAAATATGTTTTTTTTGTTCTCAACTAAATACATACATGTAGCACAACTTGATAAATTACGAATTTAAGCATAGCGAGCACATGGCTTGCTATTTGCTGTATCACCTTCATTTGTTTCTATTAACATTCTAAGGTGCATTTCTCATATTCCAATAAAGATTATTATTATATCCCGGTTGAGTGGTTTAAAATATTTTGTGCAGAATAAAACCTTAGTTTTGTTTCACGGATATAATGTGTGTGCTCTAGTGAAGAAATAGAAAACGAGGCAGCGTGCTCTATCGAGTTATAGTCTAAGCACGTGGGAAATGCAAGAAGACGAGAGAAGTGCTAGGAGAAGCACGAGGCGTAGCCGAATGCTTCTCGCACTTCTCGAGTCTTCTTTCAATTCCCAAGTGCTTCTATAACTCGATAGAGCACAGCTGCCGAGTTTTCTATTTCTTTTATAAAATACAAGTATGATTTTAAAGCAAGTTTTCAATTTTGTTCGTTGCAAAAATGTTTGAATATCTGCGTGCGCGTGCACTGTGCTCTCATAGAGCACGTAGAATACGCATCCTTTGGCCAATCAGAGTGTGCATTATATCATAGTTATTTTATAATGCAATATACAGATGATGTTACCCTTTGTTTGATGTTATATTTGTGCGACTACTTTTATCCACGGCCAGGGTTGATCCTCTTTGTTTTATCTTCATCCCACTCACTTTGCTGGGCTCTTCACTGCTTAAATCACCCTGTCCAGATGAAGGCTTCATTGGTGGAGCACCCGGATGGCCTGACAGCTACACATACAGAATCAAACCATAAAACATTGGTATTGATTTTAAATTTAGAGGGTCCCTACAAGAACAACATAAGTGATCTCTGATCAAAATCTAAATTCTCCTCGAGATTCTTTGAATTTCAAAGGAGACTTTGAGTTTTGATCACAAGTCACTTACTCCGTTCTTTCAGGGATCCTGTCAAAATAATGAACATTGCATTTTTCTTGTCTCAACCCGGAGTTTTTTCACAGCTAAACGGCTTGTAACTTTGAATATAACTTTGTCGCTATGTGTTGTTTATTACCTCTGGTTGTTGTTGGCCCTGATATCCAGCGTAATGCCTTGTGTCTAATATGGGTGCAGTATTAAAGGCATAACCATAGTTATTTGAGGGACCTATATGTTCAAAAATGATTTAAAAATTAGAAAACATTTTTTTATAATGACCAACTTTTGAATAATAATAGACTTTATTTGTCTATAAAAGTACATAAATAAATAAAACTAGACGCTCTTCTAGCGTGAAGTCGGGCTTCTAAATGAAATGTAACCTATTTGAACTAAATATAGATATCCTATAGTGCGATTTTCAGTGCGATTGAAACAGTTTTTGGTTGCTCGTCGTTGCATGACTCGAGCTCGATAGAACATGCTTTCCTTGCAATTTCAGTACTGCGAACTTTACAGTATATCAGTAAAAACGTTAATAGCCCGACTTCACGCTACTAGAGCGTCCTGTTTCAATCTAAATTTAGATTTAGACGAGAAAAGACTTATATTTTGGCCCCTTGACCTCCGGTGCTTTCCCTGATTGGTTTGTGCTTTGTAATCTTTCTTGGCCAGACTTCATGTCTAGGTGCATGCGCTGTAGAACCCAATATGCTTTTTGGGGTCGACAAAGAAGAACGCTCTGCATTTCTAGAGTCGGGCTCCTTCCACAGGAAGCCCGACTAATAAATATATATTTTACTCAATAGTCTATAGATCCACTTAGTGACTATTCTTCTACTGGCACTCATTCACTCACTACCACTACCATAACAGATGTTACATTTATAGATAAGTATATATATTTTATTAATGTATTACAGTGTGGACACTCGAACCGTGAACACTTCGAGTTTTTTTCGAACTTTTTTTCCGAACTTTCTATTGCCTCATAGCCTCTCAAATGCAGCATTGAGTTTAAATACACTTAGTGATCAAAATAAATCATTTTTCTGATCATATTTGCTCAATCGATAATTTATATACACCTATTCCAAATATCATTGTCCGGGCCGAAAGCAACAAGCAACAAGCTGACGACCGCAAAGGACTTTGGGAATCTCCTAATTAATTTATTTATCCGTGGTATTTGAGAAGTTATCCCTACGAACGTTGAATAGCAATCATTTGGAACTATTCGGCCATTTGAAAATGCATGTTGTCAAAATGTCTACGGATGAATAAATGAATAAGGAGAAAGTCCCAATGCCCTTTGCGGTCGTCAGCTTCTTGCTTGTTGCTTTCGGCGGGGACAACGATTTTTGGAATAGGTGTATATGTGTTAGAAAAAACCTATTAAAGTGTTCACGGTTCGAGTGTCCATACTGTAAAGCAAGCTAAAAGACTTATATTACTAATCTATAAAACAGAACTTGAGGCAAACACCCTTCTTACCATTATACATGTACGTCTTGTGGTCTAAGATTGGTTCGTTAGGCGAGAATTCATCATACATTTGGTCCTGATCTCTTAACACTTGAGCTGTCCTTTTAGCTATGAATTTGTCAATCTGAAATATTACATACACTGTGTGAGTTCTGAAGTTAATTAATTATTATGACGTGCATCATATCCTCAAGATTTTCTGTCAAGATTGCATTAAATGCCAGTCAATATATATAATAAGGTGCCAATTACAGGTATTTATTGAATACATGTATATACTAGGTTTCCTAGATATTCTTTTATTGAGATACAGTCATTCTCAAAAAGAAAAGACTGCAATACTACAATAAAGTCACGTGATTCATTATGTTTTCAATTTCTGCGTGCGGAACTGCGAGTTGATACCATCGCCATTACATGCAGTTCTCACAATGCTGTGTACTTTTGCATCTCAAATTGAAATTCCACGCGAGGAAATTGAATACATAATGAATCATGTGACTTTATTATAGTATTGTAGTCTTTTCATCTGGACAACCTTTTTGAGAATGACTGTATATTTCACTGATGTAAGTACTGTTCAAACAGATGAGTGTAATGTTTACAAACATTGTTATTGTGATGCTAATTTGCCAACCATTTTTCTAATGGTTTTGTCACCCTCCTGCATTGTTAAATCAGCCAGTAGAATTCTGGTTGGCACTTTACATGACAATGGCTTACATCATATTTTACGCTCACCTACAGAGTGTATGCAATAAATACAATATGAGCAGCTGTAAGAATTACAATGTTGAGCCACAGGCGAGACATTGTAATTCCCATGAATTACACTTGAGATTCATGTGAATAAATTACTTACTTACTTTCATACAGTATGGTTGCGAATAATTATCGGACTTATCATATCCACAGATGTATAAAATCTTGTTCTACTATTAGTTTTCAAGATACCAGTAAGTTTGGCCGAGAAAATCAAAGTTTTAGTCTTTGCAAATCAAGATGATTTTGTATCAAAAATACAAGCTCTTCCACGGCTATGATTTATATTGTGTTTTCCTCGTGAATTATTAATGAATATGATAAGTACCCATAACAATGGGTGTCGAATGGTCCCCGCAAAAAGTCAAAGTCTCGCAAAATTTCAGTCAAATTTCAAGGGTCTGGAAGTCTCGTTTTTTCACAAAAAGCGTCTCGGAGTCTTGAATTTTGAAAACAAAGGAAATCAGTGAAAAAGCGTCTTGGGCTCGCAAAAATATGCCTTGTCTCGGAGTCTCGCAAAGTCTCGCCTTGACCATTCGACACCCCTGGGCCCGGTTGTTCGAAAGGTGATTAACGCTAATCCAGGATTAAATCTTAAGAAAACTATTGATGCTAATCCAGGGTTAGCACTAATCGCCTTTCGAACAACTGGCCCCTGTAACATAAATTATATCAATATTACTTTACATTAGAGTTTGTACATAATAACAAATACCTTGATACGAAGCGCACTAAGTACTTGTTCAATGCACCCTGCTTTACAGAGAGTGATTGCTTTAACTGTGTTCTCAGGTACGGCATAATGAAGTTTGGCCAGGACTTTCCCTAAGAATAAAGAGAGGATTAGTATTAATGATATTGCATGTCATAAATGTGTTATCTTTTATCATAACAAAGATAAAATTGTCAAAATTATTATAATTATTATTATCAAATCCAATTCTTTGTGTGTGGTGTAGTGTATCCTAAAGGTGCCAAATAAAAATTGTCATTGTCATTGTGGTGTTAATGTACTACCTGTGTCCAAGGGAATATATACAGCTTACCGGTATTAGATGTTTTCTCGGGTATTACGGGCTGATATTTTACGAGTTGCGAATGTATTTTTCCGAGCCCCCAGGGCGAGGAAAAATGCGAGCAACGAGTAAAATGTCAGCCCATAATACCCGAGAGCCCAAGGGATAATACCAGGATATTGTTTTTTGAGTTTTTTGAAACAGGGCATTACGGCTTTCTACAGGGCATTAACGCCTCATATCGGCCCTCAAAATTGACCAAATTTGGCAAAATTACGTCACAGTTATATAATAAAAATGTGTATTCATCATAGTAACAGATTTCAACATGACTAAAAAAATAATATCAAAATAAGAAAACACGGTGTAGAGAGACTTGTAGTGAATTATTTCAATTAGAAACAATTGGTTGTGCCATAAGAGATACAGAACACTTTTAAATAACATTTAAAAAGTGATAATGTAAAGACATGCCCTGACAGATTTTGTTCAAAGTACAAACTAACAAAGTCTACTTTTACTTACGATTCAACGTGTTCCAGTTCGTTAGTTTTTGAGACTGTGCATTTGCTGGTGTATAGTTATGAAGCTCGATCATCTTGGGCAGAAAGTGATGTACAATTTCGGCGACTAAAACTAAAAAGATACGATAAATTGACAGTAAATTAAGTATGTTAACAACATGACATATGACCTTGTCTATACCATACTCTATAGTATGGTATAGACACACTATCTTTTGTATAATTAAACTACTAGTTTATACATGTTTACACATTGATTAACTGATAGTCAGTGAACTGTGGAAAGAGAAGGAACTGAAATCACGTACAGTACGAATTGTTGACGTTGTCAAAGTTTTCTGTACAATGTTGTACGATGAGGGTTTATCATCATTTCAAAACTCATAGGACAAAAAAATGATTGAAATTAGTAAAACTGTGAAGTTTCGAAAAGATCGCTTCACAAATTGCGAAGATATGAATTTTCAAAAATCAAAATTTTAAGCTTATATGAAAACCTTTGGAATTTACGACGCTGGCAACTCGAGCACCCAACTCTTGCTCGATTTTTGAAAATTCATATCTTCGCAATTTGTGAAGCGATCTTTTCCAAACTTCGCATTTTTACTAATTTCAACAAGCTCTTTCCAGCTATGATAAAAAAATTTTCGTCCTGTCTCCTATAAGTTTTGAAATTACATGATAAACCTCAGCTCATTACTGAATTAAGCTTAGTAGTTTTTAAACTACACACTAGAACACACTAACAAGAATCGAGCCATCAAGATCGACAAAGTATCTTCTTAAACACAACACTAACACCAACCTCCATCGCTGAAATCCCGTGTAATACTACGTTTTGGTCGAGACAAGGGGACCTCGTCAATCCACGTGTATAAATCCTGCAAAGCGTCTTCATCCAGGGGACTGTACTGCTCTGCTGGGGACGTTACACCGCTAGTCATGCCTTGTAGTAGTTAATTATACTTTGATAATACCTCTGTGTTGGCATACGAGGGTCAGTAGTAGTTATTCTCGGCGTAACGAGGTCGTAAAGATCACTAGTCGTCGCTCATTCTGATTTTTTGACCGCCATTGTTTTCGTGTTTGGACAGTTGTCATGACGTCAAGTATACAGCGCGAAGGATTGTGGGAGATTGTAAAAGTGCATTATGGGTAATAACTGCATGAGAAAAGGAAATAATGTATTTTAAAAAGCTTTTTTAAAAATGCCGATTTAAAAGTGCTATACGGGTCTAAAAAATTTTTTCGAGACACCCTACTTTATACATGGGCTCCTGCTTTATCAATTTGGAGGCATAACATACTAACATACTAACTCCTCATGATTGTAAGCTGCTCGGCTGCCATCATGCTCGAGGATCCAGCGGTTTTTGACCGCGCTCCGAAGTCACCGGCCGAAACAACTTCGGCCGGTGACTTCGGAGCGCGGACAAAAACCGCTGGATCCTCGAGCATGGGCTGCCATGGGCGCCTTCATATGCAGCCCGAAAAAGTCCTCCATCGGTTGTAAAGCACATTGAGACGATGTGAAATTCGCTCTATAAGAACCGACTTTTAATTATTGTTATTATTATTATTATTATTATTTAATAAGAAAACATTGCGACAGTAAAACTCTAAAATTCATACTAAAGATATAGTATAATAAAACGGCGACTGCGACGCCTTTCGACGTTTATCGCCTGTATCGCTGTATTGCTCGTATCGCCTGTATCGCTGTATTGCTCGTATCGCCTGTATCGTCTGTATTGCTCGTAGCGCTGTATTGCTCGTATCGCCTGTATTGCTCGTATCGCCTGTATTGCTCGTATCGCCTGTAGTGCTCGTATCGCCTGTATCGCTGTATTGCTCGTATCGCCTGTATCGCTGTATTGCTCGTATCGCCTGTATCCCTGTAGTGCTCGTATCGCTGTATTGCTCGTATCGCCTGTATTGCTCGTATCGCCTGTATCGCTGTATTGCTCGTATCGCCTGTATCGCTGTATTGCTCGTATCGCCTGTATCGTCTGTATTGCTCGTAGCGCTGTATTGCTCGTATCGCCTGTATTGCTCGTATCGCCTGTATTGCTCGTATCGCCTGTATTGCTCGTATCGCCTGTATCGCTGTATTGCTCGTATCGCCTGTATCGCTGTATTGCTCGTATCGCCTGTATCGCCTGTAGTGCTCGTATCGCTGTATTGCTCGTATCGCCTGTATTGCTCGTATCGCCTGTATCGCTGTATTGCTCGTATCGCCTGTATCGCTGTATTGCTCGTATCGCCTGTATCGTCTGTATTGCTCGTAGCGCTGTATTGCTCGTATCGCCTGTATTGCTCGTATCGTCTGTAGTGCTCGTATCGCCTGTAGTGCTCGTATCGCTGTATCGCTCGTAACGCTGTAGTGCTCGTATCGTCTGTAGTGCTCGTATCGCCTGTAGTGCTCGTATCGTCTGTATTGCTCGTATCGCCTGTATTGCTCGTATCGTCTGTAGTGCTCGTAACGCTGTAGTGCTCGTATCGCCTGTATTGCTCGTATCGCCTGTATTGCTCGTATCGTCTGTATTGCTCGTATCGCTGTATTGCTCGTATCGCTGTATTGCTCGTATCGCCTGTATTGCTCGTATCGCCTGTATTGCTCGTATCGTCTGTAGTGCTCGTAACGCTGTAGTGCTCGTATCGCCTGTATTGCTCGTATCGCCTGTATTGCTCGTATCGTCTGTAGTGCTTGTATCGCCTGTAGTGCTCGTATCGCCTGTAGTGCTCGTATCACCTGTATTGCTCGTATCGCCTGTTGTGTACATTGTATGCTTGCTATAAATACTGAGGCAGCAGTGGTCTCGGTCATTATTTTAACTTGATGCAAATTTGTAAAAGGAGAAGAAACTAACGAAAAAGTTGTGAAAGCAGTTAGCAGGACATTACAACCAAAGTTGTATCGCTTGTATTGCAATACTAAAAACACTACACGAAAAGTGCGATCCTAAAATGCGACACATATGAGAGGTCCCGAGTTCGAACCGGGTGGCCTCGCATCCTTGTTTCGACTTCTTTCCGTTCCATGTAGCTCATCAGTTGGTGCCTATTTTTAATGATGTCGTTTGCCTTTGAACTTCGCACCAGAAGACATTTGAACATTAAAAGGGTCGAACATTAACTCAAAACGGATACAATATGCATATACAACCGGAGAATCTACAAACTACGATCTGTCGTTACGATTCAAATCCAAGATGGCACTCGATAACTTGAAATAGTGAGTCTCACTATTTCAAGTTTAACACTAGTACCCAGTCCACTTGTTAAACATGACACAGCCCCTTTAAATACCCTTAATACGGAGCATTGATGGAAGGATGGGGTGAAGGGCGCACCGTCTAGTCTCTGGTAGATTAGCGTCAGCTATTAAAAGAGACTTCGGACATGTCGGACATTACAGTATGGACACTCGAACCGTGAACACTTAGTTTTTTTTCTAACACAAATATATAAATTATCGATTGAGCAAATTGATCAGCAAAATAATTTATTTTGATCACTAAGTGTATTTAAACTCAATGCTGCATTTGAGAGGCTATGAGGCAATAGAAAGTTCGAAAAAAAAAGTTCGAAAAAAAACTTGAAGTGTTCACGGTTCGAGTGTCCACACTGTAAATCAGTCCTTTACTTTTACTTTTTACCAACAAAACATTTGTGTTGTTTGTTGTTTTACTGACCAATTTATTTTGCCATTTATTATATCGAAATTATGACTACATATCAACTTTACTCCATCGAACAATGAGAACAATATTTCGATGTGAGCTCCGTGGTTCGGCAGATATGGGTCATATGGTGGCTGCATAGTGCGCCTTTCTATGCCTTCGACTCAACCACGTTGAGCTGCGTCCTTCGTAGTTCAACTGCCGGCTTCAAGGAAGGATGATTAGCCCCCCAAAAGTATTTATTTCTTTCCGCTTTCTTTCTTTCTTTCTTTCTTTCTTTCTTTCTTTCTTTCTTTCTTTCTTTCTTTCTTTCTTTCTTTCTTTCTTTCTTTCTTTCTTTCTTTCTTTCTTTCTTTCTTTCTTTCTTTCTTTCTTTCTTTCTTTCTTTCTTTCTTTCTTTCTTTCTTTCTTTCTTTCTTTCTTTCTTTCTTTCTTTCTTTCTTTCTTTCTTTACATGTGCTGTTGTTTATATATTGTCATGCAGCAAACACGTACAACTGCATGTAATCTGGTGATAAAGTTTCTTTGCGTAACAGCTTGAAGTAATGCGGCAGCGCATCGATGGCCATTAGGCAAACAATACAGATAGTACAAAAGGACATTCATCTCCAAAAAATCCCTTCACAAAGAGCAAAGATGAAATCCTTAACGGTTCAATATCGTTCATTTCATTTCAAGTAGAACACTTTATTGAAATGGGACCAAGTGGTTACACAGGAGAGCAAATAAGCGAAGGCCACTTGCCGACCATCAAAACGACCCAGCTGCATTGAGATTCTCTATTTTCAAACATTATCACAGCTTTACTTGAGGCTGTCCTGATGATTGCCAGGTTCCCGATGTAAAAGGTGTAAAATCCACAAAAAAGTACCCTAGAAGAAACTGCAACTCCATCTGTACGAGTTATAGCTAGAATAATTATGACCGATTTCAGGAGTTAGAAAAATAGTATAAAATGGACGAAAACTACTCGGGATTATTCGCCTGTTTTTATTTCATTGTCATATTTTCTCTACTTGGTTTCTCTTGTCTACCAGAGTAAATTTCCAAAGGTTTTCATATAAAATTTCGATTTTTGAAAATTCATATCTTCGCAATTTGTGAAGCGATCTTTTCCAAACTTCACATTTTTACTAATTTCAACGAGCTCTTTCTAACTATGATAATCATTTTTTTGTCCTATGAGTTTTGAAATTACATGATAAGCCCTCATTGAAACTATTAAAGTACTAAGTACCCTAGAAGAAACTGCAACTCCATCTGTACGAGTTCGAATAATTATGACGGATTTGGAGTTAGAAAAATAGTATGAAATGGACGAAAACTACTCAGGATTATTCGCCTGTTTTTATTTTATTCTCATCTTTTTTCGGCTACTGCGAAAAAACTGGTATTGCCAGAAATCTAATTGGTCTAAACTGAAGCTAATTATTCCGGCTGTAAATGCATTATATTGGGTTCAGCCAATCACAAAACAGACATCTCATCTGCTAACCAATCACATCAAAGAACCAAGGAAGCCACTTCAGTGCTGAAGAACAATTTGTATTGCCATATTATATCGAAATTACGACAACATATCAACTCTACTCGATCAAACATTTTAGAATTCATCGCATCCAATCATGTGCTGAACATGTTTATATGTTGCCATGGAACAATCTCAAACATGAACTGTAATCTGGTATAAAGTTTCTTTGCGTAACAGCTTGAAGTATGCGGCAGCGCATCGATGGCCATTAGGCAAACAATACAGATAGTACAAAAGGACATTCATCTCCAAAAAATCCCTTCACAAAGAGCAAAGATGAAATCCTTAACGGTTCAATATCGTTCATTTCATTTCAAGTAGAACACTTTATTGAAATGGGACCAAGTGGTTACACAGGAGAACAAATAAGCGAAGGTCACTTGTCGACCATCAAAACGACCCAGCTGCATTGAGATTCTCTATTTTCAAACATTATCACAGCTTTACTTGAGGCTGTCCTGATGATTGCCAGGTTCCCGATGTAAAATGTGTAAAATCCACAAAAAGTACCCTAGAAGAAACTGCAACTCCATCTGTACGAGTTATAGCTAGAATAATTATGACCGATTTCAGGAGTTAGAAAAATAGTATGAAATGGACGAAAACTACTCGGGATTATTCGCCTGTTTTTATTTCATTGTCATATTTTCTCTACTTGGTTTCTCTTGCCTACCAGAGTAAATTTCCAAAGGTTTTCATATAAAATTTCGATTTTTGAAAATTCATATCTTCGCAATTTGTGAAGCGATCTTTTCCAAACTTCACATTTTTACTAATTTCAACGAGCTCCGTTTCTAGCTATGATAATCATTTTTTTTGTCCTATGCGAGTTTTGAAATTACATGATAAGCCCTCATTGAAACTATTAAAGTACTAAGTACCTTAGAAGAAACTGCAACTCCATCTGTACGAGTTCGAATAATTATGACCGATTTGGAGTTAGAAAAATAGTCTGAAATGGACGAAAACTATACTCCGAATTATTCGCCTGTTTTATTTTATTTTATTCTCATCTTTTTCCCTACTGGGTTTATTTTCCAACCAGACATTTGTGTTGTTTGTCGTTTTACTGTGCAATGGTATTTCCAGAAATCTGATTGGTTTAAACTTATGCTAATTATTCCGACTGCAATTGTATCATATTGGGTTCAGCCAATCACAAAACAGACATCTCATTTGCTATCTCAAGGTACTTAAGGCCTGGTTCAAGCCTTAAATAGCAGAAAAACGAAAAAAATTATAATGTCTAATCATTTTGACTAAACATCACAAAACTTGGCACAGCTTGAGAGTTTTATATCCTCTACTCATTTGAGTGAATGAAATCCAAAACAGCGTATCACGTGGTTAACCACGTGACAAAGAATTTTGAAAACAAAATATAAAATGCGGTCGCCAGTTTAAGAGGAAAGTGAAAGCAAATAGTTGTGTATAATCACGTTTATGATCATCTATTAACCCTCGTTTAGAAAATCTGTCTCCCGCTTTTTGCAAGGAGAATATTTCGGAAAAGAGGTCACGTGACCATTTCATCAGATTATATTTCTGTAGTTTTCTCTTAAACTATATATAATTCCGAGGTTTTCTAAACGCTATCTTGTTTAACTGGTTATCCTTAACGCTATTACGTAAAAGGTATTTCATTGTGAATTGAATTCGCGACCGCATTTAAGAAAAACTATATTTTCCTCCATAAGGTCACGTGACCACATGACGTCACAATTGTTAGATCCAAATTGTCTCAAATCTTGTATATAACCTTATGCCTAAATATGAGTGCCTAAGTAAATTAGAGCAGCGAGTTATTACAAGAAATGTGATTTTCCAAGTTGCCTTTTTGAACCAGGCCTTTTACTTAAAAGTACCTTGAGATAGCCAATCACATCAAAGAACCAAGGAAGCCATTTCAGTGCTGATCGAACATGGTTTTCCATTGTCTGTACTCTTATCGACAACGGATGACGCCAGAAAATGTTCCAAACGCAAGTAGAATTCAACGAAGCTACTTGAGTTTTGAACATTTTATGGCGTCTTCCGTTGTCGATAAGAGTATCGGCAGACAATGGAAGACAATCTCGATTTGTTAACAGCTTGAAGTAATGCGGCAGCGCATCGATGGCCATTAGGCAAACAATACAGATAGTACAAAAGGACATTCATCTCCAAAAAATCCCTTCACAAAGAGCAAAGATGAAATCCTTAACGGTTCAATATCGTTCATTTCATTTCAAGTAGAACACTTTATTGAAATGGGACCAAGTGGTTGCACAGGAGCAAATATAAAGCGAAGGCCACTTGCCTATTTTCAAACATTATCACAGCTTTACTTGAGGCTGTCCTCGGCGAAGATGAATCAGAGCGAGAAGTGTGTGGATTTTACTTTGATGTCTGATATTGTTGACAACATTGAATTGTTCGAGAAACCTCTCATTGCCAGCATCTTCTTCAACGTCGTTCTTGCAATTTCAGCGACGCTTGGGAATGGAATGATTATCGTTGCCATCTTGAGATCACAGAACCTTCAAACACCATCTTACTTACTGATAACAAGTTTGGCGTTCACAGATCTTCTGGTTGGTTTGTTCTATCATCCTTTCTTAATTGTGATTTGCTTATTTTTCCTGCAGAAGAAAATGATTGAAAGAATTTGCGAAATCAATAAACTTTTAATAATGCCTGTACTCTTGCTTGCTGGCCTTTCACTTATCATGACTGCATATATCAGCATTGACCGATATTTAGCTCTCCGATTAAGACTTCGATATAGAGTCATTGTTACGAAAAAACGGGTTCAGATATCGATTGTGGCAACGTGGCTTTTACTATTAGCCGGGGCGTTGGTGGCAACGTACTTTCAACAAGAAATAGAGAGACATCGGGATATCATTTCAGGAATAATTGGTTTGATGTCGTTACTCGTAACCTGTACTTTCTACATCAAGTCCTTCATAACTCTTCATCGTTACACATCACAAGTTCAGGCTCAACAACCCAACCCATCACAGGGGAACTTTGATGTTGTGAAATACAGGAAAACCTTGAAGACGATGGTGGGCATATTGGGATGTCTCGTTCTCTGCCAGCTTCCATTTTTATGTGGTCTTTTGGTCGCAAGGTATTTAAACTTCTTCAGTAAAGTATTCTATCTTCATCTTACATTGATCATCTTTGGACTTAATTCCAGTGTAAACCCAGTCATTTATCTGATAAGGTTTACAGATATTCGCCAGGCGTGTCGTCATATGTTACGCAATCTTCTATGCTGTCACTAATGGACCGAGGAAGGAAGAACGTCTGAAAATGTAAGGCTGACTTTAGAAGTTTTAATGAAAAGACTAGTCTGTACTACAATTGACTTTTCTTCCTTACATCTCCTTTAGTTGCCTGACCGGCACTCTGGTATAATCAAACAAAGACATGCCCAACAGCGCTTAATAACCGATTTATTCCATCGTCCAGTTTGACATCGGTCCAGTCCACCTATTAATATTCCCAGGTTCCCGATTTTCCAGTTTTTAAAATCCTCAACTGAAAATGTGTACCCTAAAAGAAACTGCAACTCCATCTGTACGAGTTCGAATAATTCTGACGGATTTGGAGTTAGAAAAATAGTATGAAATGGACGAAAACTACTCAGGATTATTCGCCTGTTTTTATTTTATTCTCATCTTTTTTCGAAACCTGACGACCCAGCTGCATTGAGATTCTCTGTTTTCAAACATTATCACAGCTATACTTGAGGCTGTTCTCGGCGAAGATGAATCAGAGCGAGAAGTGTGTGCGGGATTTTCCTTTTATATCTGATGTTGTTGACAACATTGAATTGTTCCACAAACCTCTCATTGCCAGCATCTTCTTCAACGTCGTTCATGCAATTTCAGCGACGCTTGGGAATGGAATGATTATCGTTGCCATCTTGAGATCACAGAACCTTCAAACGCCATCTTACTTACTGATAACAAGTTTGGCGTTCACAGATCTTCTGGTTGGTTTACTCTATCATCCTTCCTTAGTTGTGATGGATTTATTTTACCTTCAGAAGAATATCGAAAGTCTTTGCGTAATCAACAATTGGGATATCATTTCAGGAATAATGGGTTTGATGTCGTTCCTCGTAACCTGTACTTTCTACATCAAGTCC
The DNA here is from genome assembly GCA_033675265.1 of Actinostola sp. cb2023. Classification (NCBI taxonomy): domain Eukaryota; kingdom Metazoa; phylum Cnidaria; class Anthozoa; order Actiniaria; family Actinostolidae; genus Actinostola; species Actinostola sp. cb2023. The sequence continues at coordinate 185,782 of JAUJYZ010000778.1, read as the reverse complement.
TTCATAACTCTTCATCGATACACATCACAAGTTCACGCCCAACAACCCAACCCATCGCAAGGGAACTTTGATGTTGTGAAATACACGAAAACCTTGAAGACGATGGTGGGCATATTGGGATGTCTACGGTTCTCTGCCAGCTTCCACTTTTGTGTAGTCTTTTGGTGGCAAAGTATATGAGCTCCTTCACTGAAGGGATCTTTACACATGTTGCTATAATCGTCCTTGCACTTAATTCCAGTGTAAACCCAGTCATTTATCTGCATGATAAGGTTTACAGATATTCGCCACTGAGGCGTGTCGTCATATGTTACGCAATCTTCTATGGTATCACTAATAGACCGAAGAAGGAAGAACGCCTGAAAATGTAAGGCTGACTTTAGAAGTTTTAATGACAAGACTAATCTGTACTACAATAGACTTTTCTGCCTTACATCTCCTTTAGTTGTCTGACAACCTTGTTAACTGTATAGTGAAACAATAACTGGATAATAACAGGTTCATTCCATCGTCCAGTTTGATATCGGTCCAGTCCACTTAAGGTGTCCGACTTTACAGTTTTTAAAATCCTCAAATGTGTATCCTAGAAGAATCTGCAACTCCGAATAATTATGACCGATTTGGAGTTAGAAAAATAGTATGAAATGGACGAAAACCACTCAAGGATTATTCGCCTGTTTTTATTTTATTCTCATCTTTTTTCGGCTACTGGGAAAAAACTGGTATTGCCAGAAATCTAATTGGTCTAAACTGAAGCTAATTATTCCGGCTGTAAATGCATTATATTGGGTTCCGCCAATCACAAAACAGACATCTCATCTGCTAGCCAATCACATCAAAGAACCAAGGAAGCCATTTCACGGTGCTGAAGAACAATTTGTATTGCCATATTATATCGAAATTACGACAACATATCAACTCTACTCGATCAAACATTTTAGAATTCATCGCATCCAATCATGTGCTGTTGTTAATATGTTGCCATGGAACAATTAACTCAATCTGACAATTAACAATCTGACGTCACCGAATTAGCATATCATGATTTCAAACCTTTATAACTCGCAAATGCGAAGCTCAACTCACAAAATACTGAACCATCCATCCCACTATTCACTTCATATATAATCGAAACCACAGGTAGCCCAAGCTCACTGTTTGTGGCTATTTACTAGAGATATATGTATGTGACTAAACGAAACATGGAATAAAATCGTTGAATCTATTATTAAAATCCAATAAGACTTATATGGTGTCTTCTTTATATACTTGGTTGGCCTCCTGCTGAGTTACAGCGAATTTCGTTAAGGTTTAGCTGCTTTTCCCTTGTCACTCTTTACAACGCCGAATTTCGTTAAGGTTTAGCTGCTTTTCCCTTGCCTTGACATGAAAACGAGGCTCTGAACCGGAAGTTGTTTTATTATGCCTTTGAATGGCTTGTATTTGACTGAAATCACCTGGAATTGTGATTGAGGTAGTGTAAGTAAGCTGACAGGGAAACAGGAAGAGGGTGCTGACAATAAAAGAGGGGGGTGGTAGTGACAAGGTGTGACACACCTACTTGTAATTTGTTATCTATGTTTTCAGGATTCATTGGAAAATGATACATATCAAGAAAGTGAAGAAATAGTTTGGGGTTCCACCCTTTCTTACGCTAAAACAGCTTTTTTGCAAGCTGATCGGTTTTCGCATGAAGAAACAAATACCTTATAGCCACTGCACAATAAAACCTAGAAAAATGCAAATGCTTAAAAAATAGCAGTTCCAGCTCAGCCCTGCTACCATACAGCTTGGAAACATTTGTTAGCTGAAAATGTCTCGAGCACTGTTTACGTGGCGATTTTACTGCAAAGCGTCAATTTTATTTCACTTGTAAGGTATAGAGCGATCTCACGGCGATTTTCACAGGGTAGCAAAGGGGATCGGGTTGTGATCATGCTTCACATGCCATTTTTTCGTAAATTCACGACTCAAAAGAATCCGCATTTAAGCCATTTCACGCACGTCTTGATATTTTGTTTATGAAGTGTTTTTCACTATTCACGCGCCATTTTTGGGGCAAATCACGCATCACGTATTAAACCGTCAAAACGATTCGTAAACAATCGCAGGATACGTGTGGACCGGCCAAAAACGATCGTAAAGGTCGCTATATACGAGGGACAGTTCAGCAGGGACATATCCCAGGGAAATACAGCATCGACAAAATCACATTCTGTACACACGGGGGGACGTGTAGTGGGAACATGTAGCAGGGACAGCAATAGCAGCGACAAAATTACAACATACACACACTCAGGAAAATGTTGCAGGAACGTGTCGCAGGGACCTGTTGAACTTCTTGGGAAATGTTTGCGGGGACACAATTAATATCTGCAAAACTCGTGCTTCACAGCTTTGAACAAAATAGTTCAGACCTGGGAGTTCAGAAGGAGGGATATGTTCCTACTACACGTCCATACATTTTCCTGAATGTGTGTAGAGTGCAAACCATGCATATGTCCGTGAAATAGTACTATTACTAAATAGAGTGCAATTTAGAAAAGCGTGAAAACTAAATAACTAATTAGTACTAAATAGCACTAATGAAACAATAGAAAACATTAGAAATAGCACTATTTAGTACTATTTAAAATTAGTACTATTTCACGCTTTTCTAAATTGCACTCTAGTACTAAATAGCTAGTGTTATCTCTATTGTTTTCTATTGTTTCATTGCAGTACTAATTAGTTAGTACTGTTTCACGGACATATGGTTTGCACTCTATGTTGAAATTTTGTCCCTGCTTCATATTCCCGCTACACGCCCCCCTGTGTGTACAAAACGTGATTTTGTTGCTGCTGTATGTCCCTGGGACATATCCCTACCACATGTTCCCTCGTGTATAGCGACCTTAAAACGTTTACAAAAATATACGTTTATGAATGTAAACGTATATACGAGAGGAAGCCCGAAAATAGGGTTGACGTAAATACCATTAATGAAGCAAAACAGTTGGAAAGAAGATCATTTCACTGAAGGCAGGTGTGAAGGGTAATCACTGATGATTTGCTCTGGTAATCCCCCGTTTAATGACGGATTGTACAAATCACAGTAGGCCACTACTAAACATGCTCGAGGATCCAGCGGTTTTTGTCCGCGCTCCGAAGTCACCGGCTATGAAGTTATGAGTTATGAGTTATGAAGATGAGTTATGAGTTATGAGTTATGAGTTATGAGTTATGAGCTATGAGTTATGAGTTATGAGTTATGAGTTATGAGTTATGAGTTATGAGTTATGAGTTATGAGTTATGAGTTATGAGCTATGAGTTATGAGTTATGAGTTATGAGTTATGAGTTATGAGTTATGAGTTATGAGTTATGAGTTATGAATTTATGAGTTATGAGTTATGAGTTATGAGTTATGAGTTATGAGTTATGAAGTTATGAGTTATGAGTTATGAAGTTGAGTTATGAAGTTATTGTTATGAAATTATGAGTTATGAGTGGAGTCATGAAAGTCTCTGGGAATCATGAGTTTTTTGAAATAGCTGTATAAAGGCCGATTTAGACGGCACGAGTTTTGCCTACGTCTGCCGCACACAACTTGCTTACGTTATGACTTACGCACCATTTACAGCTACAAGTTTTAGCTCACGACGGCTACAAAATCGTGTACAAGTTGTTCGGTTTGGATTTTGCCGCTCGAGCATCTTTCAAATAATCTTTGTGGTTATCGGTTAACAGTTTCTCCTCGCTCCACAAGATTATGAAGTTTTGAGATGTCTTCCTCTAACCATTCTTGTTTCACTTTCTGAGTTATGAGCTTGAGTTTGATTGTCCGCCATTTTAAAGTGAAATACCATGCGCTACCCCGTTCGAAAATTGTTTCAAGATACGCCATTTGACGTTATATTTTTACTTTATTTATGCTACGACTGAGTTTTTGAAACATGATTTAAAGTTACAACTTTTTTCGTGTTGTGTGCGACAGTCGTGAGCAAGTCGTAGTTATGAAGTTACACGAAACGATTCGTGCCGTAAGTAACGCGAGCAATTTGAATGGACAGTCAGCAAAAGGTCGTGGGAATCAACCTTTTTTGAAATAGCACCCTAAAAAATGCCAGAACAGTAAAGAAAAGGAGGGAGGGGTGGGATGGGATGGGATTGGGAGGGTAGAGAGTTTTATCCGCAAAGGCTTATAACTCTTATTGTGGATCAGTATTGATCTCGGATTTAAAATATAAATCTAGACCCATACCGACTAAGTTCATTATGGGGTCCGGATCAAGTCACCAGCTGGTCACAAGGTTAGCTAACCAATGGGTGTCTAACAGGATACTCATTAGTTGCCATCCGCTGTCGGAATTTAGAGCATTCATAAATTATAATATTAGATATAACATCTCGCAAGATGTAACACTAACATAGCCAGACACCAAAAACTGTCACTGTTGCGGGCTTGGAGAAGTGTCCCGTTAGAATCGAAAGAGCGAAAATATAACAAAGCTGTTCAGTTATAAATAAAACGCGACTTTTTTTGAAACTTATGTGTTCCCAATTAGCATGTATGCTAAATACGTTTGACACATGAATAAAGTTCATCATTATTATTATCATATGACCCGTACGGCCCTGCTCGCGCGCTCTTAATAAAACCATTGGGAAAACGTCACGTGGTAAGGGCCGGACGTGTTCACGTACCCGGTCCGGAAAAAGCCGACCGGCCCTGCTCGATTTTTGTCAGGAGATTTTTTATCCTTTTTTTGCAGCAAAATTATTTTTTTAAATGTGAACAACAAAAGTGAACAACAAATTTTTTTTTTTTGATAAAATGTTTTGATTGGTTCTTCTAGCGTAATCGCGCGTTTGTGTTCTTGAACGATGCTTAGTACCAAAATGGTCCATATGAAATGGTCATATGATAAAATGCTTATTGAATGAGTTAGGTCGGGCCGGACGGGAAAATATTTGGCTCTCGGTCATGGAAGTACGGACCGAGCGCAGCGTCCGGCCCTCCCACTCATTCAATTCAATAAGTACATATTATTATCATTATTATTATTTTTATTATTATTTTATTATTATTATTATTATTTATTATTATTATTATTATTTATTATTATTATTATTATTATTATTATTATTATTATTATTATTATTATTATTATTATTATTATTATTATTATTAATAATATTATTATTATTATAATGATTTTATTTATTATTTATTATTATTATTATTATTATTATAATATTATAATATAATATTATTATTATTATTATTATTATTATTATTATTATTATTATTATTAATTATATTTTCTTATAAATGAAGTCTGTTTTAAACGTTTTTTTATGTTACTATTTTCTTTTGTTAGTTATATTTTCGAGTTCAAGTAGTCAATTGTAAATTACCTACATGTAGTGAGATTTGCAATTGTTTGTGTAAAAATACATGAAATAAAGTTTCCATTATTATTATTTATTTATTTATATTTACTGTACTTAAATTTTGGTGAAGCTATTGCTGTTTCATTGGAAAATAAAAAAAAAAAAAGAGCATGAGATCTTGCATGGATTTTGAATAATCATTTTTTAACCCGAAATGTAAAATGTTCAAATTTTTCTGTTTTGTATTCCTTTTCCCCGCAAAGCATTGTGGTCGGTTGAATCAAAGATGGCCGATCGGGTGTTAAAACTACTACGTTCTTATCGTAATCCTGCAGGTCTCAACGGCAATGTAAACAAGAGCTTTCAAATCCCTTTCTGTGGCTTTGATTTTCAACAGTTACTACCGGTACAAAGACTGAATTGGAGTCATGGCTTTGAAGGTCAATAAAACCACGATGAAGAAGGATGTCGATTTGGACAGCAGAGACTGGCCAGACTTCCTTTGTGGAGCTGGCGCTGCCTTTACCAACATCCTGATCACCTTCCCGGCATATAAGATCATGTTTAGACAACAGCTAGAAGGGATAGTAGTCCAGAAAGCTGCAAAGCAGGTATTCCGGGAAGGATTAGCGAACCTTTACCGAGGGGTGATCCCCCCACTTATCCAACGTGGGACTTCTTTGTCGTTGATGTTCGGTTCCTATCATAAATTCCAAAGGATTTTAAGACAAACCTTTACAGACACTAGTCCTGTGGTTGTTAATGCTTTTGCTGCGTTGCTTGCTGGTTCAGTGGAAGCTACATTGACTCCATTTGAAAGGGTCCAAATCGTCCTATCTGACAGAGCATTCAACGAGAGATTCCTCAATACCTATCATGTTTTCAAGGAGATTCGAATTAATTATGGCTTCGGGGAGTACTACCGTGGTTTGACGGCTATACTGCTTAGGAATGGACCGTCTAATGTTTTATTCTTTGGCTTCAGAGGTAAAATCAAAGAAATGCTACCAGAATCAACTACACAGATGGGAAATATGACCAATGATTTTGTAAGTGGTGCTGTCCTTGGGGCAGCCTTGAGTACTCTGTTCTTCCCAGTGAATGTAGTCAAGACACATATGCAAAAGAACCTTGGCGGTGAATTCACCGGTTTCATCAAAACTTTTATCCTGGTTTATAATGAGAGAGGAAGAAGCATCAGAAGACTCTATTACGGTCTTCCTTTGAACTACACAAGGGCACTTGTCTCTTGGGGTATAATTAACTGTACATACGAAGAACTCAAGAAGTTAATTGAAAGATCTAACCTTTGAATAGATAATTATATATACTGTATATGTAGAGAGAGTTGGATGATGTCTCTTCCAATACTATGTTATCTCCTTAGCGAGAGAGGACACAAAAATGCCATCATTTTGATACCATGATATGTGGATATTGAAACGATGGACTTGCATGCACAAGCCCTACCTGTATGGCTTTTTTTCTAACCCACTACATCTAACAGAGCGGAAAAGCGTTTTATAGCCTCTTCTAATAAGGACACCTATAGGCTGTTAAGCTCAATATTTTGTTACAAGTCCTTTTATGCTCAAATAACAAAATGTCAAATGCCACCAAAATTCGGTGAATGGGTCTCAGAGATATAAGGCCTTGTACTTTGGGAGAGGTGGCATTTTGATCAGCAGAAAAAACATTGTTTTCGTAAATATCTCCGATAAGCACTGTAACTTAATAAGATTTTGCCACAAGTTTTGAGTAATGGTAGCACAAATGTATCAATTGCAGTTTTTGATGTATCATTGCCAGTTAATGAAAACTGGATGAAAACAGCAGCTTTGCAGTTTTTCCGCTATGTCACTACATCTACATTTGTTCTGCATGCACGTGTTTTATTGATTGGGTTCCCTGTGGTAACTGAGGTACAGGGACTTGTCAAGACATTAGTATTATTACATTATTAAGTGTGCAGGAATCAACGATATGAATAGTTAGTGGTTAGTAATACAATTGAACATATGTGATCTGATATTGCATGCTGAGAGCCTTGGAACTAGATCTGCTTCAATTTGCTTTAGTTCCAACACTTGGCATGTGTATCAGATGACGTATCGAGGTTTTCAGAAAATTATTTAGTTTTATGTGTTTTTTAAAAATTTCATTCAATTCAATTCGCTGTTTGTATATTACAGCTTAGCTACATTTCAATTTAGCTCAAATACAATTATTAAGACATTTTGTATTAAGTGAGAACACAATTATAATCAGGTCAAGAAATGCTGCCATGGCTTGCATTGACACTGCAAACCTACTGCTCTTTATGATTGAATCCCACCTTGAATGAACTTGACAGGATAAATCTATTATCTGTAGCAGATAATAGATTTATCCTGTCAAGTTCACAGGCTATCGAGAATTAACTGCATGCTCTCAGCCAATCAGATGCGAGATTGTGAGTAAAATGTTTAATAATATTACTTGACTGTCTTCCATGAAGATGTGGGTACCATTGTCCTGCGCGGTTATTTAATCAGTCTCCATTGCAGTCATTCGTGGTGTAATCACTAGGTTCATTTACACAGTACAATCAATGTTGGATCAGCCAATAGACCTTATGCATAATGACGTAGTGTGACTACAACTACCTGAATGCTTTGCGAATTTTCTTTTTTTTTCTAGATTTTTATTCGCTCTTGAGGTAATTCATTCAATTTATTGTAAATTACGTAATTCAGTTTTAGCTGCCAAGTAATCTTTAATAAACAGTTCACAATTCACTAAGACAAAGGGTACTAATTATCTCACAAAAGAAGATGCACAAAGCATTCTGGTAGTTGTAGTCATATTAAGTCATTATGCATAAGGTCTATTGAGATGGATAAAACATCCTTTCTGATTGATATCAACAATGTCAACATGGCTGAAAGTACAGTAAGGACTTGTGAAGTTTGTTGTTTACTGTGTGATTCTAATTATCGTCTTCAATGAATTGTTGCACGCTATTGTATCTTGTAATCAGACTGTGTATGTGAGTATATGATCAGCAGTAATATTTTTACTGGTTACATACATGGACAATATTGTATAAAATAAGTATCCATATAAGAGTGATTTTACCATTGTCTGGTCCTAATCTATGGCTTACTGATGAATAGACCTCTTTAGCTTGTATGCAAATTGCCCATTTCAGATCATGTGATGTAAACATGATATTCTCTGGAGAATTGCCCTATACCATTATGACGTAACGGCTTATTTATGAGGGGGACAGAATCGTGAAGAACAATAGAAATTTGAACTAAATCTGCTCTGCTGAGGTTCGCTTGATTTCAAATTGGCTAGTTTCCAGATATTATGTTCATCGATACTTTTCCCACAATATTTACTGTATTTGGTGACTTTTATCGCTTTCAGATCATCTGTAAAATACATTTATTTGGGAAATCCTTTGTGTTGTTGCTGTTTTGTCCCCCTCTAGCGACCATGATCCTTAGCGTTTAAACAATACAATGTAGATTGTTTTGATTTGACGTCATAGTGGTATAGGGCAATTGTTCCTTTATATTTCTGAAATTTATTCGTTCAAATTGAAAGGACTAATTCTCCAGAGAACACCATGTTTACATCACATGATCTGAAATGGGCAATTTTACATACGAAGCTAAAGAGGTCTATTTGACCACGTGGCCACTTGTCTGACAATTCATACAGTCGAACCATTTCAGATCATGTGATGTAAACATTGATATTCTCTGGAGAATTAGTCCTTTCAATATAAACGAATAAATTTCAGAAATATAAAGGAACAATGTGACAGCCATCTTTGATGTATTTGGTATGTCTACCATTCGCTAAATCAATATCTTACTATCAAATCTCTCTAGTATTACAATACACTACTGTACCCATGAACAATGGTATCAAGTCGGTTGGCATTGTTATATCCATATTATAGATCCGAGTTTATTTTCTAAGTTTTAATAAAATTGGTTGATAGAAACTTGATTGTTTGATTTTCGAATCTTTTATTTATTCAGTATTAATATTAAAATTCATTTGGAATCCTGTTTACATATATATATTTACAATCTGTTATTCTGTTTTGGATCTGGTGGGAGGGGTACAAGTTTGCGATGTCCCATCCAGTCGCTCAGCACATTCTGAGAAGCATCTAGAATGTGTGTCATCAGAAACTGGATAAAATATGGAAGAAGGTATTTAGAAAAATAAAACGTCCTGATAATGGATAATACATGGTCAACTTATAGAGGTATCCATAGTATATTGTGGTGTTTGCGGCCACTTATAGGCGGTTAATCGTTTAATAATTCAATGATTCTTTTTGATGGGATGAAATCTTATCAAAGGCACCTGTTGGAAAAACTCGTGGATTACCACCCCCTCCTCCCATAGTTGTGAGCCTGCGATGTACTTCAGCGGCAACGTAATGAAAGTTTACAGCCGAGTGAGTGAGTGATCCCAAACTTGTCCCAATGTCATCCCTATAACTCGTGGATTACCACCCCCTCCCCCAAAAGTTGTGAACCTGCGATGTACTTCAGCGGCAACGTAATGAAAGTTTATAGCCGAGTGAATGAGTGATCCCAAACTTGTCCCAATGTCATCCCTATAACTCGTGGATTACCACCCCCTCCCCCCAAAGTTGTGAGCCTGCGATGTACTTCAGCGGCAACGTAATGAAAGTTTATAGCCGAGTGAATGAGTGATCCCAAACTTGTCCCAATGTCATCCCTATAACTCGTGGATTACCACCCCCTCCCCCCAAAGTTGTGAGCCTGCGATGTACTTCAGCGGCAACATAATGAAAGTTTGCAGCAATGTCATCCCTATTAAACTCGTCATGATTATCTAATCCACGAGTTAAAATGAAGTATGGTGCAACATTAAATGTGTTCTCAGTTATACTCACATGTAGTGCCTCTTGAATGGGAATACCACAGAGTTCATAAAGTGGTAATGACTGGATAATCAGACACAGTTTAGCCTAATACACAAACGAAAACATATTAGAATTGAAAAGTAGAGGCACATAAATGTCTTGACCTAACGACAGGCTCACCACCCTCTGTTTGTGTATTGGGCTTCCTGTGTCTTATTTGATCGGCCGGCCGTTCAGAAATAAAGCCGAAATATGGCCGTGAATTCACTTCTAGAATCCTGTCCTTTTGATATCTTGACTTTCTAAAACTGCTTTCAAAACAGAGATTAATATCTACTTGAGGCCTGTGTGTGGTTTGTTTAGCGATTAGAGCGGTTTTTGCGAGTTTTGAACGGCCGGCCGATCAAATACACAAACAGAGGGTGGTGAGCCTGTGACCTAACATCCCACTTGTAACTGGTGCAAGTTTCTGATGATGATACATCGGAAGATGTCTGTCCAACAACACAATTACTGACCACATCCTTGTGGAATGACTAAGTCCAATTACATCAAGGCAGCACTAAAGCCGAACCTCCCAACCCTTCCCTCCCCTCCCCCAACTTCTAACAACAATCTTAGTTCAAAAGGTGCAGCTTATCTGCTGGTAAGTAGCACGTTCATGTTTAAAAGAGTTTTGTGCTCAATTATGACACGTGAATAAATAAACTACTACTACTAAAAACTACTACTATTGGTGTTTACGGCGGTTACAATAATACTGGAGAGCTTCCACTGCCTATCCCCTCGCCTATCCCTTTATCCACACCTATCCCCTCCCCCTCAGAGATTAATCATGCCATGACGTACCTTGATAAATGATACTGTATAAACATCATCAATAGCAAAAGGATAAAATTGGCCTAACAGTTTTTTAATCTCATGATTGCTACTTAAAGTTAACATTTCAGCTTCTTTTGTTAACTCGTTGTACCTGGAATACAAACAAGAATAACACTGAATAATTATACTATTGTCTCTAGACCCAACTCCCAGGGAGGAGGAGGGTACGGGCGGTGTGTGGGTGGGGGGGGGGGGGGGGGGGGGGGGGGGCACGTGCGGGGGAGATGGGGCGTGGTTCGTACGGAGACGTGCCAATATAAACAGGGTAGACAGGGTATATTAATCACTCGATTTCGATCTGGAACGCGTTCATTAACACACTGGAACGCGGCAGTTTTCACTGTTGCAAATTTTGCAACACGTTCCACAGAGTAGACTACGATATACACACTAGACTTCTACTTCAGCACGTATCACCGGTCGCGCCAAAGCGTACAACCGTTGCCTTGCTTACAGACTACGTACCATTCTGCTGGCTTGACATTGTCATCTTCAAAGTCTTTGTGGACTGCAATACCTGCTTGTCGCATGGCTTTGATGTCTTTCTCGTACATCCACGCAGAACAAACGGTTTTCATCTTTTGCGTGAAGATTTTCCTCTCTCGACTGAAATGGAAAAGGTAGAGTCGAACGGACATCTCTCGTAAGCGGACACCTAGGTGGTGCACAGTCGAACCACCGCAAACGGACACCTCTCTTAACGGACACCTCCCTAAGCGGACACCTCTCGTAAGCGGACACCTCTCCTAAGCGGACACCTCTCGTAAGCGGACACCTCTCCTAAGCGCACACCTCTCGTAAGTGGACACCTCTCGTAAGGGACACCTCTCCTAAGCGGACACCTCTCCTAAGCGGACACCTCTCCTAAGCGGACACCTCTCCTAAGCGAACACCTCTCCTAAGCGAACACCTCTCATAAGCGGACACCTCTCCTAAGCGGACACATCTCCTAAGCGGACACCTCTCCTAAGCGAACACCTCTCCTAAGCGAACACCTCTCCTAGGCGGACACCTCTCCTAAGCGCACACCTCTCCTAGGCGGACACCTTTCCTAAGCGCACACCTCTCCTAAGCGCACACCTCTCCTAGGCGGACACCTCTCCTAAACGCACACCTCTCCTAAGCGAACACCTCTCCTAAGCGCACACCTCTCCTAGGCGGACACCTCTCCTAGGCGGACACCTTTCCTAAGCGCACACCTCTCCTAAGCGGACACCTCTTCTAAGCGCACACCTCTCCTAGGCGGACACCTCTCCTAGGCGGACACCTCTCCTAGGCGGACACCTTTCCTAAGCGCACACCTCTCCTAAGCGGACACCTCTCCTAAGCGGACACCTCTCCTAAGCGGACACCTCTCCTAAGCGGACACCTCTCCTAAGCGGACACCTCTCCTAAGCGGACACCTCTCCTAAGCAGACACCTCTCCTAAGCGGACACCTCTCCTAAGCGGACACCTCTCCTAAGCGCACACCTCTCCTAAGCGAACACCTCTCCTAAGCGCACACCTCTCCTAAGCGCACACCTCTCCTAAGCGAACACCTCTCCTAAGCGAACACCCACTCTTGGTCCCTATAGGTGGTGTATGGACAGCCGAACGCAATAATTGCGTTATAGCAAGAGTGTTATAATCGTAAAAAGAATCCTTTTTTATCAACAATACAGAACGGAATTTCAAAAATAGTGCTGATCGAATGAAGTCATAGGCCAATGACTAATGCAAATCATTACTTTTGCCCGCGTTGCACGGGCATAGTTAATTACATGGGAGAACAATTGATCATGGTGTTTGAGTGCTTTTACCGACAACGTTTTTGAAACAGCTGGTTGTATACATTGTATACGTAACTCTATTCAATAACGTTTCCCATGCTACCTTTCGGTCTTGGTGTTTGAAACGGCTGTATTGTATACATTGTATACGTAACTCTATTCAATAACGTTTCCCATGCTACCTTTCGGTCTTGGTGTTTGAAACGGCTGTATTGTATACATTGTATACGTAACTCTATTCAATAACGTTTCCCATGCTACCTTTTTGGTCTTGGTGTTTGAAACGGCTGTATTGTATACATTGTATACGTAACTCTATTCAATAACGTTTCCCATGCTACCTTTCGGTCTTGGTGTTTCAATGCTTTTACCGACAAGGTTTTTGAACTAGCTGTATACGTACACTCTGCATTGATTGAGTTTGTCTTTCACATTCTGTGCTTTTCTCATACGAATCTGTACGAAGTCCTCTCCGATGATATCAGCGACGGTATTTATAGGCGTTCGTCTGTAGACACAAAACCAAAAACAATTATTTATCGGTGTCAATAATATTTATTTATTTGTCAATGCATGTATTCACGGTACCAAATACATTGTTGCGGTTATTTGTGGACTAGTGATTTGGGTCTTTTTCAGTTGAGTTTGGAGGAAAGAGAGAAGAGGGATAAAATAGGAATGGGAGAACTATCTCTTCTGACAGTGGGAAGTACTAGTGTACAAGCTATATGGATATATGTCGTAGTATAGAGTATGGTTTTGGAGGTGCTCAGATACAAGTGAGCAGCATCCTCTTCCCTACTCTAGATCTGGGGTCTCTTCCATCCTCCTCCCTCTAACCTCTTCCCTCTTCCCTCCTTCCTCGTCCCTCTTCCCTCCTCCCTCGTCCCTCTTCCCTCCTTCCTCTTCCCTCTCCTTTTTCCTCCTCCTTTCTCTTTTCTCCCTCCTCCCTCCTCCCTCCTCCCTCTTCCCTCCTCACCCTTTCCATCCATCCTCAGCAAGCCCGGTACTTTTATTTATTCTCCACTCACCTACGTCTTTGTTGTGTTGTGATACCAGGGGATCTTGCATCAGCCTTTGCTGCATCTGAAGCAAATAAAGTATTTGATAAGATTATAGTTATTAAAAGAACCTCTGACCGTGACCACCCTCAGTGACTGGCTAAAACGACTAACACGCTAACTTAACCTCGCTCGTCATTGTATGCCGCATGGCTGCGGAATTGCGCGCTTTTTGAAAATAGACGCATTGAGATATTATATGAAAATGACTGTATAAGAACGACATCGTCATATACTGAACTATATAGCGCGTTATGATAATGTATCAACGCGTTTATGAACATATGCTGCCGGAAAAAGTCCTCCAGATCGGTTGTGAAGCGCATTGAGACGTTCTATGTGAAATGCGCTATATAAGAAACGTCCTGATTATTATTATTGTCATCATCATCATTATCATTATTATTATTATTGTTGTTGTTATTATTATTATTATTATTATTTTATCATCATTATTATTATTATTATTATTGTTGTTGTTATTATTATTATTATTATTATTGTCATCATCATCATTATCATTATTATTATTATTGTTGTTGTTATTATTATTATTATTATTATTATTGTCATCATCATCATTATCATTATTATTATTATTGTTGTTGTTATTGCGACAACCTCGTCAACAAGACATCTGCTAGTGAGCGAGCCCCAGCGAGCGAACTGGGAGCAACACTAATCTTTGGTTGGGCTTCCTGTGTATTCAGATGCCAGCTCGATTCTCGATTTGTGTTTTTTCAGTGGGTGGAGAAAGATTTTTTTCACGTGACTTTTGCCCTGACGTCATATATCGTACGTTCCCGTCGTTCATTTGGGCATTTGTGACTCGCGATCTCGTGTTCAGAGTGGATTCGAAGCCTTTTTGCTCGTACTTTATATCCGATTCTTCGATGGAATTATGTAAAGATCTTCATTTATTGTTGACGATCGCTTTAGTTAGCAACCTATCGAGGGGAAGGCAATGTTATTTTATTAGTCTTTCAGCTCTGTTGTGTGCTAAGTCGCTGCACTGATTGTCACTGTGGACCGCAACATATAAAGTGGACACCGTATAAATGCTAGCTCTTGGAAACCAAGTCATCCCAGATGCAGAGACATTGTCACTGAATTATCTGCCTAACAGCTCGTTCGTTTTATATGATTTTGAACAATCTTGTAGTGCCGCCAAACCGTACCAAACTTTATTCTAAATTCAAGATATAGGTGTTCATAAGAGACCGTTCATAAGTGTAGCAAAATGAATACATGAAAATCGATAAAGTACGTACATTGATAAAGAAAAAAAGTGTATGTTGATTTTTATTGATTGATACTAATGTCTTTCTTCAGTGATAATAATTGCCGTCGGAGCGAAGCGTAGATGGCTTATAAATTCTATGTCAATAGATTTCTAAACACGGGCTTGCAATAACTAGCCTCCTATGTAACATGACAGCGGCAATCACATCTCTGTAAAAATCAACCAATCAGAATGGACCGTTCCCACGGCTGAAATGGACAAGAAACGATCGCGAAATCAAAACATTTTTACGTACATGGAGGATTGTCAATTTGTCTTGGTTTTCGAATTCGGAGGTCGCAATTTTTGACCTATGGTTAGCCTAGTTATTATTATTATTATTATTATTATTATTATTATTATTATTATTATTATTATTATTATTATTATTATTATTATTATTATTATTATTATTATGACCACATACGCTTTTCGCTTGATGCCACTTGTTGCCACATTGTGAGATTCTCAGATTGTTGTGATGAGGACGAGTTTTGAGGCAAGTGATGAAGTATACCAGTTCTCCTGCAAAGAAATTAAAGACATAGAAAAATGTCAGACAAAGACAACGGTGAATCACGCGTTAGGCAGTACCATGCACTATTGATCTCCAATTTGAATATAGTCTATGCGAAGTGCTGAAGAAAGAACATTGAATCCATTCAAGTGATATTTCCACTAGTCTTTGGAAACATCAGGGAAACACCTCTGAAAACTTGTAGCTAATTCAGCCAATCAAAACACTCGAAACCAGTCTTCCATTTACCAAAGACCGGCTACAACAAACCTCTGTTAAGCGGTCACCTTCGGGAAATAGCCAACTTACCGCTTAATAAAGGTCAAGTTTACAGTAAGTATGGGGACCGATTTCCGGGAATTTGAGTGAAAGTGACCGCTTAATAGAGGTGACCGCTAAATAAAGGTCAAGTTCACAGTAAGTATCACAGGCAGCCCAACCATTGCTTTTCAGGCTACTAAATAATTCAAAAAATGATATTTGCGTCTTTTTTTGATGGGTTCCCTGTGGTAAAGCGCGCGCGCAATACATATGTTGGGTTCTCTGTGTTGAGTAATGTCCTATGTTGGGCTTCCTGTGTGCATCCCGCGCGTCCCGCAGTGTATGTGTATAGAGTCGTTTTCGTATGAGTGGGAAGTAGTTACGGTACGGTTCGTACCGTGCGGTGACCGTATCGCGCCATCATCATGCCGTATCCAAGCATTCTGATTGGTTGAGCGATGATTTTGCGCGCTGTGATTGGTTGAATACAATGTGTTCGATTCCGTACCGTGACCGTAGCTCCGTACCGTAGGTTTCCCACTCATACGAAAACGACTCTATTTACACAAGTTTAAATATACACATGTACTGCGGGACGCGCGGGATGCACACAGGAAGCCCAACATAGGACATTACTCAACACAGGGAACCCAACATATGTATTGCGCGCGCGCGCTCAGTACCACAGGGAACCCATAAAAAAGACGCAAATATCATTTTATTGAATTATTTAGTAGCCTCAAAAGGAATGGTTGGGCTGCCTGTGTAAGTATGGGGACCGATTTCCGGGAATTTGAGTGAAAGTGACCGCTTGATAGAGGGTGGCCGCTTATAATAGAGGGTGACCGCTTAATAGAGGTTTGACTGTAGTTGTGTGGTTACCTGGTGGTTTTAAAGTGACGTACTGCTTGTAGAAAACTAGATCGTCCTGGTGCATTTCGTGGAGCAGATTCTTGTGGAGCAGTTGATTGTAGATTAGGTGATTTACCCTCAAGCAGCTCTTCCCATGTCATCTCTACTAGCTTGGGCACCCCTTCCTTAGCCCTAATGTAATGTTAGTAACATACTGTTAATGATGCCTTTGTATGATAATAATAATAATGATGATGATGATGATGATGATGATAATGATGATGGTGATGATAATGATGATGGTGCTAAAAATATATATAGTCACCAAAAAAATATACGTTGTATTGGTCTTTGCCGAGTCCTTTGACTACTTGCTAATGATGATGATGATGATAATAATAATAATGATGATGATAATGATGATGATAGTGAATATAATAATATAATATAATATAGTAATAAAAATAATAAATAATAATAATAATAATAATATAATAACAATAATGACGATGCTGTTGTATAATAATAATGATGATGATGATGATAATGATGATACTAATAATATAATAATAATGATGATGATAATGATGATTAATAGTGATGGTGATAATAGTGATGATGATGATGATAATAGTGATGATGATAATAGTGATGATGA
Organism: Actinostola sp. cb2023; assembly: GCA_033675265.1. Taxonomy (NCBI): domain Eukaryota; kingdom Metazoa; phylum Cnidaria; class Anthozoa; order Actiniaria; family Actinostolidae; genus Actinostola; species Actinostola sp. cb2023. The sequence goes on along the minus strand of JAUJYZ010000778.1, from coordinate 168,224 downwards.
TGATGATAATAGTGATGATGATGATTCTAGTGATGATGATGTTGATGAAAATAAATAATGACTGATAATGAGACATTTCATGAGGGCACCAAGGCAAAGCACATACCACGTGCACAGATATTCCATTCAAAGAACCAACGACAATCATTTTACCTTCCAAATTTGCGCTGGAGAATATTTCCCGATCCATTCGGCACATCTGCCGGTATCGCTCCTTTAAAAATAGACGACGCAGAATCGTACATGCAGCTTGGCCGAGCAAACATGTGGGGGGACCCCACGGGAAAGTGATCAGTTTCAGTCATAGAAGAATGATGATAATACGCTGCTCTAGAAAGGGACTGTTGGTTAGCTGTGTGGCGTGCAGTACGAATTAGCCTTCCACGTTGGTCCAAGGGTATACTTGCATGCAGTGTTTTAATAAAATCCTTTGAAAGAGGATTCTGAAGAAAAGAATGACACATTGGAGCAAACATTAGCCATCTATTCAATGGCTAAAGGAAATCTACAACATATATGTTGGGCTCCCTGCTGCGGCCGTTTCCTGCGGGATGCACACAGGGATCCCAACATCATACATTTCTATGCACAGGGAACCCAACACAATACGTATTGCGCGTGTGCGCCCTACCACACGAAACCCATCAAAAAAGACGCGCACATGCAAATGCAATGGTTGGGGTGACGTTTCGAGCCTCGAACAAAGTACGAGCACTCTTTTTCAAACCTTTATAACTCGCAAATGCGAAGCTCAAATCACAAAATACTGAACCATCCCAATATTCTATAATCAACACAGGATTGATAGTTTGTTGTTTGAAGGTGGATGTGAGTGAGTTTGGCACACAACAATTTAATCAGTGTTTCCCATATTTTTTCCAAAAATTAACGAATATGGCGATCTCTAAATCAGTTCCACAATACCCGAAATGGCGCATGCGTGCTTTGCCTTACCTTAGTTCGAAGGTCTTTAGTACGCAAGTTGTACAGGGAGCACAATAGCTGGTACAAGCTATTTAACTTGGCAGTGAAATTTCTTGTGTTTCTTTCTTTTGAAGTTCTAAAAACATATATGACAATAATTGTACATGGTGGGAGAGGTGAGAGGGAGCAACTCCCAAAATGACCCAGGTTGGCTGTACGAGTTTCACTCTAAATCGTTGTGAGGAACAACAACAACAGCAACAACAATAACAACAACGACAAAGACGACGACAACAATAACAACAACAGCAACAACAACGACAACAACAACAACGACGACAACAACAACAACAACGACGACGACAACAACAACCGGCGACAATGACGCCCTGTGGTTTGATACCCTTCTCCCTGGGTGCATTCATTACCTCTGGTTCATGATATCTTCGTGCGATGTTTCACGTGATAGTACATTGAGTGTATCGTCGCCCTGTGCTTTGGTGTCCCTCCCCCCTGGGGGCATTCTACCCCTCCCCCTGGGTGTATTCATTACCTCTGGTTCATGATATCTTCATGCGATGTTTCACGTGACAGTACATTGAGTGTATCGTCGCCCTGTGCTTTGGTATCCCTCCCCCTGAGGACATTCTACCCCTCCCCCTGGGAGCATTCATTACCTCTGGTTCATGATATCTTCATGCGATGTTTCACGTGACAGTACATTGAGCGTATCGTCGCCCTATGCTTTGGTATCCCTCTCCCCTGGGGGCATTCTACCCCTCCCCCCTGGGGGCATTCATTACCTCTGGTTCATGATATCTTCATGCGATGTTTCACGTGACAGTACATTGAGCGTATCGTCGCCCTGTGCTTTGGTATCCCTCCCCCCTGGGGGCATTCTACCCCTCCCCCTGTGGGCATTCATTACCTCTGGTTCATGATATTTTCATGCGATGTTTCACGTGATAGTACATTGAGCGTATCGTCGCCCTATGCTTTGGTATCCCTCCCCCTGGGGGCATTCTACCCCCCCCCCCCTGGGGGCATTCATTACCTCTGGTTCATGATATCTTCATGCGATGTTTCACGTGACAGTACATTGAGTGTATCGTCGCCCTGTGCTTTGGTATCCCTCCCCCTGGGAGCATTCTACCCCTCCCCCTGGGGGCATTCATTACCTCTGGTTCATGATATTTTCATGCGATGTTTCACGTGACAGTACATTGAGCGTATCGTCGCCCTGTGCTTTGGTATCCCTCCGTTCTCTCAATTTTGATACAAAGTGCCGCAGTCTTGTTGGTGATATACAACGATCTGGTTTGCTCTTCTGCTGCATCAGTAATACCATTGCCTGGAAACACAACATAATATTTGTTAAATTGGGTTATACTGTGTTCTGTGGCAAATTTTGAAAGACTGGGTTCGAGTATTTTGATTGGCTGAATTAGTTACATGTTTTTCGAGGTATTTGCCCTCGATGAAAGACTAGTGGAAATATCACTTGCATGGATTCAACGTTCTTTCTCCAGCACCGATTGGATAGGCTATACAGATTTTAAATTGGAGATAATATTGTCAAAATTTAGAACTGCTATCAATGGTTATAACACTCGTACCCAGTCTTCCAATAGGGAACTTGCACTAAGAGGTCACGTGATCCCAACCCTCTTAAATCGAACAATAGTGTCAAAATGAACTCCAGAAATGAACTGAGCAGCTCGAAATTAGTAAAAGGGTGGTGCCTGGATTGCAAGCTCTTGCCATCCAATGCATTTTCCAAACAAAATCTTAGAAAACGTTCGATTTTATTTTCCATGTCATTTTTCCTGTATCAGACATTGAGCTGAAACTTCGCCTTTTTAATAATTTCGAGCTGCTCTTTTCATAGCCTGCGAATACAGCCGCTTTTTTTCGCTATGGCGAGCGAAAAAAGCGGCTGTATTCGCAGGCTACTCTTTTCATTTCTGGAGTTCATTTTAACACTGCGGTTCGATATAAGAGGGTTAGGGTCACGTGACCTACCGGGGTTATATTTAATCATATCTGGGATATAATTGGCTGATAACCAATCGAATAACGTGGTGTTACGTACCCTTTGTGCCGACTCTTCGCGAACGCACTCGAAGTATGGCTTCCCTGCTCTCACTGATGTAACTCTTTTTCTATGGACCTTGAGATTCTGTCTGATGTCATCTAATCCGCCAGTACTACGCGTCTCATTAGCGAGCTTTTCTTTCTCTTTCTGGTGTATGGGTAACAAATGTTTTGATCAATGAGAAAGCGAGTGAATGGATGGATGGATGGATGGTGGATGAATACTGATCAGAATGGTTGGTTGGACTTGTATAATTGAAGGATAGATCAGTATAGCTAGCTGGTCAATTATGGTTAATAATGGTCAATTATGGTCAATTATGGTCAATTATGAAGCACGATGATAATAATAATAATAATAATCTTGATGATGATGATGATGATAAAAAATACTGATGATGATGATGATGATAATAATAATGTATGGTTGGATGGATGAATAGACAGGATGGGATGGATGGGATGAATGGCTGAATTTATGGATGAATGAATGACTGGTTGAATGGTTGAAAAGATAGTTAGTTGGCTGGCTGGCTGGGTCACGTGTTACATCCATCAAATCGAATATCAAGCGTCACTTTTACCTTCGATTTTTGCACCGTTTTTGGTGCTTCTTCAACATCTTTATTTTCAAATCTTATAGTTTCCCTTCTCTTTGACAGTTTATCCTAATAAAATACACTGAATAAGTTAATTACCACGTCATGAATCCAAAACCACGGCTCACAAATTCAATACAAACCTTCGGCTTCGCCCGAAGTTTCTTCCAAGCCACCGTCTCTTTCGTCTTCAAACATTTGAGCGAACCGTCCACCAAGTCCTTGAGATCAAGAACTACATCTCCCACCGTCTCGTACGGTATATGTGCTGGGGTGTAGAAGCCACAACAGCGTTGCCGTAAGTGTCTGTGGTATTTATTTTTCCAGTATTTTTTGCTTCTATCGGGTTTGTAGTGGCATTCAGTGCGTATTCGGACCTTGCTCTCGCTGTGGACATTCTCTTCAGGATGCTTGAAATTCTGTTTTAGCGTCTTCACAATCTCCGAGGGAAGCTGTTGGTGGTGATGAACAGTTGTAGCAACATCAGAAAGCTTCATTTTATAAACAAAGCACAACAAGGCGCACAGAAAGAGCTTGAAAAGACAGCAAAAATGAAAACGCGTGTTGAAAAAGAAAGAATTTGTACTTACAGTTGCCATAGAGACTGCGCGCGTGAGAATGCAGCAAAGTCGACAGCCTTGTTTTCAGCGCTATGAATCATGGGATATTAGTAATTTCTAATTTTCGTCTTAATTTTTAATTAATTGGTCTCAAATATCCGGAATATCATTGATTCTTTCAGTTATCAGTGGATGACCGGCCATTGATAGATGACCCTGAAAGGACTGAGTCACTTTGATGTTATGAAGGAAGGCCAAGAGAGCTATCGGATCACGCTCGAAGTCCCAAGCCAAGGACTATAAACAGTAGTCAGTAGGAGTACATGTAAGTAAGCTTTTATATAGATTATAGGTCTTAGAGTGTTTTTCATTAAAGTGCCTATCACCCCTGTGAGATTCTTTCAAAAATCTATGGCAATATAACATACCTGCCAACCCCCTGGAACCTCAAATCTGGAGAATGGACAAGTAGGCTGAAGTAGCGTGCTTTCATGCCGAAAACAAAATGGCGGACAGCTCTGGAAATTTCCGGGGAATACGAGATAAGGCGATTAGAGCGAGCATTTTCGCATCGTATTCCTGTATTGCAACACGATCGTTACGTTCTATAACGCAATTTCGCCGTAAATCGTGGTCGTGACGTGTTTAGCCGGGAGATTTTGTCTTCAAACCGGGAGATCGTGGTCGTTTCGTGTTTAGCCGGGAGATTTTGTCTTCAAACCGGGGAGACCGGGAGTTGAGGTCCAAAATCTGGAGACTCCCGGATAATCCGGGAGAGTTGGCAGGTCTGATATAAGCTTAATAGTTGGTGGGTTCAGTAAGCTTATTTTGTGATTTGAACCTTGAGCCGTTATACTACGGTGGCCGAGAAGGCTCACCAAAAGTGAAAATGTCAAATGACAAAAGTGAAAAGCAAAAGTCGAAATGTCAAACTTACAGAAGTGAAATGGCAAAAGCGAAAAGGCAAAAGTCCAAAAGCGAAAAGTCAAACTCAGATTCAAACTTCCAGGCGTTCCTTGAGAGGGCAGAAAAGAGACTGGTAACTCCTCTCCCCCGGCCAAGAAATATGGTCAATAAGAGATAATTACAGAATATGGCATAAAGCTTGCGTTTTATTACAGTTACGCCATGTTCCTTTATGCAGTACCGTAGTAAAGAGTATGTTTACCGAGTTCACTGCAAATCACGTTTTTATATCAGTACTCCCCCCTTGATTAGTAGCCCCCCTTGATTAAGTAGTCCCAGGAGCCCATTACTAGGGGCCTTCCTCTAGTAATAGGTTCATGTGACATCAAATGCACAAATTGGGCTATTTTTAGATATGCAAATTTCCGAAGAATTTCAAATTGAAAAATAAAATGGCCACCAAACGGATGACGCGAGGACTTGATCCAAAATATTGATATTCTTAATCCATGGAAGTCCAAGTCTGTTTTTCCCTTGCACAAGAACGAGACAATTGTGTACAATGAATCACATGTATCAATAAACTGACATACTGCCAGAGCGCTTAGTGGCGACTTTTAGTTTGGCGACTCACGATGTCTCGAAATTCTTCTACGTTCTTATACCCGTATCGCTTCATATGTTTATTCTTGTTTTATCAACTTTCTCAGTTTTGTTGGTTTTTGATTCATGATTTAGTCTTCGTAAGAATGAAGCGTTCTCCAATGATTTCGACTCTGATGAAGCAAAAGTTGGATAGCGGCGCCAACATAACAATTAAACCACACAAATGTGCACTTTGCTAAAGAACTTCTTCGCCAAAAGATAGTCGAAAAACAACTGAAACTTTCAACCGACGAACGGCGTGCCTTAAAGAGCGGCAAAGAACACTAAAACAAGAGGGTTATCACTGAGTGTATGCGAAGTTCATTCGCCAAAGGCGTCTTCAGTTCAAAGAAGGTAAGACTGAAAGATGAATAAAAATGCGATAAAATCTTCATCCAGGCCACAGAAAAAGAAGCTCCTCTGTACCTCACTTCGCTGTTTTAGAAGGAACTTTGTGTCAATGTCGAGAATTTTCGACAAAATCCTACTTCCTACTTCATTTTGCTGCGTTTCAGATAACAATTACACACCGGCGGTTTGGAATATTCATTAGTCGGGCTTCCTGTGGAAGCTCCGACTCTAAAAATGAGCTCCCGTTCTTCGTTGACCCCAAATGACTAATTGGGTTCTACAGCGCATGCACCTAGACATGAAGTCTGGCCAAGAAAGATTACAAAGCACAAACCAATCAGGGAAAGCACTGGAGGTCAAGGGGCCAAAATATAAGTCTTTTCTCGTCTAAATCCAAATTTAGATTGAAACAGGACGCTCTAGTAGCGTGAAGTCGGGCTATTAACGTTTTTACTGATATACTGTAAAGTTCGCAGTACTGAAATTGCAAGGAAAGCATGTTCTATCGAGCTCGAGTCATGCAACGACGAGCAACCAAAAACTGTTTCAATCGCACTGAAAATCGCACTATAGGATATCTATATTTAGTTCAAATAGGTTACATTTCATTTAGAAGCCCGACTTCACGCTAGAAGAGCGTCTAGTTAGCTTGGTTCTCGACACTGCTAGTCCTGCACAAGTTTAATTAGGTTCTTCGTAAGAGATTATCCATGATACCAGATCGTTGAATTCCTTCTCAGAAAGAGCAGAAGATGTTCGTTTTTTGGCCGGGTTTTGAACTGGCCTTTTCTCGCACTTGAAGTTTTGATATAAATAATAATACCTGGAGTTGCTTTTTTGTTTTGTTTTTAATGTTTTCAATCATTAATTGTTCTTCCTCGCTTGATGAAGTACTGAAGTCGGCAAACGACGAAACTGATCTGAAATTTCACTAGATTCTGATTCTTTTATTAGAATCACTGGAACTACACGGTACGCTTTCGGCCGACGTACATTGATGTACATTGAAAGCAAAGCTAGCAGTGTTGAATCTGACGTCAAATTCCTATTGTGTAAGACGCGACATGATTGGTTAATCGCGCGGAATTTTTAATGAGTGTTCTATTTTTAGCCCAATTTGTGCATTTGATGTCACACAAACCTATTATAGGAGAGGAAGGCTCCTAGTAATGGGCTCCTGGTAGTCCCCTTAACCACAAAATTTGAAATAAGCGCACGGACCATGATTTATTTGGAGGGGGGCTACTGTCAAGACAAACTAATTTTTTTTCTAGCTTTGCAAAGCATGCAAACATTTTTTTTTCATAGTCACCTGTCTGAAAACAATTTTTCGTGAGTTGCTCGTCCTCTTCAATTCAATGATTTATGGTGCAAATAAAGGGGTGCTCATATTTTCTGTGCACTGATCACACAACAAAAATCAGGAGCTGCAAAAATTAAATAAAAAATAAATAGTACAGTTCTCAGTACTGTTTGGTATCATTTTCGCCCTGCCCTGCTAGGGGGGGGGGGGGGGGGGGGGGGGGGGGGGGGGGGGGGGGGGGGGGGGGGCAGTCTCTTTTTTGCCCTCTCAAGGAACGGCTGGAAGTTTGAATCTGAGTTTGCATTTTCGCTTTTGCCATTTCACTTCAGTAAGTTTGACATTTCGACTTTTGCTTTTCGCTTTTGTCATTTGACATTTTCACTTTTGGTGAGCCTTCTCGGCCACTGTAGTTATGAGTTAGAGGTTTGAAATCTCAATATGCAAATTAGATGACGTCAACCCAGGATTATTGACATTTGTAAACTTGCAGAATATTTTCAGTCTTTATAAATGATTTTATAACTTTTTCCCCATTTAAAAAAATAAGCTCTTCTTGAAAAAGTCTAACTAAGTTATGGCAAATTCCTTAGTAGACGTCATCAAATTTGCATATTGAGATTTCAAACCTCTTTAACTCATAAACGCAAGCTAGGTTCAAATCACAAAATACTGAACCCACCAACTATTCAGCTTATATTGAATAGATTTTTGAAAGAATCTTACAGGGGTGATAGGCACTTTAACCTGTGAATCAAACTATTTCTTAGAGTGTAATAGTCAATAGAAAACATTATGCATATCTGAAAATATATCTGAAAACAAAATAATTACACTGTAATACATGCTCGACTCAGTCCAGTGGTACATGGGTTTATGAAAATCACTTTTGGAACTACATATACAGTCATTCTCAAAAAGGTTGTCCTGATGAAAAGACTACAATACTACAATAAAGTCACATGATTCGTTATGTTTTCAATTTCCTTGCATACAATTTCAATTTGAGATGCAAAAGTACACGGCATTGTGAGAACTGAATGTAATGGCGCTGCATGTATCAACTCGCAGTTCCGCGCACAGAAATTGAAAACATAATGAATCACATGACTTTATTGTAGTACTGTAGTCTTTTCATCTGGACAACCTTTTTGAGAATGACTGTATATGTACATATGTATACTGATCTGATTATTATAAACTGTACTCTGGGGAACTTGACACGGAGGGATGCCTGGGGTAGGGAATGATTGGATGTCCAGAGTCCCAGGGGAATTGTCAAGTGGTCTGCACATGCCTTCCCCCAGTACAAGCTATACCAGTACAGTCATTCTCAAAAATCTGCTCCATGGAAATGTCATCAATTTTAATACTGAAAGACCTGTCATGTGTTAAATAGAACAAAATAAAACCTGCTTCACTGTTTGTAAATAGCAAATAGGCTACTTGCAGTAAGAGGTTACGTGACCCCAACCCCCTTAAATCGAACAGCAGTGTCAAAATGAACTCCAGAAATGAAAAGAGCAGCTCGAAATTAGTAAAAAGGCGAAGTTTCAGCTCAATGTCTCAGACACAGGAAAAATGACATTAAAAATAAAATCGAACGTTTTCTAAGATTTTGTTTGGAAAATGCATTGGATGGCAAGAGCTTGCATTCCAGCACATTTCCCGTATACGAATCCTACTAAAATTTGCGATTTTATTTTTAATGTGATTTCTCCTGTGTCAGATATTATGAGCTGAAACTCCACCCTTTCACTAATTTCGAGCTGCTCTTTTTATTTCTGGAGTTCATTTTGACACTGCTGTTCGATTTAAGGGGGTTGGGGTCACGTGACCTCTTAGTGCAAGTCCCCTATTCTTGCATGTGCTTTTCCACTCCCCAATACATGAACAACTTTATTACTGAAATTTTGAAAATTATTAACTGCATTAAGAACATAGAAAGAACTCACACCACTGGCAGTTCAATAAAAACTATAAAGGCATGGAGTTCCCAGTGTGCGGTCCAGCCTACACTCTCTCTGATTAATAATTGGCACATGTATAAAACTGATCAAAAAAAATATCAAAAAAAAATAAAAATGCTTGAATCATAAACCTTTATGAGAATGGCTTCATCTATTTATAATCCAAATGTTCTCATATATCAACTAAGACTGTCCTGTTCCATTTCCTCTGTCTTAATTAGAGCTAATGGTTTGTTTACTTGCCATGAAAGGTATGAATTCCAAAACACAGCCACAAGTTGAACAACACCTATCCTATACTGAAATGGCACTACAGTAAAATTAATTACTTGGACCGCCGGCCAAATCTTGTAACTTGTAAGTAATGTTTCAACATAGCGCTCCTTGATTTTTCCTTTCAACTGCTCATATGTTCCTCCCGAGAAAGTATTATTGACCCAGAAGAAGAAAAAAGTTATACATGGGTTGAATACAGACTGATCGACAAGCATTTTCTTTAAACCATCTAGTATAGGCCTTGGGCTTGGAATGATGAGTCTTTCGAGTGCTAAGTACCATGTTCTGAGGATTGGACCAATGCAGAGACCAACAGCGCTCATTCGTAGTGTCCTAGTGATGTCGTGATCTTTTAATCCTCTTTTTTCAACTGCTTGTTGTGAGATGATGTCTCCAATTGTAACTATCACTCCTGCACATGATAACAATGATTTAATAAAACTACTGTTGATAATATTTGAATAACAATAATAATGATGATAATGACCCTGGTGGCTACCAATACACAGCGGCGGATTCAGGATTTTAAAAAGAGGGGTTCCACAACAAATGTTACCTCCTGCATTTTATAAGGACAAACCATAATTTCAACTTCATTCTACTTAGCATAAAGAGCATGTTCGGCTTTACAAAGACCTAGTGAAAAAAATCTAGATTTTCATGACCTGATTTAATTGTGAAACTGTTTGCAAGTGCTGTGTCTTCATAACAAATGTTTGATTAGCTTATCACTCTTTTACAGTGCAAATTGCCAAAGTTGCTACCCTGTTTCAGTGTAAATTGCATACATATGCACATACATGTACCCATAGTCCATACCCCCTAGGAATATTAAGTTTTGTAGTCTCATGTCTGGTCAACCTGGCATACCGTATCTGACAAAAGTCTCTCTGTCCCAACGCCCACATAAAACACGAGCAAAACTATAACTGCAATACCTGAAGTAATTGTTTGCGACTTCCAGGGATCCGTTATAAGCAATTGCTTATACATTCTCCAAAGTCGAACGGCCATCTTGAAACGAGTTCAACCTCTGCGGGCTCGCTGTGGTAGAAAATGACCGAGAGAGGCTGGTTACAGATATTTTTTTTATTACATATCTTCATAAATAAATATGTAATTTGATAATAATAATACTCGGAAGGTATTTAAAATTATCCCCTAAATCTTTCATACTGTGTCCTAAATCAGAAAAAAATCCCCTTTCCTAAGCCAATCAATGTGAACGTGTCAGTCATAAGGACCCCCTAGGGGTGTAGGGTGGGGAATCTTGTTTACATTTATGTCTGATTATGTGGAATGACGTCGCGATGGTTTTACATGTTTGCTATTTCCAGAGTATTTCTGAGAAAAACCACCTGAAGACGTCATTAGAACGGGTAACTGTGATTGGCTGGTAGAATCTTCCATATTAGTAACACTTTCGTTTTGTGTCCATGAGATTGATTACTGCCTTTGTAAGACGGTATTCACATGTAGTTCAGAGTATGACAACCCCAGTCAAGCTCCCGAAATATAAGGTAAGCTACACAGTGAAACAGATGCTCAAATCGACTTGCAAGTCGTCGATCTGTATTTATTGTTGATATCTGTGTCGTTTCTGCTTCAATTCTCCATAAGGTCGAACTTCATGTTCATCTAGACGGTGCTGTACGACTTTCTACTGTTATAGATCTAGCGAGGTAAAGTGCAATGTTTGTTTACAAATATAATGTTGGTTATGCTGGATCAGCCCTGTGATATAACCCCATATAACACACGAATGGATCCTTCCAAACTCGATCAAGTTCCATATTTAAGGAGAAGTGTAGTTCATTTAAACCAGTACTTCCGTCATCTGATCAAGTGGCGACGACCATGAAAACGAAAGGTCACGTGTCTGTTCCATGAAAACAAAGGGAAGGCAAGAACACATACACGCAAATATCGTATGACCTCTATAGGGACAAGCATGGGCCTGTCCGGAATAAACATTGTAACTGGAGAAAAAGGGGATATACAGATTTTTTTTTGGGGGGGGGGGGGGGGGGGGGGGGGGGGGGCCTCTGGTTAACCAATAGCATTACTCAGTCTAACTTAGACTTTCGAAAAGTCCTTCTCTTTCTGTTGCTACGCGCCCCGGATAAGGACTTTTCCAACTTGTTTCCCGCCAATTTTAGTGACCCAAAAATGGGTCGCTGCATATTAATTAAGCGTTAACCAATCAGAATGGTCAGAGTCATAAACACACCTATCATCTGTCAATATAAAACCGAACAGCAAGCACGTACGCGTTGTCTCACGTTGCTTTGAGTCAACTCACCATGAAATTGATATCTGAGGCGTTGAAAGAAGCTCAAGGAATAACAGAATACAAAGAATTACGAGGAAGCCTCTTAACGAATGTTACAAGCTTTCGTCTGTAGTCTTTGTTACAAATAACTTTGGTTCAGAGCAAACAAATATGATCTTGTGAGTTGAGTGTTGGAGTTGACCCTGAATGAAACCAGACACCACAGTGTGTGTGACAAAACTCCGCCCCCTGATAATTTATGGCGCGAAATGCAAACGAATACCTTGCAAGCGGGACAAGTCGACCTCGCGACTTTGTCGCTCGCTCGGTCGCTTCGCGAGCTCAATGGCTCGCTTCGCTTGCACATCTGGGATCTACAAGATAGGTCGACTTGTGGCAAGTCTAAGTCTAACTCTGCCTTATGGACACACAGACACCTTGTTATTATGGACACCCCTTTATTATGAAAGGTTTATTTCAGTCCTGTCAAAAGTGGGTCATATATTTCCTTAGCCTGTTTTAACTAGGTGCACCTCTTGCTGTCCCATAGGCTCGATTTCCAGCCATTTTAAGGGTGGCAAAAAAACGGCTGGAAATCGAGCCTAGTTGTCCCATTGGTGTCCCTATTAATGGGGTAATATGAGTGTATTAGCTAGTATTATTAATGGGGTAATATGAGTGTATTAGCTAGTATTTCATGTGGCTAAATGTAATTTAGGCAAGGTTAAAATCGAGACAATGCTGGTCAGCGGTCTCGCTTGGGTACCCAAAGCGTGGGGGACCCATAGACATAGGCAGGGGCCTACAATACATGTGTCATCCGCTGTTCGGCCCTTTTGCTGTCCGTCGTGGAGTCAACAGGCGCTTGAGCGAATCGAGAATCTCATTGCTAAGCTGATCATTGCATGTATGTATTTTCAGACAAAGAGGTATTTCATTGCCTTCTTACACTCCTAAGAAACTCCGCCCACATGTCAGTGTCAACTTGGCTCATCTGTCCCACAAATCCTTGGAGAATTTTCTGAAATGTTTTTCAGTCTTCATGCCAACAATAGCGTGAGTATTTCTCTAATTCACCACCACTGTGATCATCGTCATCATCATCATCTAGAGATTGTTTGTGTGTAGGATTCATTATTTGAAAATAAACATGGATTCTTCTACACGATTTGAAGTTTAATGGACTCCGAGCTTTCGGGTCAATTGACCCATCATCAGGGAAATAGTGGAATGTTTCATTATGCTTCATCATCATCGTCATCATCAATATTTTATTTAGAGAGGGTGACACATAAAAGCAGAGCTTAGAAACCTGTGGCCCTCAAAGTTCATACATAGAAATCATCATCATCATTATTATCATCATTATCATCATTATTATTATGATCATAATTATTATCATCATCATATTTGTTATCATCATCATATGCATCATTCATCAGCATCTTCATCACCATTATCATCATCATCAAATGCATCATTCATCATCATCATAATTACGGCAATCATCATCTTCATCCTCAGTACACGTCTTCATCATCAAATGCATCATTCATTATCATGGTATTCATCATCTTCATCATCATCAGTATATATCCTTAGCATCAATGTCTTCATCATCATCAAATGCATCATAAATCATTACATTTCAGTGGAGATGAAGCAGCTGTTGAAAGAATTGCTTATGAATTCTGTGAAGACCAAGCAGAATGTGGCGTGTTTTATTTTGAGGCGAGATACTGTCCTCATCTACTAGCAAGCTGTGGTTTTGATGGCATAAAAGAAAGTAAAGATTTAAGCGTAACTCCAGAGAGAGTTGTCAAGGCAGTGAACAGAGGCTTGAGAAGAGGAGAAATAGATTTTAATGTCATTGCAAGATCAATCTTGTGTTGTATGAGGCACAAACCAGGTAATACATACATGTACATCAAATGGATGGAAGAGAAAGAAGGCCCTGGTGGTAATGGAGGGTGGAATATTGTTCTAATAGAGGTGTTATTGTTGTAGCCTGAATATCAGCCGCCTCCTCTGGGTCAAAAATTTCCCCGAGTGAGACGTCTGAACTCCGAAGTCGATAACGTGTCCAGTGACGTCATCTAATTTATGTAAATGTTAGAATGTCAACACTTGAGGCTTGACTTTGAATTTGACTATTTGTGCAAGAAATTATTAGAAATAAAGACAGACCGGTATTAGGACACTTATGTTTGTAAATCTTGTCGATAGCTAGTAGTGAAACACATTAGAATATACGAAAATTATCGAAATAGTCGAGACGTGAAAATCGCAGTATCATTCGTACGTATCGCCAAAATCCATGTTCAAACATCAACGCCAAACTGAAAGACAATATATGCGAAGGACTGAGTAGACTCCGTAGAAGAAGCGGGAAAGAAAGACAACTTTATAGCAGCCCTTCGTCTTCATTTGGTAGTACAAGTACATGTAGTTTCTAAGGGATAGTTCGCTCAGTTCGCTGCAGGCGTGGAGCCTATTTGGTAGTACAAGTACATGTAGTTTCTAAAGGGATAGTTCGCTCAGTTCGCTGCAGGCGTGGAGCCTATTTGGTAGTACAAGTACATGTAGTTTCTAAAGGATAGTTCGCTCAGTTCGCTGCAGGCATGGAGCCTATTTGGTAGTACAAGTACATGTAGTTTCTAAAGGATAGTTCGCTCAGTTCGCTGCAGGCATGGAGCCTATTTGGTAGTACAAGTACATGTAGTTTCTAAAGGGATAGTTCGCTCAGTTCGCTGCAGGCATGGAGCCTATTTGGTAGTACAAGTACATGTAGTTTCTAAAGGGATAGTTCGCTCAGTTCGCTGCAGGCATGGAGCCTATTTGGTAGTACAAGTACATGTAGTTTCTAAAGGGATAGTTCGCTCAGTTCGCTGCAGGCATGGAGCCTATTTGGTTGTACAAGTACATGTAGTTTCTAAAGGATAGTTCGCTCAGTTCGCTGCAGGCATGGAGCCTATTTGGTAGTACAAGTACATGTAGTTTCTAAAGGATAGTTCGCTCAGTTCGCTGCAGACATGGAGCCTATTTGGTAGTACAAGTACATGTAGTTTCTAAAGGATAGTTCGCTCAGTTCGCTGCAGACATGGAGCCTATTTGGTAGTACAAGTACATGTAGTTTCTAAAGGATAGTTCGCTCAGTTCGCTGCAGGCATGGAGCCTATTTGGTAGTACAAGTACATGTAGTTTCTAAAGGATAGTTCGCTCAGTTCGCTGCAGACATGGAGCCTATTTGGTAGTACAAGTACATGTAGTTTCTAAAGGGATAGTTCGCTCAGTTCGCTGCAGACATGGAGCCTATTTGGTAGTACAAGTACATGTAGTTTCTAAAGGATAGTTCGCTCAGTTCGCTGCAGGCATGGAGCCTATTTGGTAGTACAAGTACATGTAGTTTCTAAAGGATAGTTCGCTCAGTTCGCTGCAGGCATGGAGCCTATTTGGTAGTACAAGTACATGTAGTTTCTAAAGGATAGTTCGCTCAGTTCGCTGCAGGCATGGAGCCTATTTGGTAGTACAAGTACATGTAGTTTCTAAAGGATAGTTCGCTCAGTTCGCTGCAGGCATGGAGCCTATTTGGTAGTACAAGTACATGTAGTTTCTAAAGGGATAGTTTGCTCAGTTCGCTGCAGACATGGAGCCTATTTGGTAGTACAAGTACATGTAGTTTCTAAAGGGATAGTTCGCTCAGTTCGCTGCAGACATGGAGCCTATTTGGTAGTACAAGTACATGTAGTTTCTAAAGGGATAGTTCGCTCAGTTCGCTGCAGGCATGGAGCCTATTTGGTAGTACAAGTACATGTAGTTTCTAAAGGATAGTTCGCTCAGTTCGCTGCAGGCATGGAGCCTATTTGGTAGTACAAGTACATGTAGTTTCTAAAGGATAGTTCGCTCAGTTCGCTGCAGGCATGGAGCCTATTTGGTAGTACAAGTACATGTAGTTTCTAAAGGATAGTTCGCTCAGTTCGCTGCAGGCATGGAGCCTATTTGGTAGTACAAGTACATGTAGTTTCTAAAGGATAGTTCGCTCAGTTCGCTGCAGGCATGGAGCCTATTTGGTAGTACAAGTACATGTAGTTTCTAAAGGATAGTTCGCTCAGTTCGCTGCAGACATGGAGCCTATTTGGTAGTACAAGTACATGTAGTTTCTAAAGGATAGTTCGCTCAGTTCGCTGCAGGCATGGAGCCTATTTGGTAGTACAAGTACATGTAGTTTCTAAAGGGATAGTTCGCTCAGTTCACTGCAGGCATGGAGCCTATTTGGTTGTACAAGTACATGTAGTTTCTAAAGGGATAGTTCGCTCAGTTCGCTGCAGGCATGGAGCCTATTTGGTTGTACAAGTACATGTAGTTTCTAAAGGGATAGTTCGCTCAGTTCGCTGCAGGCATGGAGCCTATTTGGTAGTACAAGTACATGTAGTTTCTAAAGGATAGTTCGCTCAGTTCGCTGCAGGCATGGAGCCTATTTGGTAGTACAAGTACATGTAGTTTCTAAAGGGATAGTTCGCTCAGTTCACTGCAGGCATGGAGCCTATTTGGTAGTACAAGTACATGTAGTTTCTAAAGGATATAGTTCGCTCAGTTCGCTGCAGGCATGGAGCCTATTTGGTAGTACAAGTACATGTAGTTTCTAAAGGATAGTTCGCTCAGTTCGCTGCAGGCATGGAGCCTATTTGGTAGTACAAGTACATGTAGTTTCTAAAGGATAGTTCGCTCAGTTCGCTGCAGACATGGAGCCTATTTGGTAGTACAAGTACATGTAGTTTCTAAAGGGATAGTTCGCTCAGTTCGCTGCAGGCATGGAGCCTATTTGGTAGTACAAGTACATGTAGTTTCTAAAGGATAGTTCGCTCAGTTCGCTGCAGGCATGGAGCCTATTTGGTAGTACAAGTACATGTAGTTTCTAAAGGATAGTTTCGCTCAGTTCGCTGCAGACATGGAGCCTATTTGGTAGTACAAGTACATGTAGTTTCTAAAGGGATAGTTCGCTCAGTTCGCTGCAGACATGGAGCCTATTTGGTAGTACAAGTACATGTAGTTTCTAAAGGATAGTTCGCTCAGTTCGCTGCAGGCATGGAGCCTATTTGGTAGTACAAGTACATGTAGTTTCTAAAGGATAGTTCGCTCAGTTCGCTGCAGACATGGAGCCTATTTGGTAGTACAAGTACATGTAGTTTCTAAAGGGATAGTTCGCTCAGTTCGCTGCAGACATGGAGCCTATTTGGTAGTACAAGTACATGTAGTTTCTAAAGGATAGTTCGCTCAGTTCGCTGCAGACATGGAGCCTATTTGGTAGTACAAGTACATGTAGTTTCTAAAGGGATAGTTCGCTCAGTTCGCTGCAGACATGGAGCCTATTTGGTAGTAGTACAAGTACATGTAGTTTCTAAAGGATAGTTCGCTCAGTTCGCTGCAGGCATGGAGCCTATTTGGTAGTACAAGTACATGTAGTTTCTAAAGGATAGTTCGCTCAGTTCGCTGCAGGCGTGGAGCCTATTTGGTAGTACAAGTACATGTAGTTTCTAAAGGGATAGTTCGCTCAGTTCGCTGCAGGCATGGAGCCTATTTGGTAGTACAAGTACATGTAGTTTCTAAAGGGATAGTTCGCTCAGTTCGCTGCAGGCATGGAGCCTATTTGGTAGTACAAGTACATGTAGTTTCTAAAGGATAGTTCGCTCAGTTCGCTGCAGACATGGAGCCTATTTGGTAGTACAAGTACATGTAGTTTCTAAAGGATAGTTCGCTCAGTTCGCTGCAGACATGGAGCCTATTTGGTAGTACAAGTACATGTAGTTTCTAAAGGATAGTTCGCTCAGTTCGCTGCAGACATGGAGCCTATTTGGTAGTACAAGTACATGTAGTTTCTAAAGGATAGTTCGCTCAGTTCGCTGCAGGCATGGAGCCTATTTGGTAGTACAAGTACATGTAGTTTCTAAAGGGATAGTTCGCTCAGTTCGCTGCAGGCATGGAGCCTATTTGGTAGTACAAGTACATGTAGTTTCTAAAGGATAGTTCGCTCAGTTCGCTGCAGGCATGGAGCCTATTTGGTAGTACAAGTACATGTAGTTTCTAAAGGGATAGTTCGCTCAGTTCACTGCAGGCATGGAGCCTATTTGGTAGTACAAGTACATGTAGTTTCTAAAGGAATAGTTCGCTCAGTTCGCTGCAGACATGGAGCCTATTTGGTAGTACAAGTACATGTAGTTTCTAAAGGGATAGTTCGCTCAGTTCGCTGCAGACATGGAGCCTATTTGGTAGTACAAGTACATGTAGTTTCTAAAGGGATAGTTCGCTCAGTTCGCTGCAGACATGGAGCCTATTTGGTAGTACAAGTACATGTAGTTTCTAAAGGGATAGTTCGCTCAGTTCGCTGCAGACATGGAGCCTATTTGGTAGTACAAGTACATGTAGTTTCTAAAGGATAGTTCGCTCAGTTCGCTGCAGGCATGGAGCCTATTTGGTAGTACAAGTACATGTAGTTTCTAAAGGATAGTTCGCTCAGTTCGCTGCAGGCATGGAGCCTATTTGGTAGTACAAGTACATGTAGTTTCTAAAGGGATAGTTCGCTCAGTTCGCTGCAGGCATGGAGCCTATTTGGTAGTACAAGTACATGTAGTTTCTAAAGGATAGTTCGCTCAGTTCACTGCAGGCATGGAGCCTATTTGGTAGTACAAGTACATGTAGTTTCTAAAGGAATAGTTCGCTCAGTTCGCTGCAGACATGGAGCCTATTTGGTAGTACAAGTACATGTAGTTTCTAAAGGATAGTTCGCTCAGTTCGCTGCAGACATGGAGCCTATTTGGTAGTACAAGTACATGTAGTTTCTAAAGGATAGTTCGCTCAGTTCGCTGCAGACATGGAGCCTATTTGGTTGTACAAGTACATGTAGTTTCTAAAGGGATAGTTCGCTCAGTTCGCTGCAGACATGGAGCCTATTTGGTAGTACAAGTACATGTAGTTTCTAAAGGATAGTTCGCTCAGTTCGCTGCAGGCATGGAGCCTATTTGGTAGTACAAGTACATGTAGTTTCTAAAGGATAGTTCGCTCAGTTCGCTGCAGACATGGAGCCTATTTGGTAGTACAAGTACATGTAGTTTCTAAAGGATAGTTCGCTCAGTTCGCTGCAGGCATGGAGCCTATTTGGTTGTACAAGTACATGTAGTTTCTAAAGGGATAGTTCGCTCAGTTCGCTGCAGACATGGAGCCTATTTGGTAGTACAAGTACATGTAGTTTCTAAAGGGATAGTTCGCTCAGTTCGCTGCAGGCATGGAGCCTATTTGGTAGTACAAGTACATGTAGCTTCTAAAGGATAGTTCGCTCAGTTCACTGCAGGCATGGAGCCTATTTGGTAGTACAAGTACATGTAGTTTCTAAAGGATAGTTCGCTCAGTTCACTGCAGGCATGGAGCCTATTTGGTAGTACAAGTACATGTAGTTTCTAAAGGATAGTTCGCTCAGTTCGCTGCAGACATGGAGCCTATTTGGTAGTACAAGTACATGTAGTTTCTAAAGGGATAGTTCGCTCAGTTCGCTGCAGGCATGGAGCCTATTTGGTAGTACAAGTACATGTAGTTTCTAAAGGGATAGTTCACTCAGTTCACTGCAGGCATGGAGCCTATTTGGTAGTACAAGTACATGTAGTTTCTAAAGGATAGTTCGCTCAGTTCACTGCAGACATGGAGCCTATTTGGTAGTACAAGTACATGTAGTTTCTAAAGGATAGTTCGCTCAGTTCGCTGCAGGCATGGAGCCTATTTGGTAGTACAAGTACATGTAGTTTCTAAAGGGATAGTTCGCTCAGTTCACTGCAGACATGGAGCCTATTTGGTAGTACAAGTACATGTAGTTTCTAAAGGGATAGTTCGCTCAGTTCACTGCAGACATGGAGCCTATTTGGTAGTACAAATACATGTAGTTTCTAAAGGATAGTTCGCTCAGTTCACTGCAGACATGGAGCCTATTTGGTAGTACAAGTACATGTAGTTTCTAAAGGAATAGTTCGCTCAGTTCGCTGCAGGCGTGGAGCCTATTTGGTAGTACAAGTACATGTAGTTTCTAAAGGATAGTTCGCTCAGTTCGCTGCAGGCATGGAGCCTATTTGGTAGTACAAGTACATGTAGTTTCTAAAGGGATAGTTCGCTCAGTTCGCTGCAGGCATGGAGCCTATTTGGTAGTACAAGTACATGTAGTTTCTAAAGGGATAGTTCGCTCAGTTCACTGCAGGCGTGGAGCCTATTTGGTAGTACAAGTACATGTAGTTTCTAAAGGATAGTTCGCTCAGTTCACTGCAGGCATGGAGCCTATTTGGTAGTACAAGTACATGTAGTTTCTAAAGGATAGTTCGCTCAGTTCGCTGCAGACATGGAGCCTATTTGGTAGTACAAGTACATGTAGTTTCTAAAGGGATAGTTCGCTCAGTTCGCTGCAGGCATGGAGCCTATTTGGTAGTACAAGTACATGTAGTTTCTAAAGGGATAGTTCACTCAGTTCACTGCAGGCATGGAGCCTATTTGGTAGTACAAGTACATGTAGTTTCTAAAGGATAGTTCGCTCAGTTCACTGCAGACATGGAGCCTATTTGGTAGTACAAGTACATGTAGTTTCTAAAGGATAGTTCGCTCAGTTCGCTGCAGGCATGGAGCCTATTTGGTAGTACAAGTACATGTAGTTTCTAAAGGGATAGTTCGCTCAGTTCACTGCAGACATGGAGCCTATTTGGTAGTACAAGTACATGTAGTTTCTAAAGGGATAGTTCGCTCAGTTCACTGCAGACATGGAGCCTATTTGGTAGTACAAATACATGTAGTTTCTAAAGGATAGTTCGCTCAGTTCACTGCAGACATGGAGCCTATTTGGTAGTACAAGTACATGTAGTTTCTAAAGGATAGTTCGCTCAGTTCGCTGCAGGCATGGAGCCTATTTGGTAGTACAAGTACATGTACAAATGTAGCTTCTAAAGGATAGTTCGCTCAGTTCGCTGCAGACATGGAGCCTATTTGGTAGTACAAGTACATGTAGTTTCTAAAGGGATAGTTCGCTCAGTTCGCTGCAGGCATGGAGCCTATTTCAAAGATAAGCGATTTTCCGTAGCCAGTCGGAAGGTTAACATAGACATTCTTCCTGTTAATAAATTCATAAAGAGCTTTTTCTTGCTGTGAATACAGCCCTGTTATTCCAACCAAGGGACTTACGTTTCGAATGGCAGTTTGGAATTAACACACCCGCCATCTTGTAACATGTTGAAAAACCCAACGAATTTGTATAAATTATCGTGTGAGCAAATCAGAACACACTACCCGGAACCGGCGTAGTGTAACGTCACTGGACATGATTATCGACTTCGGAGTTCAGACGTCTCACTCGGGGAAATGTTTGACCCAGAGGAGGCGGCTGATATTCAGGCTATTATTGTTGTTGCTTCGTGGAATATAGCAGCCAAAATAAAGTTTCATAATGGTGGCTCAAATATTAAACACTTAATGACTGGTCCCGAAACTGTTTTCCCGAGGGAACAGTCATTAAGTGTTTTGTTATATCCCCATAGTCAAACACTGAAAAAATTGTTGTTAACAACAGCGCCACAAGTATTTTCCATCGACTTTGACCTGATCACGTGCGTTTATTCCCCTCTCACGCTTCGATCACATGAACTTATTGCCCACGCGGGAGTTATTAAGATTTGACGCCCGCTACGTGACGTGCTCTCGACCAATGAGAAAACAAGTTTGACTATGGGGATATAACAAAATAAATTATTATCAATACGTTTATAGCTAAACAGTACTTAATTCCCTGTCTGTGGCAAATATACTGGAAGACTGGGCACCAGTGTTATAACCATTGAGATAAGCAGTTCTTAAATTTTGACAATATTTTCTCCAATTTAATAATATTTATTTAATAATAAATAATAAGCGCTTGACATTATTGATACTAAAAGTGTAAAAAAGAAAACAAACAAACCTAGAAAACTATAAAATTTAACAACAGACTGTATAGCCTATGCAATGTGCTGGAGAAAGGACACTGAATCCATGCAGCCAAGTGATATTTCCACTAGACTCTAGTCTTTTATTGACACCTAATTAATTCAGCCAATCAAAATGCTCGAACCCAGTCTTCCAACATTTGCCACAGACAAGCTATTCCCTGACTGACCAATCTTGACCTCCTACATGTACATATTACTTTATATTTTCAGAATGGTCTCTAGATATACTCAGGCTTTGTGAGAAGTTTCAAGAATATGGTGTAGTTGGAATAGACCTTGCTGGGGATGAGCTACTTGGAGAGGTGCCTGCTACAAAGGATCACATCATGGCATTTGAGGTGACGAAGAAATGTGTTTATGAAATATTGACAGTAATATTTCATGGGTGTCATTAAGGGCAGGGGATCAGGGATTTCCCCCGCTACTGTGCATGAACTTAGTAAATTTTCTTTTGGTACTGAATTCATCTCAGTCTTCAAAACTTAATGAGGCTCCTGCATGCTCCTGCATAAAAACTTCAACTAGTTTGTACAGTCTTTACACTCAATCTTCAGTAAGTGGATGGTTCTGCTGGATAATAAAGTCTGACCGGCCTTGATAGATGGAACTGTCGACAAAAAGGAGAGACTGCATTAGCTAATTTTAAAAGATGCTACCCGAGTTCACCAGTGAATAAATTGCTGCTTGTACATTGAAATTCATGTACAGGTCTACATGTATACATATATATGTGCATTCAAAGCTGGACACCTCTATGCGATTCACACCTTCGTCTACTCCCTGCAACACTAACTGTTTCGTTATCAATTAATTCTCAGCTGTCTCTTTAAGATCTTCACTCAATACGCCTTTCAGACTCTTGATGTATACCATTATTTATTTATGAATAGGAGGCAAGACGACTTGGCATCCACAGGACTGTTCATGCTGGAGAGGCTGGTCCTGCCGCAAGTGTTAGAGAAGTATGTAAATAATACCCCAGTTAGTTGTTCAACCTATTCATACATGTATGCTATTTATTTAGATTAGCTTGTAAGAGCACTGAGATTGAGTGCTCCTAAAGCATTTTATTATTATTATTGTTATTATTATATAATTTGAGTTGCGACAAGCAAAAAGAGAGCTTATGACATTCGAAATACTCATTTATCCCCACAAGAAAAATTGCAAATCCCAGGTCTCACAGCTTGCGGAGACCACAAGACAGTGTCAATAATATATTCTATGGGTGCTTTGACTCTTAATATATAGTGAACATTTTATGACACTAAATCTAATGTTGGTTTGTAGGTTGGATAATTCATGACGAAACTTTTTGTATCTTCAACCTGACACGACACGACACGATCGAGCTGAGAGACTGAGAGAACTGAGAGACGTGTGGAAAATATTGAAAAATGAGCTCAAATTGCTGAAATGAAAGCTGACACTCAAAATGTCATAAAGACCCTTTTTGCTTGATACATGCAGTCCAAAAATTGGAATTCCAGGGACTATTCTACAATCTTAATTATAACTCTTGCAGGCATTAACTCAACTTCACGCTGAAAGAATAGGGCATGGATATCACATACTAGAAGATCCTGAATTATATCGAGAGATATTAGAAAGGGAGGTGCATTTAGAGGTACAGTAATATTAAATGTATACAGCTATTTCAAAAAAGGTTGGTGAAGGTTTTGGTGCATGTTGCATGTTGCATGTTGCATATATACCAAGCCCGAAATGTATTGTGGATCATATATAAATAATGTCAGCATGCACATACAGAACAAAATATGCCGGCTTCATATTGCGAAGACAAAGTTTGGGAAAATTCCCAGAGTCCATATTGTTGACCTTTCGCTGACTCCATTCACATCGCCCATAGTGCATTTCGGGCTTGGTATGCAAGATGCAAGATGCAACAAAACCTTCACCAACCTTTTTTGAAATAGCTGTATACACTTATAAATATTAAGACATAATTGGATTGATTAAAGCATATTTTCTTTTTTTGTAACTAATTTGATCTCTTTAAATGAAAAACACATTCAAGTTGAATAACACTGTTACTCTGATTTCTTATAGGTGTGTCCAACATCCAGCTTGCTGACAGGCGCTGTTGAACTACCCTTTAAACTCCACCCCTTAAGAAAGTAAGACTTACATGTAGATATTGATACCTCATTAGTCAGCATTTAAACTCATCACCAATAGATGAGCTTGGCATACATGTACATGTAGGTGCTTGGTCAGTGGGGAGGGTGCCTGGCTAGACTCAACATGTAGATATTGATTATGTTAATACCTCATTAGTCAGCATATATGCTTTTAAGTAGGTCTCAAATCTCATTTGGGTCATATTTCATTGCCAATCATTGGCTGGTTGATACAAAATGTAGATTAATTGATTGATAGATTGGTTGATTGATAGATGTCATAGATTGATAGATTGGTTGATTGATTGATTGATTGGTTGATTGGATGGTTGATTGATTTATTGATTGGTTGATTGATTGCTTGCTTGGTTGCTTGCTTGATTGATTGATTGATTGGGTGATTGATTGATGGGTGGTTGGTTGGTTGAATGCTTATTGATTGATTGATTGATAGATAGATAGATTGATTGGTTGATTGGATGGTTGATTGATTTATTGATTGGTTGCTTGCTTAATTGATTGGTTGATTGATTGATTGATTGCTTGGTTGCTTGCTTGCTTGCTTGATTGATTGATTGGTTGATTGGATGGTTGATTGATTTATTGATTGCTTGCTTGGTTGCTTGGTTGCTTGCTTGCTTGATTGATTGGGTGATTGATTGATTGATGGGTGGTTGGTTGGTTGCTTATTGATTGATTGGTTGATTGATTTATTGATTGCTTGCTTGGTTGCTTGGTTGCTTGCTTGCTTGATTGATTGGGTGATTGATTGATTGATGGGTGGTTGGTTGGTTGCTTATTGATTGATTGGTTGATTGGATGGTTGATTGATTTATTGATTGCTTGCTTGGTTGCTTGGTTGCTTGCTTGCTTGATTGATTGGGTGATTGATTGATGGGTGGGTGGTTGGTTGGTTGCTTATTGATTGATTGATAGATTGATTGATTTGTTGGTTGCTAATTAATTCTGAAAATCCCCTCGGGATGAGTTAATAAAGTGTATTGTATTCAGTGGTTGATTGGTTGCTTGAGATTGATAGATTGATCAATATTGATTGATATAATAGATTGATTGGGTGATTGATTGGTTGATTGATTGATTGATTTGTTGGTTGCTAATTAATTCTGAAAATCCCCTCGGGATGAGTTAATAAAGTGTATTGTATTCAGTGGTTGATTGGTTGCTTGAGATTGATAGATTGATCAATATTGATTGATATAATAGATTGATTGGGTGATTGATTGGTTGATTGATTGATTGATTTGTTGGTTGCTAATTAATTCTGAAAATCCCCTCGGGATGAGTTAATAAAGTGTATTGTATTCAGTGGTTGATTGGTTGCTTGAGATTGATAGATTGATCAATATTGATTGATATAATAGATTGATTGGGTGATTGATTGGTTGATTGATTGATTGATTTGTTGGTTGCTAATTAATTCTGAAAATCCCCTCGGGATGAGTTAATAAAGTGTATTGTATTCAGTGGTTGATTGGTTGCTTGAGATTGATAGATTGATCAATATTGATTGATATAATAGATTGATTGGGTGATTGATTGGTTGATAGATTGATTGATTTGTTGGTTGCTAATTAATTCTGAAAATCCCCTCGGGATGAGTTAATAAAGTGTATTGTATTCAGTGGTTGATTGGTTGCTTGAGATTGATAGATTGATCAATATTGATTGATATAATAGATTGATTGGGTTATTGATTGATTGATAGATTGATTGATTTGTTGGTTGCTAATTAATTCTGAAAATCCCCTCGGGATGAGTTAATAAAGTGTATTGTATTCAGTGGTTGATTGGTTGCTTGAGATTGATAGATTGATCAATATTGATTGATATAATAGATTGATTGGGTGATTGATTGGTTGATAGATTGATTGATTTGTTGGTTGCTAATTAATTCTGAAAATCCCCTCGGGATGAGTTAATAAAGTGTATTGTATTCAGTGGTTGATTGGTTGCTTGAGTTTGATAGATTGATCAATATTGATTGATATAATAGATTGATTGGGTGATTGATTGATTGATTGATTGATTGATTTGTTGGTTGCTAATTAATTCTGAAAATCCCCTCGGGATGAGTTAATAAAGTGTATTGTATTCAGTGGTTGATTGGTTGCTTGAGATTGATAGATTGATCAATATTGATTGATATAATAGATTGATTGGGTGATTGATTGGTTGATTGATTGATTGATTGATTGTGTTGGTTGCTAATTAATTCTGAAAATCCCCTCGGGATGAGTTAATAAAGTGTATTGTATTCAGTGGTTGATTGGTTGCTTGAGATTGATAGATTGATCAATATTGATTGATATAATAGATTGATTGGGTGATTGATTGGGTGATTGATTGATTGATTTGTTGGTTGCTAATTAATTCTGAAAATCCCCTCGGGATGAGTTAATAAAGTGTATTGTATTCAGTGGTTGATTGGTTGCTTGAGATTGATAGATTGATCAATATTGATTGATATAATAGATTGATTGGGTGATTGATTGATTGATTGATTGATTGATTTGTTGGTTGCTAATTAATTCTGAAAATCCCCTCGGGATGAGTTAATAAAGTGTATTGTATTCAGTGGTTGATTGGTTGCTTGAGATTGATAGATTGATCAATATTGATTGATATAATAGATTGATTGGGTGATTGATTGGTTGATTGATTTGTTGGTTGCTAATTAATTCTGAAAATCCCCTCGGGATGAGTTAATAAAGTGTATTGTATTCAGTGGTTGATTGGTTGCTTGAGATTGATAGATTGATCAATATTGATTGATATAATAGATTGATTGGGTGATTGATTGGTTGCTTGAGATTGATAGATTGATCAATATTGATTGATATAATAGATTGATTGGGTTATTGATTGATTGATAGATTGATTGATTTGTTGGTTGCTAATTAATTCTGAAAATCCCCTCGGGATGAGTTAATAAAGTGTATTGTATTCAGTGGTTGATTTGGTTGCTTGAGATTGATAGATTGATCAATATTGATTGATATAATAGATTGATTGGGTGATTGATTGGTTGATTGATTGATTGATTTGTTGGTTGCTAATTAATTCTGAAAATCCCCTCGGGATGAGTTAATAAAGTGTATTGTATTCAGTGGTTGATTGGTTGCTTGAGATTGATAGATTGATCAATATTGATTGATATAATAGATTGATTGGGTGATTGATTGGTTGATTGATTGATTGATTTGTTGGTTGCTAATTAATTCTGAAAATCCCCTCGGGATGAGTTAATAAAGTGTATTGTATTCAGTGGTTGATTGGTTGCTTGAGATTGATAGATTGATCAATATTGATTGATATAATAGATTGATTGGGTGATTGATTGGTTGATTGATTGATTGATTTGTTGGTTGCTAATTAATTCTGAAAATCCCCTCGGGATGAGTTAATAAAGTGTATTGTATTCAGTGGTTGATTGGTTGCTTGAGATTGATAGATTTGATCAATATTGATTGATATAATAGATTGATTGGGTGATTGATTGGTTGATTGATTGATTGATTTGTTGGTTGCTAATTAATTCTGAAAATCCCCTCGGGATGAGTTAATAAAGTGTATTGTATTCAGTGGTTGATTGGTTGCTTGAGATTGATAGATTGATCAATATTGATTGATATAATAGATTGATTGGGTGATTGATTGGTTGATTGATTGATTGATTTGTTGGTTGCTAATTAATTCTGAAAATCCCCTCGGGATGAGTTAATAAAGTGTATTGTATTCAGTGGTTGATTGGTTGCTTGAGATTGATAGATTGATCAATATTGATTGATATAATAGATTGATTGGGTGATTGATTGGTTGATTGATTGATTGATTTGTTGGTTGCTAATTAATTCTGAAAATCCCCTCGGGATGAGTTAATAAAGTGTATTGTATTCAGTGGTTGATTGGTTGCTTGAGATTGATAGATTGATAGATTGATCAATATTGATTGATATAATAGATTGATTGGGTGATTGATTGGTTGATTGATTGATTGATTTGTTGGTTGCTAATTAATTCTGAAAATCCCCTCGGGATGAGTTAATAAAGTGTATTGTATTCAGTGGTTGATTGGTTGCTTGAGATTGATAGATTGATCAATATTGATTGATATAATAGATTGATTGGGTGATTGATTGGTTGATTGATTGATTGATTTGTTGGTTGCTAATTAATTCTGAAAATCCCCTCGGGATGAGTTAATAAAGTGTATTGTATTCAGTGGTTGATTGGTTGCTTGAGATTGATAGATTGATCAATATTGATTGATATAATAGATTGATTGGGTGATTGATTGGTTGATTGATTGATTGATTTGTTGGTTGCTAATTAATTCTGAAAATCCCCTCGGGATGAGTTAATAAAGTGTATTGTATTCAGTGGTTGATTGGTTGCTTGAGATTGATAGATTGATCAATATTGATTGATATAATAGATTGATTGGGTGATTGATTGGTTGATGATTGATTGATTGATTTGTTGGTTGCTAATTAATTCTGAAAATCCCCTCGGGATGAGTTAATAAAGTGTATTGTATTCAGTGGTTGATTGGTTGCTTGAGATTGATAGATTGATCAATATTGATTGATATAATAGATTGATTGGGTGATTGATTGGTTGATTGATTGATTTGTTGGTTGCTAATTAATTCTGAAAATCCCCTCGGGATGAGTTAATAAAGTGTATTGTATTCAGTGGTTGATTGGTTGCTTGAGATTGATAGATTGATCAATATTGATTGATATAATAGATTGATTGGGTGATTGATTGATTGATTGATTGATTGATTTGTTGGTTGTTAATTAATTCTGAAAATCCCCTCGGGATGAGTTAATAAAGTGTATTGTATTCAGTGGTTGATTGGTTGCTTGAGATTGATAGATTGATCAATATTGATTGATATAATAGATTGATTGGGTGATTGATTGGTTGATTGATTGATTGATAGATTGAATTAGCTGATTGATTATTATCATTCGGCTTTTACCAACTTAATAAAGATGAAGATTATTATTGGTTGATTGATTGATTGATTGATACATAGATTGCTTGATTGATCGATTTTCCATTTAACTCCTCTCAAGGTTTGCAGAAGACCGCCTTAACTATTCTATCAATTCAGATGACCCGTTAGTTTGTAACACAAATCAAGAAAAAGAATACAAAGTGGCATTTAAAAATATTGGTCTCAATGCAGCAGAACTCACTAGAGCAGTAAGTGTAATAAATAATGTACATGCACATAATCCAGGGGGGGGGGGGGGGGGGGAACCTCCCATAAAAGCCATATGGAAAAATGCCGAAAAAATGGGTGTGGTTTTTAGCGATTTTAATCAGTGGATCAGGTTATCTAATTTCACAAAGCTGGACAAAAATCAGAAGTCAGTCTTCCAGCATTAATTGCATTAGTCAGGAACTGAAATTAGACACTTCTGGTATGGAACAGTTCCAGGGTTGGGCAGGCCTGCAGCTCTTAGAAGATCTAGCCTAATTGGGTCAATACTATTAGAGTAAAACAATAGAAACAAATTATAAATCCAATAACAACAGATCTTCTAAGTAGCTGTGTGTCACCTCCCAGGGTTTCGGGAGCTCAGTGGCATGTCTCTACCCAAAATTCAAAGGAAGTATCACCTCCTGTGGCACATATAATATTTTTCATCCAAAGCATCAAATTATAGTTAATGCATTGACAACAGTGTGAATGATGTCATTTATGACGTAAATAAACAAAAGCCTAATATGGCATAACACAGGTATCCCAAGCATTAATTTATTCATAAAAACAAGATGGCGGCTAAACGGAACGAACTGCAAACAACATTGTTTGAATGACATTTATGTCTTTTGCTTTGGATGATGGAGCTATTAAAATTGGATGTTTTATTTTTATCATATAGACTTTCAATGCAGCAAGGGCATCATTTCTACCAGACAAGGAGAAGCAAGACCTTATTGAATACCTGAAACAGATACATGGCATCACAGGTTCTAGTGAATATTCCCAAACAGAACAGGCAGAACAACGTTTTTGAAGAGGGAACCAAAAGGTACCCTACCCCACCCCTGTACTTACAAAATGGTCTACCCCTCCCCTCTGCAGAATCAAAATTTAGTGACCCTAAATAATTAATATACAATGGTCACAAAATTTATGATTTCAAAATATTAAGGTATTAATTTTTGTAGATAGAAGGAAAATTATATTTTGAATCTAAAAGGTGATGAATTTTTAAAAATAATGATCTATTGGGCTTATCTTTCTGTTACTTGTGTTGGAGCCCCAGCCAAAGCAAAACTGAAGAAGACTAGTGGTAGCGGTACGCGTAGGCTAGCAGGGCCATGGTATCACAAAACAATTAATATAGCTGGGATATGACTGAAACAGGAGGCCATGAATAAGCATCTCCATCTGTTCTACTATCATGAGCCATTCTGTTCCTAGACCAGGCTATTTTTAGTAAAATTTCCGCAAAAGTGGTTTCCATTGAGGTTGGAATGTCATTAAAAGTAGTAAATAAAAGTGTCGGCTCCTGACTGGTCA
The DNA here is from genome assembly GCA_033675265.1 of Actinostola sp. cb2023. Classification (NCBI taxonomy): domain Eukaryota; kingdom Metazoa; phylum Cnidaria; class Anthozoa; order Actiniaria; family Actinostolidae; genus Actinostola; species Actinostola sp. cb2023. Next base: position 137,617 of record JAUJYZ010000778.1, on the reverse strand, counting down.
TTCCTATGGAAGATTTATTAACAATTTTGATATTTTGATTTTTACTTGATGTAATCTGATTGGCTCTAGAACAATGGAAAATAGTTCAATAAATAGCCTGGTCTGGTTGGCTCACAGTAATCACAGACCTACTGATACAGGAGACGGAGAATCCTATTCATGGTTTGAAATAATTCTGAATTTCCTGAAATATAGGAATTAAATTGATTAAAATATTCTTATGGATATTTTTAAATTGGAGAAGCATGTGTATAATAGCAGGCAATTGAATGGTTTTCGAGGCAATTGAATGACACCAACTAGCATTTTTATGGCTTCTTCTAAGTGCAGTGCAACACAGACTGAAGCCATCTCAATGCAATCTCGAGGCATTTGAATGATTCCCACTAGCATTTGAATGGTTCCCACTAGCATTTGAATGATTCCCACTAGCATTTGAATGATTCCCACTAGCATTTGAATGATTCCCACTAGCATTTGAATGATTCCCACTACCATTTGAATGATTCTCACTAGCATTTGAATGATTCTCACTAGCATTTGAATGATTCCCACTAGCATTTGAATGATTCTCACTAGCATTTGAATGATTCTCACTAGCATTTGAATGATTCTCACTAGCATTTGAATGATTCCCACTAGCATTTGAATGATTCCCACTAGCATTTGAATGATTCCCACTAACATTTGAATGATTCCCACTAGCATTTGAATGGTTTTCTCGATCCTTTCTTTCTAAGATAGTTAGCCTACTTTTCAGACTCATTTTTTTTACGCTCGAAAATAATTGAGTCTGAAAAGCAGGCTGTAAGATAGTGATCTAATATTCTCTTGGTACGTTTTAAATATCTCTAGTTTGTGTGTGGTTTATTTTCATTTTACCAATACAACGTGCCAAAGTTTGCATTTTCGATTATGTTTTCTGTGTGTTTTCAAGGAAAAGTTTTTTGTCACCAAAGCCTGTTTTTTACTGGCGATGCAAACTTAACACACAAGCGCAAGTATGAGTGCCAGCATAAAAGACGTTATTTCACAACGGGCCTGCATGTCGCAAGCATAAACACAAGCACATTTAGCACAAGAACAACATTCCTCCCAATTTTTGTGCTCTCTTATGCTTGCGCAATGCTTGTGCAATGCTTGCGTCTGGTCCCGTTTTCACTTGACACAAGTTCTTATGCTTGCGCAATGCTTGCGTCGGGGCTGTTTTCACTTGACACAAGTTCTTATGCTTGCGCAATGCTTGCGTTGGGGCCGTTTTCACTTGACACAAGTTCTTATGCTTGCGCAATGTTTGCGTCGGGTCCCGTTTTCACTTGACACAAGTTCTTATGCTTGCACAATACTTGCGTCGGGTCCCGTTTTCACTTGACACAAGTTCTTATGCTTGCGCAATGCTTGCGTCGGGTCCCGTTTTCACTTGACACAAGTTATTATGCTTGTGCAATGCTTGCGTCGGGTCTCGTTTTCACATGACACAAGTTCTTATGCTTGTGCAATGCTTGCGTCGGGTCTCATTTTCACATGACACAAGTTCTTATGCTTGCGTAATGCTTGCGTCGGGTCCCGTTTTCACATGACACAAGTTCTTATGCTTGCGTAATGCTTGCGTCGGGTCCCGTTTTCACTTGACACAAGTTCTTATGCTTGAGCAATGCTTGCGTCGGGGCCGTTTTCACTTGACACAAGTTCTTATGCTTGCACAATGCTTGCGTCATGCAGGTCCCGTTTTCACTTGACACAAGTTCTTATGCTTGAGCAATGCTTGCGTCGGGGCCGTTTTCACTTGACACAAGTTCTTATGCTTGCGCAATGCTTGCGTCGGGGCCGTTTTCACTTGACACAAGTTCTTATGCTTGCACAATGCTTGCGTCATGCAGGTCCCGTTTTCACTTGACACAAGTTCTTATGCTTGCGCAATGCTTGCGCCGATCGCTAGTGAAAACAAAGCTTTTGACATTTGATTGATTTTAACAAGTATTTTAATGGTATTTTTTAGGGGGTATGGGTGGGTTATTATAAATTGTTGTACAGTCGCCCCTCTATAAGCGGCCACCTATTAATCGGCCAACCTCTATTTAGCGACCATTTGCCAATTCCCCGAGGGTGGCCGCTTAATAGAGGTTCGACTGTAGTTCAATTGACTCGCATTGTGTTGATTAAGAATAGTTTTCACTAGCCACGTAAGCACAAGAAGCCTTGACGCAAGCATAAGGATTTCTTGTGCTGGCGTCGGGTCTGTTTTCACATGACACAAGTTCTTATGCTTGTGCTTATAGGTTGCGTCGCTAAACCAGGATTTTATTCTCGTGTATTCTCTGTAGATAGGAACCATAGAGGCGTTAGCGTATGAGTGGGAAATTTACGATACCGTGCCGTATTGAAAGAGTTTGATTGGATGAGATGAATCTGCACGCTTTTTGATTGGTTCAGAAAGGAAGCCATTTGAGTGTCACGGTACCACAGGGTTCCCACTCATACGAAAACGACTCTATAAACCATACATGAATTGTATTTAGTATTTAAATGGTGTAAATCTAGATCACGTAATTAATAAAATAATAATTTTTCATAGTCTTTTTATAATTTTGGCATTGTTGGTAATATTGAACATATGCATTTGTCACTTATTTTGGTCGCTTTTTACCTCATGGTTTAGTCTGCATGGCCAGTACGCAGGCTACTCGCGGTTCTATCTCGTTTCTATCGCGTTCTGGGACCATGGGTGGTTGTGGTCCTATATACATCGTATGCCTTCATGGGTTTTGGTAGTCATAGTAGTTTTATCAACCAAGCTGTCGGGTCCTTACATTGATTCACTCATTCTAGATAGTCAGTCGGTTCGAAAGACTCAATATTTAAAATATATTAATATACTTCAACTGCATGTCCAGTTACCTCCCCGCTGTCCAGCTAGAGGCAGCCCAACAATTACTTCTCAGGCTACTTATATTAATAATAAGAAATACAAATATATTTCTTCGCGCGCTCTACCACAGGAAACCCATCAAAAAAGACGCTCGTATACAAATAACTTTTTTTAAGAACTCAGAAGCAATGGTTGGGCTCCCTGTGCTTTGTCCGCGTAACTCTGTACCAGTCTTTTTAGTCTCGTTCTGGATCTGGACCTGTGTTCTACGCTTTTGTCATGAATTTTCGCGGTATACTCAGTAATATAGGCAACAATCCACAAACTACAAAAGTACACGTAGCAAATTTTACTGGTTTTATTGTATTTCTCGGTGCAAACTCGCGTACAACTCAAAAATAATACCGCGACTTGAATGATGTATCTATATTTATATCGATAATAAAAATAAAATAGCGTCGCTATGGATACATATAGTGCATTTATAATTTCTACGTATTGACGGTTACTAAAGCACATGCTATATATATTGTGACCGGAAATGACGTCTATTGAAAGCTAGCTGTATATTTTACCACAATCCTTTGCGAACCTAAATAAATTCTACTCAGATGACACGTCACTAACAACGGATATCTTTTCAAAGTTTTAAATTAAAACTTTTTTGTAGATTTTTTTGCGCGCAAAGGATTATGGTAAATGGACAATCCGTCATTTTGTTTGTTTCTGCACCGAGGCTCAAATAGAGTACTAAAGTGTGACGTCACGAAACAATTAATTTTGCTTTTATAAATTTTTGATTTCCAGTTCAGATAGAATATCATGAAGTTAGGAACGGAGCCGAAAATACAGTGATTTGCTAAGGCAAATTATATATTCAACTGGCCATATCTTGACCGCTATTTAACCGATTGTCATAAAAATTGGTGTGTGAACTTCTTTCATGATATTCTATCTGAACTAGAAATCAAAAATATATAAAAGCAAAAATTATTTTTTATGACGTCATGACTTTAGTACTCTATAGCAGCGACAATGGCAGGCAAGTCGCCAATTATTCGAACTTGTTTAATCCAATTTAACAGTCAACAATCGTCCAAGTAAGACAAGACTAACACAAAGCCATGTCCTTTCAGTTCAATCGTTTTGATTTCAAAGCCCAACGCACACTAGTTTCTGAAGTCAACGGCGCTGCAAATTCGCTGCTGAATCTCGCAACAACAAAATTGCAGAGAGATCGCAGAAGCGCGCGCATTTCTTCAGTCCTACTTACTAAAACTAATCATAAATTAAGTCTGAATCGTCATAGATGTATAGATGTCTATAGACTGCTAGCAGTCTCTCTTTTCCCTCCAGATTCAGTCGAACGAGATTAATTTAAGTAATACCGTACGCGCGATTCAGGAACGAAAAGAGAGACTGCTAGCAGTCTAAGGTTCGCACCCCGTTGTTAGTGTCGTCACGCAATGGTGTGCGAGAGCATTGCGTGACCACACTAACAACGGCTGCGAAGGAGACTAAGATTTCTATGGCTTAAATAACATATGATAGCGACTGTTTTAATATTTGGTATTCCGGGGATATGTACAATAAATAACTGCGATATCGGTGCTGGCATTGTTAATCAGCCTTGGGAACATCTTCAGCGACAGTGTTCTCATTTTTTGCCGGATCTTCATCTTTTTTGTCGTCGTCGTCGTCGTCGAATTTCTCTCTCACGTCTTCAATTAAGTCTTCTATGAAGCCTCCGAAACCGAAACCTGAGTTTTCTCTCTCTTCAACTTTCTCAGTTGTCTCTTCTACTTCTTTCTTACCCTGCGAAGTAAATTCGAGAGTTTTCAAATATACTTCAAACGCTTCAAAAAATAATTGGGGCAAAAAAATCAACAACCGAACAAACAAAACGCACACAAAGTCCAACAACAATAACAAACAAAAATAAATAAACAGACATAACAAAATAATAAGAAATCTGGGGAAAGAGGGTCGGGACTTCAATGAAGTGAATGAGCCATGTTGGACTGATGAAAAAATAGTTTTCTTTTCGTTTTCTTTCTGTCTTTCGAAGTCCTAGAACTCGGTAAAGAGTCTTACAAAATGAAGGACCTTGATTTTTCGATTATTATGATTATTATACCAATTAGTACCTCCAACTAATCTATCCACAAGCAGCTCAACTATTACTACTTTCGATAGTATTGGGCTCCCTGTATAAATCACCTCTCGCGCGGGAATTTGCGCGGTAAAAATCCCTCGGGATCTATTCCACAGGGAGCCCAATCCTATCGAGCGCACGCTGTTGTAGAAACAGTTGGTCTGCTAGTGACCTATCTTGCTAACTCCCTGACAAACCTTTATCTATCACTTGCTTATGTGCTGTGTACTGAGAACTGTCGGGTGGGTTTTCTGTTGATCTTAAGACCTAGTACAATACATATAAACACAGACATATAGTATAAACACGCTAACAAACACTCCACAACAAATAGCTGTTTTAGAAAGGTTGTTAGTGATAAACATTCAGGGTTTCGGAGCTCCGCATTTGGTGCAAATATATAGACCGAATGCAATAATGGCGTCCACTTTCAATTGTCATTGTTCTGGACTGACTAGCCTCGTGTTCATGTGGAAACACAAAAGCATTTTCACCTGTATGAGGGGCTAGTCAGTCCAGAACAATGGCAATTGAAATTGGACGCCATTATTGCATTCGGTCTACCGAGACCGAATTCATAATGGTTGCTTCCAGGAGCCCATAAGTAGGAGCCTCCATCTACCGTACTGGGTTTGTGAGACGACCTGTGACCGGATCAGGCTATTTTTAGAACACCTTTTCCCGCGAACTAATAATCATCAATCAATAGGAATCCCCCATGGGAATTACACAGAGCCAATCAGCATCAATGAGGTAGATGATTTGTGTTTATTTGTGATATATGAACAAAGTGGTGGACGAAGAAATTGGCGAAATTGAAGAAACTGAAAGTGAAGAGAGCGAAAATGACGGTGATAGTTACAGTGACTCTTTTGCAGAGTTTAGTACTTCATCGGAAAGTGACCAAGAGTCTTCAAGTTCATGTTCTGTTTCTAAAGGAACTAAAAAAACCTAGTAAAGTAAAGTAAACCTACCAAGCCAAAAGCTAGAAACTCCGTAACAAAGCCGAAATCAAAAATCCCTGGTGTTAAAATTTCGCGGCAAAACTGGTGTTCTAAAAATAGCCTGATCCGGTCACAGGTCGTCTCACGAATACATCCCAGATGGAGGCTCCTACTTATGGGCTCCTGTTGCTTCTAATTTTGCATATAAAAGCCAAAAAAATCTATATCGGGAAAAGTAAATATTTGATATGATAGAATGTGATCATCTAAATACTATGTGTGTGTTTTGAAACCAAATAATAAATTCTTCAGAAAATATGAAGATTTTAAATTGTGAAATTGCACCAAAACGAGGCTGGTGAGGTCTCACTTGAAAAATACATACAAAACTCTCTATTTATGATTTGTCTACGGCAAAGAAGCTTTCCAAGAATGTTTATTTCTAGGTACTGTTTTAGATGACAGTGATCGTTTGTACCAGAAACGTATTGTGTCGCCAAACTAAAAATAATAATGAATACTCCAGTTTCGCGTTGTTTAGAGATGACCGCTGTCCATGACAAAAGACGCATTTGTACAGGCTTAGCCTCGATTCAGAAACCAGTCCGTGCAATTCAAAAATGTTTCTATTGTTTCATGTCAACATATTTTCGTGTTCTTGTTGATATTTATGAATAATTTACACTGACTCGAGGCTAAGCCTGTACAAATGCGTCTGTTGTCAATGAGTACAGCGGTTTTACAGCGGTATCTGTGAATGCGAAAAGGGACTATTCGGCGTATACCCATTATTTTACAAGCGTTCCTTCGACCCTTGGTTGCTAATCGAGCCTCTTGACTGATCACCTTTCGAAAATCCCCCTACCTACCCACCCACTGTCCTACCTACAAACAAACCTATCTACGTCATGGCGGCCATGTTGGATCCAGATAACAAAGCGTCATAGTACATAAGACGAGGTTCTATACCTTCATTTCACTCCTTTACGCACTTTATTAACTTACTTAGCGAAAACTAGTTTCGTTTTCTCAACCTCCTCAGTTCGCTAAAGATATAATGCGTTGAACTACATTCCTAGCTTATGTTGTTTGTACCTCCAATATAATATGGCCGCTGTGTGTCTTCAGTGTACACTATATGGAGTCGTTTTCGGATGAGTGCCCGGGAAAGTTACCGCACCGCGCCTTGTCGTATTGAAAGAGTTTGATTGGATGAGATGCATCTGAACGCTTTTTGATTGGTTCAGAAAGGAAGCCATTTGAGTGTCACGGTACCACAGGGTTCCCACTCATAGCGAAAACGACTCTAAAGTGGAGTAATACGACAGTAACATGTAAAATTCTACTTACCTCGATTTTCTTTTCTTTTTCGTTGTTTTCTTTGTCTTTCTCAATTTCCTCTTCTTCCACTTCTTCAGCTGGCATTTGATCGATTGGCTTGTCCTCCACGACTTCTACGCGAGGGAGAAAAAGCAAAAAATAAAAAACGATTTCCAAATTAATTACAGTGGAACCTCTATAATATGGACATCGAAGGGCCAGATAAAAGTGTCCGTAATATAGAAGTGTCCATAATATAGAGGTGTCCGTAATATAGGTGTCCGTAATATAGGTGTCCGTAATATAGGTGTCCGTAATATAGAGGTGTCCGTAATATAGAGGTGTCCATAATATAGAGGTGTCCGTAATATAGGTGTCCGTAATATAGGTGTCCGTAATATAGGTGTGCGTAATATAGAGGTGTCCGTAATATAGAGGTGTCCGTAATATAGAGGTGTCCGTAATATAGAGGTGTCCGTAATATAGCGGTGTCCGTAATATAGAGGTGTCCGTAATATAGCGGTGTCCGTAATATAGCGGTGTCCGTAAGGAGACGTTGCACTTTTACATAATTTGAGGCCAATGAAATCGTGAATACAGTAGTTGATTTATTTACCACAATCCTTTGCGCACCCAAAACACTAACACAGACAAAACAGAGAGTTTTGAAACATCGAAATGTGTAAGTATGAAGCTGTTGCTAGCATTATTTATGGGAACGTATCACACTGTATGACAGCACTGTTAAAAACTTACGGCCGCGCGCCGTGTCCGTTTTCGCCGCGTGATCGACACGAACTCTTGTACTGATTACTTGTAACAGGTTCGCAAAGGGTTGTAGTACTGCACTATCATGTACATGCAGTGGATTGTACTTACCTCTGGCGTCTTGTACTTCTTTGGCCTTTTCTTGACTCTCCCCACTTGCTCGATACACACTCTCCTTGGGGCTAGGGCTGCGTTCTGCTGGTTGCTGACTGGTATTGAATTCTTCTTGTAGATCTTCTTGAATCATCTCTTGTATCTCTTGCCTCAGACCCAAGGATTCTCGTTGGACTGGCTGCTCATCGTGAGCCGACTGGCTTGAACTTGCCTGGCTGCTCGATGTCGTGGAGGTTTTTCTTTTAGAGCCTTTTGGAGCTGCATTCTGTGGATCAATATATAATTGGGATATAGTTTGAGATTTGCACGAGGGTGTGGCTATACGCGTGCTTCTTTGGTTCTCTTGTTTTTCTTCTCTCTTTGCGGTTTTCCTGGCCTTCCCAATGATAGGGCTGCGAGCTATCTTGTGTAGGCTTTCTTCCACAGTCTCCCCCTTGTGTGAGGGAAAGTGCAATGGCGGCCGATAGGGGTTTCCCTTTGGTCCTACAATGAAAGGGGACCCCAGCTGGTACGAGTTTTGCTTGCATATATACGACTTTCCCTTCCCTCTCCCCCTAGGGCCAGCTAGCAGATTGTATTGTATTATTCCATTATTTGTAATTTTTCTATTATTCTATAATTTATCTATTATATTTATATTTATATTTCTCTATACAGAGCCCTTCTGAAAATCAGCTCTGCTGACGTAGGCCGTCTGTCAAAAGATTTTATAAATAAAAATAAAAAATAAAAGTATGCTTCATTACACTAGCTGCTTGTTCAAGCCTGTAAATACCTTGGTTCTGTTGGGTTTGTTGTTTCTTGGTGGAGGCACTTTGATTTGTGTCTTTGTTGGTGCTCGACTGTAATAAAAAACCTACTATTAGGCTTTAATATCAGCTATTATGAGTCACTAACCTTTCCCAATTAACTTTATATCAAACTACACTAAACTTAGGTAACACAAAGATAACTGATTTAACCATCAATCATATTAGGATCTAGTGGAAAAAAGGAAAATACATTTTCTTCCCTTCTCATTTTCCTTCCTTCCATTTCTAGGTAGATGTACCCTCTTAAGGCAAAATTAGTATTATGTCATGTTCACTGCTAGATTAGGATGTTATATGTAATAATCAGGGACCACAGAGAGGGGGGAAATTCAGCCCCTCAAAAAAGGCTGGTTTCCCATACATTTTCTATAACAATTCAATATGAAACTCGCTCCACGGTCCCTGATAATTAAGTTATTAATTTACATGTGTTATTATAAAGTTATTAATTATTAATAATAGTATTACCTTCTTGGCGACAATATATTTCCTTGGTCAGTGTATGCAACTTTCTTGAATCTAATGAACAATAAAAACAGACAAGGGGTTTAATCCCATAGTAGACGTTAAAATCATATGAAAATGACATAATACATGTATATTGTATTAATAATTATACTCACTTTTTACCATGTCCTACAGCTACGTACTGTCCACCGTTTTCAATCTCCGATGGCTCTTTGACCTCTCTGCCCTCCAAGGTAAACAGCCTAGAAGTAAAAACAGAACAATAATATACAGTTATATACCACACTAACTACTCATGATTGTAAGCTGCTCGGCTGCCGTAGACACTTTCATATGCAGCCCGAAAAAGTCCTCCATTGGTTGTAAAGCGCATTGAGACAATGTGAAATGTGCTATATAAGAACCGACTTATTATTATACAGTTTTCGACCTTATGCGACAAGGCGTTGTGCAGAGAAATGATGGTGATAGTCTTGTCGGCATTCAGTGATCTTACCAGAAAACTGCACCACTTTGTAGATGCACTTTATTTGTAACGACTTTCAGAACCTGCAAGTTAATTAATATGTTACTGATTTTCCTCACTAATAAATATTATTATTATTGTTTTTTTTAAAGAATACTTCCAAAAGGTCTACAATGCAATGTAGATAGCAGTAGGCTAATAGATAATTTTCATGAAACTTTTTAGTTTTTTATAATAATAATTTTAATAATAAATAATAATATCTCTACGTACACCGTCCATAGAGGCGAGATCCCTCTTATCAAGCAACATCTTGTGGGATGGGTACAGATCATCACCATTACGAAACACACTGCAATGAAAACCATAGTATAAAGTTACAGGGGTGTAAGCAGGGGGAGGTCACAGGGTGCCTGTGACCCCACCTCCTCTGGTCTACTCTTTAAATTTATATGTTTGAGGAGGGGAGGGGGGGATTTGGTGGTGAACGATATGGAGTGTGCCCCCCCCCCCCCCCAATGGAAAATCCTGGCTACGCCCCTGAGTTATATTACAAGATACATTTGTACGATATAGAGGCGGATCCAGGGGGTCCAGACCCCCCTGTCATACCTGATCAGGTTCAATTGATTGTTTATTTTATTTTATATTGATTGTTTTTTATGCTTAATGATTTTATGCTTAATGCTTAATGATTTTATATTACTTTATCTTTATCTTATCCGTTCACTTTAAATATAAGTTTATATGATTCATAGTCATGTCAGCTTATACTTATACTGTATTATTATTATATTATTGTATGTGTGTATTTGTATTTTTTTTCTCTTGTTCTTCATTGACTGACCAAATTATATTTTCAAAATAAATTATATTCTCAGCTATCTATCTCGGTTAACCTAGCGTTATTATAGATAGCTTGTACCTAATAATCCAGTTATATTACTTAACCCGCAAAACATAACTTTTCTTCATCTATTAACTTAACTTATAAACTAAATTGTATGTAAACTACTGGTACTAAAATAAAGTCTATGTCTATGTCTATGTCTTAGTATACGTTTGGACTCCTCCTCTCAACAATACTCCAGTTTCACGTTGTTTAGAGATGACCGCTGTCCTTGACAAAAGATGCATTTGTACAGGCTTTAAGCCTCGTTTCAGAAACCAGTCTGTGCAATTCAAAAATGTTTCTATTGTTTCATGTCAACATTTTTTCATGTTGTTGTTTAAGCTACTTGTAGCCTCTTCTTACGGCGTTTTATCCGAGGATATTGGGTTCCGAGGATATTGGGTTACCTGTGGTGGGGGTTAATTAACGCGTTCCTCCCCCTCGCCTTAGTCCCCTGCGGTTAATTAACCCCCACCACAGGTAACCCAATATCCTCGGAACCCAATATCCTCGGATAAAACGCCGTAAGAAGAGGCTACAAGTAGCTTAGTTCTTGTTGATATTTGTGAATAATTTACACTGACTCGAGGCCAAGCCTGTACAAATGCATCTGATGTCAATAAGTACAGCGGTTTTACAACAGGATTTGTGAACGCGAAAAGGGACTATTCCTAGATCCACCCTGCCTGACATTGCCAAAGATCTATCTGTGGCTAAATTTTCAAAGTGTGAAAGCATTTATTATAGGCCATTGGGTAAATACAAGTTATACCTTAAAACTCATTTATCCCACATGATCATAAATTTAATAAATTATTTAGGCTTAGCTTATACATTTGTGTTCTAAGCCCTTTACAATAGTAGTACCGGTAATGCTAAAAATCTTAGAAATATCGTAACAATACTCTCAGTCAATCAGAAATTAATGAATAGTATGATGGCAATGCATACCTTATGGTTCTATGCTTGTGTGGCTCTTCATCAGCAACTTTTCTTGCTCTTGCTGACATCTGAAGTTTACTATGCTTTACTGGTGTTATCTGAAATATTAAAAACAATATGTTGGAACATGTATCACAGAACTATTTCCTAGTTGTTTTACACCACTGTATTCCTTGACGAAAGACACATTATGTTGCTCAGTCTGAACCTCAATTCAGTGAATAACCTGTGTAATTATAAAAGGTTTCTATAGTGTCTGGAAGGGTTTTATGTGACTCGGGAATTGATTTGAATTGAGCACGTGATTCGGGAATTTTTTTATAAAACCATTCGTGATTTGGGAATTTTGATAATGCTTGTGATGCGTGATCTGCTCAATCTGAGGGCCGTGATTCAGGATTTTCACTGTCAAACTTTCGGGATGACGATACACTGGCCTTAGTTCATATATACATTGATGTCTTTGGACTATCTGTCAACATGCCTCTGTTATTTGGATTATAGTTCATATATATTTTGATTATTGTTATGTAACCTTATCAATTCAGTATATATACTGCAAACAAGGACCTTCAATAAACCTATCTACCTATTTGGGTGATTCAGGAATTTGAGAAATATGGGTGCCGGGTTTGTGATCCAGCTAGCCCCCCCCTTCCAGACCATGTTTCTATTGAACAATATCAACTTACATTATTATTACACTGGGTTGAGGCGGACACACTGTGCAACATTTTGTGCAACATTCCCTGCAACATGTATTGCTGCAGCGTGTGTCAACTCTGCAACATGTTGAGCGCAATGTTGCAGAAGTAGAATCGAGTCCTACTTCTGCAACATTGCGAGCAACAAAATTACGTCGCATTAGCACGCGCTAGTCAATTGCGAGCAATCAGTTTCATGGGTGGGTGGACACACGCTGCAACAAAATTGCCAGCAATATTGCACGCAATGTTGCACCGTGTGTCTGCCGCACCTTAAGGTTGATCAAATGCTCTTTTGTCAAAGGTGTCTAACAACTTGGAACTGTATGTCTTATCATTATTTTTTAATGCACTGTTTTCATAAATTAAAGAAAAAACTGACTATATAATAACAATTATAATTTCAATATATCACATATTTTGTACCTTTTCCTATAAAGCCCCAAGAAATGACAAGAAGCTAATTACAACATAAACACTTTCCCACAAAGAAATACCTCTTAGTGTCTGGTATACACTTACATAAATATACCTCGCTAATGAGGCAGGCAGGTTGATTAGTGCTTCAATAATTAATGAACTCTATTATATTAGTTGAAAAATTGAATGAATTGAAAATTAATCTACTATATAAGTAAGTTAGAGAAAAATGGAATGAGAAAAAAGAGGAAAAAATGTTTGTCTGAAAAAAACACACATTAGAAAATGAAATATTATTTCAATTTAAACTTTCATTTTTTTAATAAAAAATGTTATAGTTTTGTAAAAAATAAGGATAAATTAACGAAGTTAAACTCTGCTCGAGTCGATGAAATTTGAAACATAATTACAGTGTTAATAATTCATACAGTAACATTTAACTCAAAAACGTGTAGAAAGCTCGAAGAATAATGTCACACGGGGAAATGACAAAGTATATAAACGGTATCAACGGGATTAATACGTCAAGACATAAACGATACGTTGATTGTAGTAATGTAGAGGTTAGGAAAATATCGTAAGTGTTTATTTATTCACTACTCGAGTAATATTCAATCAAACATTTGATGTAAGAACTTAAGTTAGTCAAAATTCCTGAGTAATTGAGCCGATCGGAATCGGTTGTATTAAAGCCATATTTACCTCGATTTCTTTCCTTGGAGTGTTCCTGCTCTGGTCTTTGATTTCTGTGTACCTAAAGACAGATATAATACGAAATGATTATGTTCAAGTGTTATTAGATAGACTGAATAACGATGAACAAACACGTTTGATATATAAACGATTTCCCATGTAAACAACACACGAGTACCAGCGCTACTCACGGCAATCGCTTGAAGCGCTCTGGTCCTACAGCCACGTAGCAACCCCCAGACTCTAAGCTATCCAGTTGTTTAATGGTGTGCCTTCCAGTTGGTGTTTTAATGGATCTAGCAGCGTTCTTCATGCTTGTGTGCTTGGTAACTTTGTCAAGCAGAGCGTCCATGGTTCGTATCTGTCGCCTGTTGACAACCAGCTTTTTGCCCGGGTATGTTGGGTCTCCATTCCGATACACGGTCACAGTTGATGAAGCCATGATCCCTTTGGAGGCTGAAGCCTCGTTGGCTGCTCTAATTGCGATTAGAACGAGAAAATGAAGTTTAATGAAGACGTTCAGACGGTCGTTCCCCTGTTGTTCATCTCGTTTGGCAACTGATTATGACGTCATGAACTGCATAATTAGCCGATAAGAGACTTTGTATACGTTAGCAACGTACATAGCAACGGTGATTCACTGATTTATCTTTGGAAAACAAGGTGTTTTGAGCCTAAAACGACGGTTTTTAAGACTTAAATTTAAATGTCATTTGCTCTAGAGGTTTTTTAATGTGATCTTTAACATTTGTTTAACAGTTTTCATCGTGGCATAAGCACATGCACGTACGGCAGAACTAGAACAAAACTGTTATTCCCAAGAGAAATATCAGTACAAAAGAAAAGGTAGCAGCTGAAGGATTTTCTCTCTCTCTCTCTTGATGTATAATAGAGAATAAATAGCTCAGACGTGGCTTTTGTTTAATTTTTGTTTAATTTAAAGCTTCCTGCGACTCCCAACCGATTAAATGGAAGTGAACCCTGGAAAACATTTGAACGACAACTAATGAAGCGTACGTGTTTTTTAACTGGTCGAGTAATCGGGCGTCGCACTCAGTCTTTGAGAATCTATAACCGTAATGTTTTTTTTGGCCGAACACACGAAAATATTGTAATTTCAAAACGCTCCTTTGCAAATCAGTACTAAAAGCTGAAATGGCTTTTCAAGTTTTCAAGTATAAGTCATCAAGCATGCCGAAGACTCGTATTTTATTCAACATATCAAGTGAACAACTACTAAAAATAACTAATTCAATGGTAAAGGAAATCTATAACAAAATCTATAAATTTTGAGTAACTCGGAAGGCTAAGGCTTATCCTCCTTTGCAGACGCCTTTTGTGATTTCCTTTCACTATTGATCGAATTTACTGATTATTATACACCGACGCAGCCCATATACTAGATATTGCTTTTCGAGTTTTCGCTACTAGATAACAAGTATAGGAGAACATGCCCCCCTGAAAATTTAGAATTCTAGAGCCTTGGTTTTCTTCGTTTTCCAGCGGACTTTCTCGCTACATAAATACATAGTAAAATGCATTTATCACTCACGACAGTTTTATGGGGGGATTTATGTAAAGGTTATATAAAGGATTCATGCAGAAAAGGATTTATGTAAAGGTTGTGTAAATTATTTATGTATAGGTTGTGTAAAGGATTTATGTATAGGTTGTGTAAAGGATTTATGTATAGGTTGTGTAAAGGATTTATGTAAAGGTTATGTAAAGGATTTATGTAAACGGGTTATATACCGCTATCGTTACTATAGCGATATAATAACCCGAGGCGAAGCCAGTTTTTTGGTATTTATTTTGTTTGAGACTGTACTAACTACAATCATCCTTATACATGCCTACAATGACTGACTGAAAGGAAAAAAATATTGGGGACACAATCTGACGAGCGGCGAAGGCGCGAGCTCGTAGGGGGATGCGGGGGCGCGCTTCCCGAAAAATTTTGAGGTATAGGGTCTCCAAAATAGCATTTTCCTGCCTTCTGTGAGTAGTTTCCAGCAAGTAACCTGCCGTCAGCTGTTAAGATTTTGTCTTAGATTTCATTTTATCTTAAATATTTTTATGTTTTTTATAATATATATATATTAAGGATTTTAAATTGTACGCACGTGCGTACGTGTGTATATGCACGCTACGCCCCTGAAGACGTATGGTTTTTTGTTGTTTGGCTTGTTAGACGAGTAAGGCACTAATAGACAAGCTATCCCTCACTTGTTCTGAAACTTATATGCATAGCTTCCAATTTTAATTCTTTAAAAAAATAATGCTACGTTGAATTGGGTTAAAAGTGAATAATGCGTCTTGCAAACGTGCAAGAATCCACAAGCAGCCCAACCATTTCTTCTGATAATTAATTGTTCTTTTGAATGTCGATATTGACCTCCTGTCGGCCCAGTGTTCTTACGCACGCAAATAACGCGGTCGCATGAAGTGGATACGCGGTCGTTTCTAGTGGATACGCGGTCGTTTCTAGTGGATACGCGGTCGCATCAAGTGGATACGCGGTCGTTTCTAGTGGATACGCGGTCGTGTCTAGTAGATACGCGGTCGTTTCTAGTGGATACGCGGTCGTTTCTAGTGGATAGGCCGTCGTTTCTAGTGGATACGCGTTCGTTTCTAGTGGATACGCGGTCGTTTCTAGTGGATACGCGTTCGTTTCTAGTGGATACGCGGTCGTTTCTAGTGGATACGCGGTCGTTTCAAGTGGATACGCGGTCGTTTCTAGTGGATACGCGGTCATTTCTAGTGGATACGCGGTCGTTTCTTGTGGATACGCGGTCGTTTCTAGTGGATACGCGGTCGTTTCTTGTGGATACGCGGTCGTTTCTAGTGGATACGCGGTCGTTTCTAGTGGATACGCGGTCGTTTCTAGTGTATACGCGGTCGTTTCTTGTGGATACGCGGTCGTTTCTAGTGGATACGCGGTCGTTTCTAGTGGATACGCGGTCGTTTCTAGTGGATACGCGGTCGTTTCTAGTGGATACGCGGTCGTTTCTAGTGGATAGTCGTTCGCATTAAGTGGATACGCGGTTGTTTCTAATGGATATGCGATCGTTTCTAGTGGATATGTTGTAGTTCAATATGGATTCTGGTACAATTTGGTTTTGTACCGGTACAATTTGTTTTGAACTGGTACAATTTGTTTTGAACTGGTACAACATGAAGTACCTTGTGGTTAGGTTTAGGGTTAGTATTGGGGAAGACTTTGTATTTTATTATAATCATGAAGTACCTTGGGGTTAGGTTTAGGGTTAGTATTGGGGTAGACTTGGTAGGAATGAATACAATCTGCTTCGTTCTACTATAGAGCAAGACAGGTACATGTACGTTCGAGTACGTGTTGACGTGAATACAAGCTGCTTCGTTCTACTATACTATGAGAGCAAGACAGGTACATGTACGTTCGAGTACGTGTTGACGTGAATACAAGCTGCTTCGTTCTACTAGAGAGCAAGACAGGGAAGCGTTGACACGTTGACGTGAATACAACCTACTTCGTTCTACTAGAGAGCAATACGGCTAGTGGGGACAAGACTCTCACACTCACTTCTTACTACATTATATATTCTGTACACCCAACACTCATCTCACTAGTTCGTTTTTACCGAGGGAGGAAAACCGGAGTACCGGGAGAAAATTCATCGAAGCAAGGGAGAGAACGAACCGGCTCAACTCAACTCGCGCCAGGTCCGTGAATTGCACCAGGCACCACTATAGAACAAGACAGGTACGCTTTGACGGTTTAGGAATTTCTTTGCCTTTTCATAAAATGTGTCTTCAAGTACGAAAATCACAAGCGAATTTTTACTTTTAGTTTCCTGTTTCAGGTTGTTATTTCTCGTTAGAAAGCCTCACGATCAACCCATGGTTCGTGATCCGCCATATTGCCAATCTCGTCCCCAGAGCCTGCGTTACTTTCGGCCAGCCGCTGGTCGAAAGTAACGCAGGCTCTGGGGACGAGATTGCCATATTGCCAAGTCCACGTTTTGATCTAGCGCGCATGCGTGAATTTAAATGACATAATGACGTAATAGAAAATGAATAACACTGAATAAAATGTAAATGTGATGCTAAACCGACATCGAAATCCTCGATGGCATAGTTGGTTAATGCGCTTCTCAACGCTGGTCTACAGTCAGAGTTCGGAGTTCGAGTCCCAGACAAGGTAAGACAAAAATTGCAAAAAAAATGTTAATATGATATTAAATAGACATCTAGACAGATAGACAGAATTAATGTAGGCAGACGGGAAAGGAAAGGAGGGGTAGGTAGGGAGAGAATGAAGGAGGGGTGGGTGCAAGGAAGTCGTCTAGTTCTTTTGAGAACCCCCTAAAAAAATCCAAGCCCCTGTTTTTTTAATGAGTCCCCAAAATAAAATCCCTTTTAAGAATGCCAGATTGTACCAGTTCAAAACAAATTGTACCAGTTCAAAACAAATTGTACCAGTTTAAAACAAATTGTACCAGTTCAAAACAAATTGTACCAGTTCAAAACAAATTGTACCAGTTCAAAACAAATTGTACCAGAATCCATAAACTACAACAGATACGCGGTCGTTTCTAGTGGATACGCGGTCGTTTCTAGTGGATACGCGGTCGTGTCTAGTGGATAGTCGTTCGCATTAAGTGGATACGCGGTTGTTTCAGATATGCGTTCGTTTCTAGTGGATACGCGGTCGTTTCTAGTGGATACGCGTTCGTTTCTAGTGGATACGCGGTCGTTTCTAGTGGATACGCGGTCGTGTCTAGTGGATAGTCGTTCGCATTAAGTGGATACGCGGTTGTTTCTAGTGGATACGCGATCGTTTCTAGTGGATACGCGTTCGTTTCTAGTGGATACACGGTCGTTTCTAGTGGATACGCGTTCGTTTCTAGTGGATACGCGGTCGTGTCTAGTGGATACACGGTCGTTTCTAGTGGATACGCCGTCGTTTCTAGTGGATACGCGGTCGTTTCTAGTGGATATGCGGTCGTATCAAGTCGATACGCGGTCGTTTCTAGTGGATAGTCGTTCGCATTAAGTGGATACGCGGTTTTTTCTAGTGGATACGCGATCGTTTCTCTAGTGGATACACGGTCGTTTCTAGTGGATATGCGTTCGTTTCTAGTGGATACGCGGTCGTGTCTAGTGGATACGCGTTCGTTTCTAGTGGATACACGGTCGTTTCTAGTGGATACGCCGTCGTTTCTAGTGGATACGCGGTTGTTTAGTGGATACGCGGTCGTTTCTAGTGGATACGCGTCGTCGTTTCTAGTGGATACGCGGTCGTTTCTAGTGGATATCAAGTCGATATGCGGTCGTATCAAGTCGATATGCGGTCGTTTCTAGTGGATACGCGGTCGTATCTAGTGGATACGCGGTCGTTTCTTGTGGATACGCGGTCGTTTCTAGCCGGATACGCCGTCGTTTCTAGTGGATACGCGGTCGTTTCTAGTGGATACGCCGTCGTTTCTAGTGGATACGCGGTCGTTTCGTGGATAGTCTTCGCATTAAGTGGATACGCGGTCGTTTCTAGTGGATACGCGGTCGTATGAAGTGGATATGCGGTCGTTTCTAGTGGATACGCGGTCGTTTCTAGTGGATACGCGTTCGTTTCTAGTGGATAGTCGTTCGCATTAAGTGGATACGCGGTCGTTTCTAGTGGATACGCGATCGTATGAAGTGGATACGCGGTCGTTTCTAGTGGATACGCGGTCGTTTTCTAGTGGATACGCGTTCGTTTCTAGTGGATACGCGGTCGTATGAAGTGGATACGCGGTCGTTTCTAGTGGATACGCGGTCGTTTCTAGTGGATACGCGGTCGTTTCTAGTGGATACGCGGTCGTTTCTAGTGGATACGCGGTCGTTTCTAGTGGATAGTCGTTCGCATTAAGTGGATACGCGGTCGTTTCTAGTGGATACGCGGTCGTATGAAGTGGATACGCGGTCGTTTCTAGTGGATACGCGTCGTTTCTAGTGGATACGCGGTCGTTTCTAGTGGATACGCGGTCGTTTCTAGTGGATAGTCGTTCTAGTGGATACGTCGTTTCTAGTGGATACGCGGTCGTTAAGTGGATACGCGGTCGTTTACGCGATCGTTTCTAGTGGATACGCGCGTTTCTAGTGGATATGCGTCGTTTCTAGTGGATACGCGGTCGTTTCTAGTGGATACGCGGTCGTTTCTAGTGGATACGCGGTCGTTTCTAGTGGATACGCGTCGTTTCTAGTGGATACGCGGTCGTTTCTAGTGGATATGCGGTCGTATCAAGTCGATATGCGCGGTCGTTTCTAGTGGATACGCGGTCGTATCTAGTGGATACGCGGTCGTTTCTAGTGGATACGCGGTCGTTTCTAGTGGATACGCGGTCGTTTCTAGTGGATACGCGGTCGTTTCTAGTGGATACGCCGTCGTTTCTAGTGGATACGCGGTCGTTTCTAGTGGATAGTCGTTCGCATTAAGTGGATACGCGGTCGTTTCTAGTGGATACGCGGTCGTATGAAGTGGATATGCGGTCGTTTCTAGTGGATACGCGGTCGTTTCTAGTGGATACGCGTTCGTTTCTAGTGGATAGTCGTTCGCATTAAGTGGATACGCGGTCGTTTCTAGTGGATACGCGATCGTATGAAGTGGATATGCGGTCGTTTCTAGTGGATACGCGGTCGTTTCTAGTGGATACGCGTTCGTTTCTAGTGGATACGCGGTCGTATGAAGTGGATATGCGGTCGTTTCTAGTGGATACGCGGTCGTTTCTTAGTGGATACGCGGTCGTTTCTAGTGGATACGCGGTCGTTTCTAGTGGATACGCGGTCGTTTCTAGTGGATAGTCGTTCGCATTAAGTGGATACGCGGTCGTTTCTAGTGGATACGCGGTCGTATGAAGTGGATATGCGGTCGTTTCTAGTGGATACGCGTTCGTTTCTAGTGGATACGCGGTCGTATGAAGTGGATATGCGGTCGTTTCTAGTGGATACGCGGTCGTTTTTCTTAGTGGATACGCGGTCGTTTCTAGTGGATACGCAGTTTCTAGTGGATACGCGGTCGTTTCTAGTGGATACGCGGTCGTTTCTAGTGGATACGCGGTCGTTTCTAGTGGATACGCGGTCGTTTCTAGTGGATACGCGGTCGTTTCTAGTGGATACGCGGTCGTTTCTAGTGGATACGCGATCGTTTCTAGTGGATACGCGATCGTTTCTAGTGGATACGCGCGGTCGTTTCTAGTGGATACGCGGTCGTTTCTAGTGGATACGCGGTCGTTTCTAGTGGATACGCGGTCGTTTCTAGTGGATACGCGGTCGTTTCTAGTGGATACGCGGTCGTTTCTAGTGGATACGCGATCGTTTCTAGTGGATACGCGGACGGAATCGTATGCGTCCGTAAGAACACAGGAAGCCCAATAGTATTATATGGGAACGTAGGTGTTTCACGGTACGCTTATGCTAAAGGTGTGGACACTCGGTGCAACATTGCGTGTGTCCGCACCCATGAAACTGATTGCTCGCAATTGACTAGCGAGCGCTAATACGACGTAATTTGTTGCTCGCAATGTTGCAGAAGTACGACTCGATTCTACTTCTGCGACATTGCGCGCAACATGTTGCAGAGGTGGACACACGCTGCAACATTACGCACTTTGGGTGGGCTTCCTGTGGTTATATAAATTACTCGGGCTTCCTGTGAAATGTCGGAAATTAAACAAAAACATCCAAAAAGCAAAACTGTTTCAAGAGTGTGCTGAGACCCCTCTCCAATAATCCTCCCTAAAAAAACTGATAGTAGAATCATGGTTTTTAATTATCCATGAATTAACATCAAAGATTTTCACCGACTGTACAAACAGTAAACCACACTATACACAAACTGTTATATTTTAGCTTCTGGAATTGTATTTACAACATTTCAAGCAACATTTGCAGATAAAACTCTTATTAGACCTTGAAGTTGAAAGCTAAAGGCCCGGACACACGGTGCAACTTTCCTTGCAACGTTGCGCGCAACAGTTGCAGAAGTAGGATCGAGTTCTCACTGCTGCAACTGTTGCGCGCAACGTTGCATCGTGTGACACCCCCCAAAAAACCTTGTTGCGCGCAATGTTGCAAGAAAAGTTGCATCGTGTGTCTGGCCTTAAAAGTGCCGCCATTTTGCTTAAAATACGTCACATTCCAATTTTGTCTTTCCAATTTTTTCATGACGTCACATAACTCACGCATGCGCACACGTAATTCAACGCGTGTTAGGTCGGGTTGGTCCAGTTGACCAGTTCTGAAGTTGAATTCAAACTACATTAATTGTCATTCAGTTTCTAGAACTAATAAATATTGAGATAAAAATCTATCAGGATAAAAACGTGGGATCTTGCGTTGTAGTGTCACACGGTTCGAGTTTCCCCCATTCTTTTAGTTTGAATGTAAGGTCTTCATGTAGCTGCACAAATAGGCAAAATGGCTATTGTTTTTATGTAAAAACAATGCATAGAACGACAATAGAACAATAGCCAGGACTTTTGTGCAGCTACACGAAGACCTGACCGAACAGACGAGGTTCCCTTTCACTCAAGTACTGATAGTGATGAAACCATGTTAAGTTTTCGTATCGAAGTGGTTACTCGGGTTACTTGTCTTTCTTTGGTGTTCTCAGATGGCTTAGTTCAAGAAGAATTGACGCCTTTTCTGCTTCCAGGCTTCCCACGTGATTTCGAAGAGAAGAAAGCTAAATAAGCAAAAACAAAAAAAAGATGAAGAAAATTGAAAGAAAATCAATCGAAAAAAGGTGAGTACAGACACTATATACCACAAACTAAACGTACATTTTTTATTATGTATGCCTCGTTCTCTCATATGGTACATTTTTATTATGTATGCCTCGATCTATCATATTTATATCATATTGAGTAAAATTGTAACATCTTATCGTAAAAACATTTACAATGTACCTAAAAATACGGATTATTGTTTATAGGCAATGACTGGACCACCATAATGTACCATATATGAAGGATGTATGAAGGACTTACCTAATGCACCGCCGCTGTACTGCTAAACAGACGGCTCAAGTCGGTGTAAATTATTTACAAATACCAACGAGATCACGAAAATATTTTGAGAAAATTTGTTTTAAATTCCATGAGTTATTTAGTTCATATTTTGATGTTATTACGCCCCCAAATGTTTGCGACTGTTTCACGGATATATTATCATACTCTAATATTATACACTGAGTATAACAATGGTGGTGATGATGATGATGATGAGGGTAACGATGATGGCAATGATGGTAAACATGTTTTTTTTTTTTTGATCGTAATGGTGGCAATGACTGACGATTCAACGATGTCGATGGTGATTATGATGGTGATGTTGATGGTGCTAATAATTTATATTTATTTATTCTCTCAATTCTTGACAGTTTTACAAATCTTCTTAAAGTATAAATACATTAAGTTTAAACATAGAAAAGTAGAATGGAGAAGGGAAAATATATAGATATATAGTAGTAGTGGTAGATAGATATATAGTGGTAGTGGTAGATAGATATATAGTAGTAGTGGTAGATAGATATATAGTAGTAGTGGTAGATAGTAGTATATAGTAGTAGTGGTAGATATAGATATATAGTAGTAGTGGTAGATAGATATAGTAGTAGTTTAGGTAGTGATAGATATATAGTAGTAGTGGTAGATAGATATATTTCTATTGTATTGTTTCATTAGTGCTATTTAGTACTAAATATAATAACTATTAGTTATTTAGTAGTTTTCTAAATTGCACTCTAGTAGTGGTAGATAGATATATAGTAGTAGTAGTGGTAGATAGATATATAGTAGTAGTGGTAGATAGATATATAGTATAGTTCTGATCCAACCAAGGATATAGATATAACTATATCGGGTACATTGTGGGTATGGACGCGCGCGCGATTCAAAGTACCAAAGCGTGGACTAGCGTGTAGTAGTGTTGTTTATAGTAGCGCTAAAGTTGGTAGTGTACATACTATTCTAAATCTCTAGACTATATCCGTACAAAATTTCATATCTAGTTTCAAACGGTATTGATATAGACTGAAAATAATGGATATTTCGGCTGAGTTGAAAAGCCGTATTGAACTCGTTCTTCACTGATGATATTCTGTTCAAAGAATCGACTCGTAAGGACGACAGCAAAACAAACTTGACGGTAATAATTTTGACGAACGTGCTGGAATAGCCACTGATCTACTCTGCATAGTATAGTATTCTTCTGTATTTATAGTCTAATGTGTTAACTGGGACCGTTATCTGTACTAAATACTGTCAAAACGATCAAATCTCAACAGAGTTTATTCTTACTGAATAGAGACATCAGATACTCTGATATAGTATTAGTTATTATTTTCCCTTTCCCCTGTTTTGGGCTCTATTATAATTTTATATTAGTAATAAGTATTAGACAAATTACCAAAAGCTGCTCCGGCAATTTATGCAAAACTAGAGTCAAATAAGAGTGAATGTTTGAGTTAACACATAGACTATAAATAGTAGTACTATGCAGAGTAGATCAAGTACTATTCCAGCACGTAAAATTATTACCGTCAAGTTTGTTTTGCTGTCGTAGCGAGTCGATTCTTTGAGCAGAACTCATCAGTAAGAACGAGTTCAATACGGCTTTTCAACTCAGCCGAAATATCCATTATTTTCAGTCTATATCAATAAAACCGTTTGAAAAGGTAGATGATGAAATTTTGTACGGATAGTCTAGAGATAGAATAGTATGTATAGTAGTAGTGCGCTGCTAGATAGATACACGCTAGTCCACGTAGGTACTTTGGTAGATCGCGCGCGCGTCCATATAGTAGTAGTGGTAGATCAGATTTCTATAGTAGTAGTAGTGGTATAGATATATAGTAGTAGTGGTAGATAGATATATATAGTAGTTTGGATATATATATGTCTTTTGTTTCTCTGTAGTTTTTTCTTCGAGAACAAAGGATATATAGTAGTAAAGTTGTAGATAGATATATAGTAGTAGTGGTAGATAGATATATAGTAGTAGTGGTAGATAGATATATAGTAGTAGTAGATAGATAGATATAGTAGTAGTGGTAGATAGATATATAGTAGTAGTGGTAGATAGATATATAGTAGTAGTAGTGTAGATAGATATATAGTAGTAGTGGTAGATAGATATATAGTAGTAGTGGTAGATAGATATATAGTAGTAGTGGTAGATAGATATATAGTAGTAGTGGTAGATAGATATATAGTAGTAGTGGTAGATAGATATATAGTAGTAGTGGTAGATAGATATATAGTAGTAGTGGTAGATAGATATATAGTAGTAGTGGTAGATAGATATATAGTAGTAGTGGTAGATAGATATATAGTAGTAGTGGTAGATAGATATATAGTAGTAGTGGTAGATAGATATATAGTAGTAGTGGTAGATAGATATATAGTAGTAGTAGTGGTAGATAGTAGATAGATATATAGTAGTAGTGGTAGATAGATATATAGTAGTAGTGGTAGATAGATATATAGTAGTAGTGGTAGATAGATATATAGTAGTAGTGGTAGATAGATATATATATAGTAGTAGTGGTAGATAGATATATAGTAGTAGTGGTAGATAGATATATAGTAGTAGTGTGGTAGATAGATATATAGTAGTAGTGGTAGATAGATATATAGTAGTAGTGGTAGATAGATATATAGTAGTAGTGGTAGATAGATATATAGTAGTAGTGGTAGATAGATATATAGTAGTAGTGGTAGATAGATATATAGTAGTAGTGGTAGATAGATATATAGTAGTAGTGGTAGATAGATATATAGTAGTAGTGTGTAGATAGATATATAGTAGTAGTAGATAGATATATAGTAGTAGTATAGATAGATATATAGTAGTAGTGGTAGATAGATATATAGTAGTAGTAGTGGTAGATAGATATATAGTAGTAGTGGTAGATAGATATATAGTAGTAGTGGTAGATAGATATATAGTAGTAGTGGTAGATAGATATATAGTAGTAGTGGTATAGATATATAGTAGTAGTGGTAAATAGATATATAGTAGTAGTGGTGATAGATAGATAGTATAGTGGTAGATAGATATATAGTAGTGGTAGATAGATATATAGTAGTAGTGGTAGATAGATATATAGTAGTAGTGGTAGTAGATAGATATATAGTAGTAGTGGTAGATAGATATATAGTAATAGTGGTAGATAGATATATAGTAGTAGTGGTAGATAGATATATAGTAGCAGTGGTAGATAGATATATAGTAGTAGTGGTAGATAGATATATAGTAGTAGTGGTAGATAGATATATAGTAGTAGTGGTAGATAGATATATAGTAGTAGTGGTAGATAGATATATAGTAGTAGTGGTAGATAGATATATAGTAGTAGTAGGTAGATAGATATATAGTAGTAGTGGTAGATAGATATATAGTAGTAGTAGTAGTAGATATAGTGGTAGTGGTAGATAGATATATAGTAGTAGTGGTAGATAGATATATAGTAGTAGTGGTAGATAGATATATAGTAGTAGTGGTAGATAGATATATAGTAGTAGTGGTAGATAGATATATAGTAATAGTGGTAGATAGATATATATAGTAGTAGTGGTAGATAGATATATAGTAGTAGTGGTAGATAGATATATAGTATAGTGGTAGATAGATATATAGTAATAGTGGTAGATAGATATATAGAGTAGCAGTGGTAAATAGATATATAGTAGTAGTGGTAGATAGATATATAGTAGTAGTGGTAGATAGATATAGTAGTAGTGGTAGATAGATATATAGTAGTAGTAGATAGATAGAGTAGGTAGATAGATATATAGTAGTAGTGGTAGATAGATATATAGTAGTAGTAGATAGTAGTAGTGGTAGATAGATATATAGTAATAGTAGTAGTAGATATATAGTAGAT
This sequence comes from Actinostola sp. cb2023, assembly GCA_033675265.1. Lineage (NCBI taxonomy): Eukaryota > Metazoa > Cnidaria > Anthozoa > Actiniaria > Actinostolidae > Actinostola > Actinostola sp. cb2023. The sequence goes on along the minus strand of JAUJYZ010000778.1, from coordinate 111,146 downwards.
AGATATATAGTAGTAGTGGTAGATAGATATATAGTAGTATAGTGGTAGATAGATATATAGTAGTAGTGGTAGATAGATATATAGTAGTAGTGGTAGATAGATATATAGTAGTAGTGGTAGATAGATATATAGTAGTAGTGGTAGATAGATATATAGTAGTAGTGGTAAATAGATATATAGTAATAGTAGTAGATAGATATATAGAGGTCATTGGTAATAATGATGCAGATGACTTTGCCGGACAACGAATCCTTACCTCATTCGGGCCACCATTAGCCGTTGGTTTCTCTATATTAGGTCGACCAGTGGTACTTTTCCCAGCATCCTTATCGAGTGCATTAGCCACGTGATTCCTGCTAGGAGTTGATAAACTGCCTGTACTGGCGCCATTTGGAAGACTTGACTTCTCTAACAACCTGTTTACTCTCTCCAACAGCGAAGACGTCCGTCTAGGTCTCGCGAGTGTCGACTCAGGTGATGATTTCGTGGACGCTGGCGAATGACAACTTGGGGAGTGGAGATTGAACGTTGACCCTCGCGGTGTGTTTGTTTTTTCGTTGCTGTCCTTTCTAAATGCCTTGTATTTCTTTTCAATTGTCTGTTTTTCTTTTTGTACATCATTAAGGATAGTTTCAAGTTCTCGAATCTCGTTCCATATTTCTCGCTTGTTGCCCAGACTAGCGGGCGACCGCGTCAAAGTCTCAGTCTTCTTTCGATCGTTTTTCCTCTTTTGATACTGAACTTCGTTCTCAGCGCTCTCGAGGCCACACTTAAGAACTCGGTTCTCGTGTTTTAAGGCTTCTAACTCTTCCCTGTAGCTCGATAGTTTAGCTCGGTCGGATGCTTGTTGACGTTGAGACTCGTGGAGCTCCGTCAGAAGGTCACTATTTGTGGACTTGGCTTCGTTTAAGCTTCCTTCTAGTTCCTCGACCTTCTTCTCCAAGCAAACGACAACCGCGTGGTCAGCTTCGCCTGCCGCCTTCAGCGCCTTGTTGTGTCTCTCAAGCTCATTGACACGAATTTCCACAGCTTCGAGTTCTGCAGCAGTGATTCTCTCAGCAAGATAGTCGTCGCTTTGAACTCGGTATATCTCTTCGTCAGTTGTTCGGTCAGATAAACCGACTTGAATCCGTCGAATTTCGTCTTCGAGAGCTCTGTTCTCGTTGTCTAGCTCTAGACACTCTTTTTGAAGTTCAATATTCTGATTTTGAAGTTCTCGAATTTGATCTTCGTACTCAACATGCATTGAAGTCATCTCATGCTCAAGTGCTTCAATCCTCTTGCCGAGGAACTCGCTTTCTCCATTTTTGGTGGCGTAATCGTGCTTCATCGTCGTCAAACCGTCTTCCATTCCTTCGATTTTTTTTTGAAGTTCATGGTATTCCTTTTCGTACTTCTTCATGTCTTCGAGTTCCCGACTCAGTCTGCAGTTTTCTGCTGACAGCGAGTCCAGCTCAGCTCGCATTTGTTGAAGTATACCACACTCGTCCTCGTCGAAGTCGTCTCCACAACTAGCATTCAAAACCGACTCGTATTTCTTGACTTCTTCCGTGGCAATTTGTGCTATCGTCTCTTGCAGCCTCTCGTGCACTTTGGCGGGTATCTCCTCGAGTGGAGTTCCCTCGTAAGCTTGTTCTAACCTTTTCTTTAGCATCTGAAGAGTGTCTATTTTGGCTTGTTCAACTTGGAGTTTAAACTTCAGTGCTGTTTGTTCGATAGAGTTTAAATACATCATGAACTGATCGTTTTCTTCGTCAAAGATGATGGAAGAATCGGGTGGTCCATAGTCGTGACCGTTTACGTCAGGCCCTGGGGACGACGAACTCAAAGATGCCGACGTCACAGTCTCTTTACAAGTCGCTGCAACGTCAGCTTCTCTCTCTGCTAATGCGGTAGTTTCCTCCATTTGTATGCCTTGCTCATCATTTTCACAAAATGACAACTCTTTCACCGAGCTTGAAGTGTTTGGTGATATTGTTTCAGATATCGTCGAGTTCGGTGACTCGGAGTCGTTTGCCTCTGCAAAGACGATATCTAACCCAGAAAACTGTACATGTTTACAGGGTCTTGTGGTGGAATTAATCGTAGAGCTTTGTTCCTGGCAGGTTTGCTCTCCAGCCGCAGTGTTTAAGCTGTTATCAGCAGGAATTGTCGTCGGTTCGTTGACTTCACAATTAATGGCTTCCTCTGAGCATCCATTTGTCATCTCTTGAGCTGTTGATGTATATTCGCTTTGAGGTTGATCGTCCTTGAGTTGAGCAGAGACGTCCGAAATGCTCTCTTCCTCTGGCTTTGATGGAAGTTCTAGCTCCTTCCGGCTCACCTCCACAGCTCCAGAAGACTCATCATCATTTGGGGTTGCATCTGGAACACTGGTTTCTTCGATTTCAGACTTGATCCCTGGCTTTTTTGGCGAAACTTTGGGAAGCATATATCCTTGTACGGCGTCCAACATCGAACCAAAGAAACTTTGATTGTAGATCGATTCAATATCAGGACTTGTATCAGTCATACTACTATCGGCGTTAAAATCGATAATTCCCGGATGACTATGGCGACGACCAGCTTCGCAACTCATTCCATACACTGAAGGCATTTCTTGTGGTGGACCTATCCTTGGAAGGCTCTGCTGGACAAGAGACACACACGTTTTAGAACTAAGACTTAGATTACATTTAGTTTAGTGTAGTCCCCGACGTCAGAAACGCCGAGAACTTTCGAAGCGCGACTGAGTGTCAATATACATGCCAGAGTTATCGGATGGCCGACAAAGCAGCAAGAATTGACTCACGCACAATTGAGGCACTCGAGTGGCTCGCAAACCTGTCGAATTTGATTCCATTTTTGGTCGCTGTCCTTACAGATGTCACGTGAACGTGAGTCAAAAATAGAACCGTAATGCCGTGTTCACACGAACATGTACAAACGCTGTCATTTGAATAACGGAACTTAACTTTTAATTTCGTTTTCCATCGAAACAAACACGGTGTCATTGCTATCAAGAATCAATCCCTTCGGGTGGAAATTTTCGATGGAACATTGTGATTTACGCGTGAAAGGAGCCCCTAATTAAACTTATTAAATACGATTTGTTTTCAAATCAGAATCCATTAGTTCGTGTACACTGACAGGATTCGAGAATTTCAAATACCCAATCAACACACAAAACGCAAGCCAAATTCTGTTTATATAACTTTCGGAAGTCAAATTTTCTCATCGAGTGCAAAAAGTCGGTTCAAACAATAACATCCTTCCAGTAACACAAAGTTCTACAATACTTTTGTGTTTATATACTAATTAAGATATTCTTGAAGATCTTAGTTACAAATTTCTAATGATATCACGCAGTGCATGTTTTGGGGAGTTTGGTCGGAGAATCTCCGCAGGTGTCCAATTAATTTCGCTGACTATATCAACAATAATAACAGGAAATAGCATCCAATACGTATATAAAATATGATGTGTATTAGTAGTCTAAACTTCAACCACAGGTTCAAATACTAAAACTACAGTCAGCTCTCTCTGAGCGACCACTCTCCGTATGCGACTGCGTCCCGTTTCTCAATAGCCCTGTAAACTTTTCGGGCCCGAAAAGAAATCCCAGAAATCTGAGACACCTACTCTACAAAGCTGTTCTTTTGACATGTTTTTAATATGAACTAACTGTCCCTTCATGCAAAGTTTCATATCTGTAAATTGCTTTGTCACACCTCCCTGGCTTAGAAGATATAGATTTTTAAAGAAACCCGTTTGGGGCCCGATAAGCTTTCGGGGCTTTCGAGAAACGGGTCCCAGCGGATCCCTTAAGCGACCACCTTTACAAAACCCCGTTTATAAACATCCCAATCAAACAATGTATTGAAAATCTCTCGTAAGCGACCACTTTTTTCCATTCCCGAGGTGGCCGCTTACGAAAGAGTTGACTGTATTAGTCAGTTAGACTCGTTAATCTCAAAGACGAGAGTAGACATAGTATTGGATAATTTGGCGCAAACTTTGCGTTGTATATGGCTGTTCAGTGTGAGACTGGCCTTAAAAGGCAACACTGACGATTCCTATATCCATGTTAATACCGAATCTTGTAATCGCGTGAGTGTGATCAATACCACACTCTAAAACTACAGGCAGACAGGCGGATTAGAATGTTCTTACCATTGATGACAACATCGTAACGAAAAGCAAATTTCGTTCGCAAGGAACGTCGATGAGTTCTTCCAAGCTGCTCAATCTGTAGCAACTGACGTGCTTGATTCATGGAATGGAATAGCATTTGGGATCATTTGAACTCTAGCCGAAGTGTTTACCATCAGCCACAGTGACCATGATCAATGACGATTAACATCGACTGAGTTGAAGACAATAAATGTTATATTGGAGTTGTCCACGCCCGACTGCATTCCTTCGAACCCCAACAGTGTCTCACGGATTCCTCGAACTCGACACCATATTTTTTTCTGGACAACTCAACATTAAATTCCGTGACCTTCAATTCCTCATCGAAGAAGCACTCGTACTATATGAGGAACGGCATACGCCCCTTTCATTTAAGAGTCTATAATGATTTCTTCAGTGTTGTAACGGTTGATATACGTACGGTTCCTTCACGCTGTGGTTAACCCATCGAGAAGCAACGTCATTCAGTTGTACCTCACCGTAGCCGTGAGAAAAAAGTTGTCAAAACACGAGCTGTGACGAAACTGTACGATTTTATTCTCTTCGATCGCGTACGGCTTCTTGCAAGATGTCGCATGAAAAAATATGAACTTAGTTTTGGTGAAATATATCCGTATGTGGCTTTATAATTTTGTTGTTTTTTGTTTTCAATGATATTTTTTATCATATTTGACAATTATTCGCCGAAGGCGAAGTGATTATCGGTGAAAAATCACCGAGACGAAGTCTAGTATAATAGTATAATTTTAGACTTGAATATAGAGTTTCGCGCGCTGTGATTGGTTGAGCGACCAGCGATTATGACGCGATAATCACTGGTCGAGAGCGGAAGTAAAGTTATACGTTTTTTGTTCATTTGTACCATATATAGCTAATTGCATAATCGTTGTCGGGTTGAAAATCATAAATCATAGAAGCTGAGACCGCAAGGATGGATGGGAAATCAGTTCATGACCTGCATTACATACAGATATATTCAATGTTCTCGTAGTTTTGAAGGTATATGAGCTATTTAACTAAGATCCTACAAGTCTGCATAAAATGGTCGATGATTTGTCGGTGTTATTTGAGAGTTTTAATTTCCCAGAATTCCTTTTGGTCATAGCTTTCATGATTTTCAAACCCGACAACGATTATGCAATTAGCTATATGTACATATATATATTTACCATAATCCTTTGCGAACCTAACTCAGTACCACTGAAATCTACAAACTGTCTGATTTTTACATTTTACTCCAAGGTTTCGGGTCTCTGACCCATCGTAAGGGAAATTATGGTTATAATGTTTCAAACGGCACTAAACGTAATGGGAAAACAAACAACATAGAGCACGACCTATAAAACTGAAACTGATGGCGCGCGCAACTGATCACAAGCTTTGTACTTGCAAATTTTGACGTTTACAAAACTCTAAATATATATACACCTAATTGCAGAAAGGTTGTCCACCTCGGAAAAGCACATTTACACATTTACACATTTGCACATTTGCACTTTTACAAGCGCTGAAATACAACTATCCACCTGAAATCTTCTGTATAAGGCCGCAGCATTCTTATGGCAGTATACTTCTACTGAATCTATTGACTCTGGGTTCCACTTGCGCAAAACAAATATACACGTGATGTTGCGAATGTGCAAATGTGTAAATGTGCAAATGTGTAAATGTGCTTTTCCGGGACAACCTTTCTGCAATTAGGTGTACACCTATTCCAAATATCGTTGTCCGGGCCGAAAGCAACAAGCAAGAAGCTGACGACCGCAAAGGACTTTGGGAATCTCCTAATTAATTTATTTATCCGTGGTACTTGAGAAGTTATCCCTACGAGCGTTGAATAGCAATCATTTGGAACTATTCGGTCATTTGAAAATGCATGTTGTCAAAATGTCTACGGATGAATAAATGAATAAGGAAAAAGTCCGAATGCCCTTTGCGGTCGTCAGCTTTTGCTTGTTGCTTTCGGCCCGGACAACGATTTTTAGAATAGGTGTATATATATATTCTACCTTTAGTAGCTTTGGGGTGAATGGATGGTAGTTTATTGACTGGAGCTTTGCTTGAAGAGCCTGAAGCAAACAAACAAGTACGTTAGTTTATATCCAAACAAACAACAAAGAATATTGCAAACGAAACACGCTGAAAGCATTAATAAAACATAAGAAATCATTGAATCAGAAAAACGCCTCAAGAATAACTGAATCTACCATGTTTTGAATCTAATCAACTATTTGATTGAATTAAACCTCTTTGTCTACGCATACTATTTGTTTTGTTTATCTTACTTTTCCTTTGTTCAAGAATCGGTATTCCGACAAACACCCTCCCCTCCTGCATGTCCCCTCCCCCTTCCCTGTGAGTGTCCACCTCCCCCTTCCCTGTAACTGTCCACTTTCCCCTTCCCTGTGAGTGTCCACCTCCCCCTTCGCTGTGAGTGTCCACCTCCCCCTTCCCTGTGAGTGTCCACCTCCCCCTTCCCTGTGAGTGTCCACCTCCCCCCCTTCCCTGTGAGTGTCCACCTCCCCTTCCCTGTGAGTGTCCACCTCCCCCTTCCCTGTGAGTGTCCACCTCCCCCTTTCCTGTGATTGTCCACCTCCCCCTTCCATGCATGGGAGTGTCCACCTCCCCCTTCCCTGGGAATATTCACCTCCCCCTTCCCTGTGAGTGTCCATCTCCTCCTTCCCTGTGAGTGTCCCCTTCCCCTTTTCCTGTGAGTGTCCACCTCCCCCTTTCCTGTGATTGTCCACCTCCCCCTTCCATGCATGGGAGTGTCCACCTCCCCCTTCCCTGGGAATGTCCACCTCCCCCTTCCCTGTGAGTGTCCACCTCCCCCTTCCCTGTGAGTGTCCACCTCCCCCTTCCCTGTGAGTGTCCACCTCCCCCTTCCCTGTGAGTGTCCCCTTCCCCTTTTCCTGTGAGTGTCCACCTCCCCCTTCCCTGTGAGAGCCTGACCAGAACCCAATGTGCTCGGACACTGTCGAAGTTGTGTTGACATTGTACAACAATGGTCTTCTTGAAGTCACTTTTCATGAGTAGTCCATATAATTAGGATATTGTTTCTGTTCTACAAACACAAGGGGCATACAAGATACTATTGCAGTTACCTGGATGGCCTCGTGTGACTTGGTCTGTTGGTCTATTAGTTTCTTGAGGGTCGCAGGAGATACTAGAGTGAATCACGAAACATCAAGTTGGGTAGACTTTACACTGGGGGTAGGGTGGGGGTAATTTTGGTATGCTTTGGTCGAGATTGAGGTGATAATAATAATGATGGTGATAATAATAATGATGACACGTTCATGATGAGATTGGTAATGATGATGCTTCTGGTGCTGCTTGCAATAACAATAACGGTAGTGATGATGATGACGATGATGATGCTGGTGATTATAACGATGGCGAGGAATAGACCGAATTCATAATGGCTGCTTCTAATTTGCATAAAAGCCAAAACATATCATTTTGGGAAAAGTAAATATTTGATATGATAGAATGTGATTATCTAAATACTATGTGTGTGTTTTGAAACCAAATAATAAATCCTTGAGAAGATATGAACATTTGAAATTGTACCAAAACGAGGCTTTTTAGACTCACTTGAAAAATACATAAAAACACTTAATTTATGATGTCATAACTCTGATGATATTTTGTCTACAGCAAAGAAGCTTTCCAAGAATGTTTATTTCTAGGAACTCTTTTAGATGACAGTGATCATTTGTACCAGAAACGTATCGCCAAACTTAAAATACGCCTTTATGAATTCGGTGTATATACTCGAACAAAAAACAATAATCAGGATATAGCTAGGCGAAAGCCCGATAATGATGACAATGATACAATGATTCCACTCACAAGGTGATTGTCCATTTAAGCCAGCTGGCGGTGTTTTCAGACCAACAACATGTGATTTGACAGGTGTGGTCTGTGGGGTGGAATGCTTTATGGGTGATCCTCCACCTCTGTAGAGCTCTTCTCCTTTCTTCTCGCAAACCTGTCAAGAAAACAAACACGATGGGATACTTTAACGCCTCCAAATCCACAAGCACAGAAAGTGAGAGACAGAATCTGGCGTGAGTGATAGCAATGAGAGGTACCCCTCCCAGGCTGCCACCACCTGATCATCATCAGTGTCATTTATTAAATGTAGAATTACTTGTTTATTTTAACGAATTAATGTTAAGTTTTTTATATAATTATCATTATTTTATAGTGTCCCAAATTTGCTTAGTTTTAGCTAAATAACCCGACACTTCAATAAAGTTGATCTATCTATCATCTATCTATCTCTTGTGAAACTACGTGTACGACATAGCAACTGGACAGCGGTAGCTCGATTCGATTTGTCAGCGCGCTGTCCTATTTGCCATCGAGACTCGCGGTTCAAATGATCCCTGAAAAACTGGACTAGCCTTCAGTCTAGCTCCACAGGTAACCAAACCAAAGGGCTGCCCGCGAAGGAGAACATTATTGATGGTTCAGACAACCCATAGTTACTGTGTTGCTACGTCCCACAGCCATCGGAGTTTAAAGAAAGGCAGCGATTTATACAGAATCGTCTTGGTTGGAAATTCACGTATTCTCTGCACATATCGTCACAAAATCCGTGAAAAGTAAGTCCTTTTTCAGTGGAAACACCGCGTTTGTGGTCATGTACGTAACTCGTGGGACACGATTTTCCCCCATGATTTCCCCACGATTTTTCTACCAACTGATTGGTCGTTCTATTGTTTGAACGGAACCATGAATTACTCAGGAATATCTAAATCTAAATATTTTTTAAATCTGTAAAGGTTGCCCAACACAACCGGATGCAAAATAATAATAGCAATACAAATAAATAGTATATAATTCTTCTTTTCTTTTTCGAATATCATTCTTGTGTAGCTCTTTTTTGGGGTGGTAGGGTGCTTGCAGAAATTTGTTTGGACATTTTTTCTTTGCAGGCTTTTTTTCGAGGGAATTCTCACCCCCCCCCCCCCCCCAACATTTCTAATGGTCCACCCCTTACTTTTCTGCGAAGAATAGCAAGGTAAATAAGTAGAGTGTACTCGTCGATTTTACCACTGCGTAGAGACTTCGTACTGAAAACAAAACAAAAAAGTTTGTCATTTCGATGCGACATTTTCGACAACATTTTCTAAATTTAATGATTTTTTCAACATTTTCCGTTCTGTGGCAAATAAATACATTGTAAGACTGGTACGAGTGCTATAACCATAGAGTACCGAAGTGATGACGTCATGAAATTAAAATTTTCGCTTTATCGACTTTATCGTAACGTTACGATCCAAGCCGAAATTAAAGCTAGTGATTTGTGGGGGGACATTATATATTCAACTGGCCATATCGCAGCCGCTATTTAACCCATTGTTCTCAAATTTGGCATGTAAGCTTCTTTATTGATGTTCTTTCGAAATCGGGGATCGAAGATTGATAAAGCGAAAATTATTTTTTCGTGACGTCACACTTCGGTACTCTATTACTCAATAGAGTACCGAAGTGTGACGTCACGAAAAATAATATAATTAAAAATTTGACAATATTATCTCCAATTTAAAAACTGTAGCCTAGTCCGATAAACAAGACAACAAGCCTGGATCCAATGTGCTAGAGAAAGAACGTTGAATCCATTCAAGTGATATTTCCACTAGTCTTTTATCGAGGGCAAACACCTTGAAAAACCTGTAACTAATTCAGCCAATCAAAACACTCGAACCCAGTCTTCTAACATTTGCCACAGACAAATAAACTTGTTTTTCAAGCAGTGACGTCATACCTAAGAATAGAGCTAGGCACACCCAGGTGGGAATCAGCTGCATCCAGAAACACTTTAATGTCGTCACTGTCTAACGTCTGCAAGAACAGAAGAGCATTAGAATCGTGCACAAACACTGGGAAGAAACGAGCTCTCCAAACCTTGGAAATGTAAGGTTTTGGACATTTCCAATGAATTTCCAATGAATTTCTAACGAATTTCTAACGAATTTCTAACGAATTTTTCCAATGAATTTCCAATGAATTTCTAACGAATTTCCAATGAATTTCTAACGAATTTCCAATGAATTTCTAACGAATTTCCAATTAATTTCGGACGAATTTCCAAATAATTTCGAACGAATTTCCAATTAATTTCGGACGAATTTCCAAATAATTTCGAACGAATTTCCAATTAATTTCGGACGAATTTCCAAATAATTTCAAGACTAGACACACAGCGCAAAATGGAGCGCAATATTGCCAGTACCAATGGCACATGCATTTGCCCTATCACTATGACGTCACATCAAAACAATCCATGATGCCTTGCTTAGCAAATTAGAGTATTACGGTCTGCGGGGGACCGAATTAGACTGGTTTCGAAGCTATCTAACTGATCGTAAACAAGTTGTAAACTTTGGTAAAGAGACTTCGAATCTGTGTAGCATTACATCTGGAGTCCCACAGGGTTCGATACTTGGCCCTTTGCTTTTTGTGCTGTTTCTGAATGATGTCCCTGCTGTCCTGAAACTGTTGTCAAATTCTCATGTATGCGGATGACACCGTAATATACTTTAATGCCAAAGACGCAACGCAAATAGCCAAAACATTGTCTGAAGAACTGGCCTCTGTTAATCAGTGGCTATTAGACAATAGCTTGTTTATGCATAGAGGTAAAACAGAATGTGTGTTATTCGGTACTAATGCTAGGCTTGTATCTACTAACGATAATTTTGTAGTATCTGTTGATGGCCACGTTCTTAAACGAGTATCAGAATATAAGTATCGTGACTGTTCTCACTAGCTTACACTTTACCACGGGTTGAATAAAGACGCTCTACCCTTATAGTATTTATCATAGTATGATACTTTTTTGTTATTTTCTATTTTTATTTTTTATCTCTTAACATAGTATTTATTTAGTTTTAGTATTTATATTATTAGTGTATTTATTTTAGGGCCTCTATTGATAACAGTTTTTTACAGCTTTGTAAATACTGATTGAGCTACCCTGTGTAAATAAAGGCATCTATCTATCTATCCATTGTTTGAACGCTAAGGATTATGGTCGTGGGAGAGCGATAAAACAGCAACAATACTCATGTAAAAAAGTCCCTCTCATAAACAAGCGATAAGTTTTTTTAAACTTAAAAGAAAGACAACAAGATTGACCGAAGCTCAGACAATAAAAAAGACAGAGTTACGTAAATTACAATAATTTGTTTTAATAATATAGCAATGATATAACCCGCGCTCTGATTGGCTAGCTCTATGAACTATTTCCCCTGCACGCTCTCGTCAACTTCCCACTGGCCTCGTCTGATCGCTGTTCGAAATAACGCGCGTGCTCATTGGCTAAAATTGCTATGAACTATTTCCCCATGGGCTGCACGCTTTATAGATGCCATAATATAAATAGACTTATTTGGTCAAGGTATTTTTTAAACTATTTTATGTCTTTTAGACAAATAAGTTTTGTTTACTATAATACTAACAAGACGCTCAATGAGCGTATACTCGGGCTTTATGACAAGGACAAAGACAGTTGCATTTGCGTGACGAGGGAGACTATGTATGGGTGAGCATAGAGAAAAATGACCGAATTGTACTGTGTTATTGAATATGTTGTGAGAGCGAATCATACTTTCGGATTTAGTTCGATAGGCGTTCGGAAACCATTCGACCCGTTTGTGGCGCCATGAATATGCAACCTCAAGTGACCTCAAGTACGTTTAAATACGTACCATAAACGTATACCTCGAAGAGTCGGAGATCTTTATCGATGCTCATCGACATAAATAGTCTCTCTCGTCACGCAACTGTCATTGTCATATTAAAGGGGAACTGAAGACAATTTTTTTTTTCTCAATAAAGTTAGATATGTCTTATATTACCATTACTTGAGTATTAATTTTTGTAAATCTTTCTTAGATATGCATAATTTATTTTCAATATGGTATATCATTCGCCATTTTGCCGTTTTACCGTCGGCTCAAATCTATTTGTTTGTGACGTCGTTTATGGGGAATAGTAAAATCCGCTCACCACATTTTCTCGTGGACAAGAAAATACAATGTACTTATAATTACTCTACATTGTGATTGCACTTTCCCTTGGGATAGGTGACGTCAGACATGGGGAATAATTACTGAAGTGAGCCGCGGTCAATTCAGCGGCAACCATGTCTTTTTACAATTAAAACTCTAATTTCTTCTTCATAAAAATTAAAACAATTGGAAATTCGCTTAGAAAATGAATGTACACAACATTCTCTTTGTTTTTATTTAAAGATAAACTTAGGCTTCAGTTCTCCTTTAAATACCCGACTATACGCTCATTGAGCGTCTTCTTCTGTAACAGATCCCTAAAATCTAATGACGTTTTGATTTTGATTGTATTTTTGCCGTTCACTGACTATTTGGCCCATTTGAGCATAGAACAAGTATATAAATAGGCTATTAAAACTACTTTGGCATGATCTCAAATTTCGTACATTGACCTTTGAAGTACGATTTATACGATTTCTTTTCCTTCTGAATTTTTCAAACGTCGAATCAAATAAACATCCATCATTATATATCTGAGAAATGTGTTTCGTTTTACTGTCGAATACTTTTTAAACGGTTTTTCACGGCGCGTGACGACAGTCAGGCAGCAAGCAAAGCGAGATTAGCTAACAAAACAAAATCTACTGGAAAATCAAACCCTCGCTCTCTAGCTTCAGAGACATAATAATATAACATCCAGACGATTCAGACTATGATCTGGCGAAGCTCGACGAAGCTGCTAACGGGTTTTTAACGACATGGCCTATAAAAAAAACCTTTGCAAACGTGGAATGAAATAAACATCCATCATGAGTTACTGAAAATAGCTCGACTGGCTCGACTGTTTGCATGACTTCTGTACATATAGCTTTTTGTCAATAGATGTAGTTACATCGCTGGTCGTGAGTTTAATGGACAAAGCTGTACACGTACTATTACAATTAGAAACAAACATGACAACATAGCGAGGTCATGATACTTTTTGAGTTCATTTCATTTGCTTTTCAATTCATTTTTTGATGAGTTCGAGTTTGTGGAACGGCGTCGTACAACAGCCGATAAAACACGGGCTTTAAACACGCTCATTTCACAGACAAAAGCATACGCCGATTCGTGTGGGCCCACCGGCTCTGAAAGACGTCGTTTCATTTATAACAAAAACAAACGCGCCTTAGCTTCATCGTCGAACGATCAACTAGAATCCTGACCTTTAATAGCTTGAAGATCTATGCTGAGAAATCTTGAAACTCGATACGATCAAATACATCGCATTCTTTCTTCATCCATCGCATTTTTTCTTCATTCCGTGACCATGAGAAAAATAATAATAAAAAAAACAAGGAAGCCCATTTTATAACTCGGGCTTCCTTCGGAAGGGCCCGAGTAATTAGCTAGCGTGATAACTCGGTAAATAGTTCCTGCTGACTCAATAAATGTAGATGTAGATATGAACATTTTCGACTTCATTATCGTTTTTCCATGTGGGTCAAGACAACCATGTTGATTTCTAATTCTTGTGTTACGGAGTTGTTGATTTCTCTTCTGTGTTCGTCAAATAAACTCGCTGAGGCGACTCGGCTTCTAAAGCAGCAACGAGTAAACATGGCGCGAAGATTAAGCATGAGTTGAGAACGGAATTGTCGGGATATCAAGCCGTAGACAAGTGGATTGCAGCAAGAATGGACAATAGCCAATTCGTCTGAAAACTTAGAGAAAATGTTTCCAAACGACGGGTTTGCGAATGTCACCGAGCTCAACCAAGTGACTTGTCCCGGTAATGTGAGAATGGTATACAGTAGCACGATAATTATAGATATCTTCATGATTTCCTTATCTTGCTTTCGTTTTCTAGTCATCTGGAGACGATTCTCTTGGTCCAAGCCACAATTTGGAATTTTATGCCGTTTAAGATACAAGACAATCTTCGTGTAGGAAATGGCCATGATGGTCAAGGGAATTGGATACTGTGCTATGAATACAGCCATCGTGTAGACTTTGTTCATTGTCGGTGTTGGCCATTCTTCATCGCATTTGCCATTTTTTTCATTTACTTGTAGGACTAGATACACTGGTATGTTAATGAAGTGGACGAAAATCCATATGCCTGCGATTGTCCAGTAAATCACCTTCTTTCCTGGCTTAAACTTGAAAGGGTTCAAGATGACTTTACATCTGAAGATAGCAATGGCAGTCACTGTGAACATGCTAACAACAAATGCAATAGAACCTAATGGATAAAACACCTTACAATAGAATGATGATCTCGGTATTTTAAAGTAGTAAACGACGAGGAAAACTACAAGCGACACCAAATCTGCGACGCTCAGGTTTCCAATAAAGTATTCAAAAGGCGCTCTTGGTTTTGTTTTGTGGCGTTTTTTAAAACGCCACTCGTCCTACTGGTCTTAAAAGACCAGTAGGACGAGTGAGTTTCCAGTAATTCCTACCACAAAGATGACGATGTGTACTGCTAATTTCACTCTCCATTCTAGAGCAGACTGATTGGTAGAAGAACGGTTAGTGCTACTCATGCTGCTGCTGTCGTTGAAGGTCATATTTCTTGGATCCGCGAGCTGCAGCATTTTCCTCAATTCTACAAACTTTGCCAGGTGTTCAAACGGTTGCTGTGTTGCTGTCTCCCAGTCGTCAGGCTTTGGTTATAGGTTTGTCAATACTATCCACTAATATTTCACTTTATTTTAATAATGGATCTCACCTATTCTCTCTACTAGTGAGACCTGAAAATCGTGGCCTTGTTTCACGGTAGCCTTTTCTTGTGCGTCCTGTTTGTGTGCCAGATGGTGGCAATTTGAGGTAGGTTATTAAATACAGCAGACAGATCGGGCCAAATGAATAGCACTCTTAGAGAGGACGTCGTCATATCATTGTTATACGGCTACGCGTTAAAGTGCAGTATATAACTAATTGCATAATCGTTGTCGGGTTGAAAATCATAAATCATAGAAGCTGAGACCGCAAGGATGGATGGGAAATCAATTCATGACCCACATTACATGCAGATACATTCAATGTTCTCGTAGTTTTGAAAATATACGAGCTATTTAACTAAGATCCTACAAGTCTGGATAAAAAGGTCGATGATTTGTCGGTGTTATTTGAGAGTTTTAATTTCCCAGAATTCCTTTTGGTCATAGCTTTCATGATTTTCAACCCGACAACGATTATGAAAATTAGCCGCTAATTAGGCTATATATGAATAAAGTTCAGACATGATTCACATTATTATTTGCATTTAGTAGTTGTCTGTTGGCTGTGTTAAAATTCATACTGAAAATATTGACAACTTTTGCTTCATCAACTTGATCGGAGTGTGTAAAGACAAGACTGAACAGTCGAGCTACGTGAGTAATTATCTTCAGGGACAAATGTCACAAGTTACAAAAGTCATAAAAGGGTATGTTAACTAAATGTTCATCTCCAAATAATGGCAGCGCGAGGAAGGCAATTATCAAAACGGCAAAGGGAGAAAACGGGAATAAGCGAGAGCAAGGATGACAGGTTGGTATGCTAGAATGATGACATCCTTTGAGCGTAGCTCGAAATATCATTGTAGGAGTTTTCGTTTGCATTACTGATATCCACAGTTGGTAAAGCAAACAATGTTATAGCATTATTTGAATTTGTTCCAACACTGACCAACCGCTGCCCCTCAATAAGCTAATATATGCGCACAGACCGAATTCACCTGCTTGAATGCTAATTTCTTCAGAGACATGTAACTTCTGCTAAACGTTGGCAGTGTGCAGTTATTAAGCCGCGTCTACACGAGCAAGTTTTCCTTGACAAGTTTTCCTTGACAAGGAAAACTTGCTCGTGTAGACGACAAAAACATCGCCAATTTTTCCTTGTCAAGGAAAACTTGCTCGTGTAGATGACAAAAGATTGTCAATTTTTCCTTGTCAAGGAAAACTTGTCAAGGAAAACTTGTTCGTGTAGATGCGGCTTTACTCGGCAAAATGAAACATCAATATTTTCCTGTCGTTGTCAGAGTCAATAGCACCAATCATGACGACAACGGAACTAAAGCTGAGTCTACACGAGCAAGTTTTCCTTGTCAAGTTTTCCTTGTCAAGTTTTCCTTGTCAAGGAAAACTTGCTCGTGTAGACTCAGCTTAACTCGATATCAGCTTTACGAAGAGCAGCTCCTAATATTTGGTGTAGAATCCGGGTAATAGCGCACATTTTATTTTGGAAATGGCTCAGTTAGAGGCCTCGCGAGTGCCTCTTGGGAATCTTCATAATAACTAGCTTTGTCACAACAATTGCAGAGGTACACGCTGTAACAATGCTGCCAGCAATATTGCGTGCAATGTTGTACCGTGTAACTGTATGACCTTAAAGTCATGTGCTGAGATCAATTTTGCATGAATGGAAAATTGTAGCCCTACCTTTTCTGGTCGGTTGATCATAACGTCGTTCATCGGACAGTGCTTAGCGACGACGCGTGACAACAGAAAACCATTCTGAAAACTAAACAGAAACGTGAATTAGAACAGTATATTGTAACGTTGATGCGGTAATCCTATAAATTCATCCACTGCATGGATAAGTATTTATTCAGTTATAGGAGCAAGGATTGTATGGCTCAGGTGGTTAGTGCGTGGCCTTCTAAGCGAGAGGTACCCGGTTCGATTCTTCATGACCTCACATCCTTGTTTCGACTTCCCTCTAATCCGTGTAGCTCAGTGCAGCTTTAAATACCCACGGAGCGCTGATTGAGGGAGGGGAGTAAAGTGCGCTCGAAGATTGGGCAACCACTTCCCGCGTTTTCGAAGTAAAACACTAGCTTTATCTTTTATCTTTATTCAAAAGCGGTTTTATCCACGGTTTTATATTTCTATTGTACCTGGGCGTCCATTACATAAAATGCCGCGTGTGTACCACATGGAACCCTTCAAAAATGACGCGCACAATAATATATTATTTTAATAGCCTCAGAAGAAATAGTTGGGCTGCCTGTAGTGTCGTTACACAAATCCGGGAAATGCGGAGGGTCGGCGTATACGCGCAAGCCCTCTATTTAATACCTATGCGCGAGAATAAGAACTTGTGTCAGTTAAAAGGGCCCGACGCAAGCACAGGCACAAGAAACGCAGGGAAAAAATGAATCTTTGTGATCCGCAATGGTTGCGCTTGTACTTATGTTTGAGTTGGGCCCATTTTCACAGTGAAATAACGCCTCTTGTGCTTGCGCTTATGCTTGCGTCGAGCCCGCGTTTTCACAGTGAAATAACGCCTCTTGTGCTTGCGCTTATGCTTGCGTCGAGCCCGCGTTTTCACAGTGAAATAACGCCTCTTGTGCTTGTGTTTATGCTTGCATCGAGCCCGCGTTTTCACAGTGAAATAACGGCCTCTTGTTCTTGTGCTTATGCTTGCGTCGAGCCCGCGTTTTCACAGTGAAATAACGCCTCTTGTTCTTGTGCTTATGCTTGCATCGAGCCCGCGTTTACACAGTGAAATAACGCCTCTTGTTCTTGTGCTTATACTTGCATCGAGCCCGCGTTTTCACAGTGAAATAACGCCTCTTGTTCTTGCTTATACTTTTTCACAGCTTATACTTGCGTCGAGCCCGCATTTTCACAGTGAAATAAAATAACGCCTCTTGTTCTTGTGCTTCTGCTTGCGTCGAGCCCGCGTTTTCACAGTGAATAGCGCCTCTTGTTCTTGTGCTTATGCTTGCGTCGAGCCCGCGTTTTCACAGTGAAATAACGCCTCTTGTTCTTGTGCTTATGCTTGCGTCGAGCTCGCGTGTTCACACTGAAATAACGCTTCTTGTTCTTGTGCTTATGCTTGCGTCGAGCCCGCGTTTTCTTGTTCTTGTGCTTATGCTTGCGTCGAGCCCGCGTTTTCACAGTGAAATAACGCCTCTTCTTCTTGTGCTGATGCTTGCGTCGAGCCTGCGTTTTCACAGTGAAATAACGCCTCTTGTTCTTGTGCTTATGCTTGCGTCGAGCCCGCGTTTTCACAGTGAAATAACGCCTCTTGTTCTTGTGCTTATGCTTGCGTCAGGCCTGTTTTCACAGTGAAATAACGCCTCTTGTTCTTGCGCTTATACTTGCGTCGAGCCCGCATTTTCACAGTGAAATAACGCCTCTTGTTCTTGTGCTTATGCTTGCGTCGAGCCCGCGTTTTCACAGTGAAATAACGCCTCTTGTGCTTGATCTTATATGCTTGCGTCGCTAATGACAACCAGGCTTTAACGTACCTTTCGACAAAGTTGCCTTTGGGGTCGAGAATAACATCAGGCAGCTCCCTTGCGATCCATTCCAGTAAGAATCTCTTGCCCATGCTAACTGAACGCTGGTATGCTGCACGATCTATCAATACAGTTTACACACATTAGCCTTATAATAACAATCACTAATTGAACAATCAAAAACGAGAAGCTTACAACACTGATTAAAGTTGGTCTGAAAGTATGTTTCAAGCAGCACATACAATAACAGTTATATAAGTGTACAGGCATATGGTGCAGCACTGCACACATATTGCTGGCTATCGCACAACAATGTCCAACAATATTGCAGAAGTAGGATCAAATCGACAAGCTAATTGGTCATATTTCCAGCATTATTGCTAGCCTGTGTAGCTTTCTGAGGGTTTGGAAGGGAGAGGAGAAAGGGGACTGCAGTGAGGAAGGAAAGGAGGGGGGTACGCAGGCTACATTATTGTCAGCCAGCTTTACTTGTAATTATAGTAATTAATGTGTATGAATGATGAAATACTTCTTACTATGATTGTGGATGTCAAAGTTAAGTATTATCAGCCATAATAAATCCAGTATCGCCTTTAGGTCGCCTTGACTGATCTCTGAAAAGAGAGAGATGATCGTTTGGAATTATGATAATAATAATAATAACTTTTATTTATACACGATAAATTGTTGAAGCTACAGCTTGTGGGGTCGTGTAAAATGTAAAATTATGATAATGATGATGATGACAACACATGTGTAACTATAGCAACAAAGATCACTACAACATATTGAGACTAGTTTTTATTATCCAGTGTCTCCATAGCAACCACTCAAATTTCTCATATCCATGGTAACATGAAGAACTAAAAATTGGTTTCACTAACCTTCCATACAGTCATCATTCACTTCGATTCCTTTTTCTTTGATAAAATTAATAGCTTGAGTTAAATCGTCGTTGTGTTCCTCCTAAAAAAATGGATCATTCATCAGTTGGGCTACCTGTGGTATATTCACCACAGGGAACCCACCTTGAGATTTCTTGAGGATGCCATATTATTCTCACTGATTTGATGCTCAAGAACTCAGTGGAGAAAGAGAGTGTTTGACAGAGCCTCTAACGTGCACAGTGCAGTGACAAGAAAACCATTTTGCTTCCTGAAGGGGTCCATGCAAGAATAGTGTTAGTGACTATCTAATCTTCTTCGCATCCATTATTAGTGTTGTCACAAATGTAGCACTCGAGTCACCATCCGTTAGTGGGGAGAGTGAATTAGCCATTTCAAAAACGAGTGGAGGACTGGGAACGAGTTTTTATAATTAATCTAATTAAAAAATGAACCCCATCACAAGAAAGAGCATATCAGAATTAGTAAGTTTATAAAGTTTCGATTGGTTTAGTTAGATATTGAACGAGTAACAGCTTTCCAAACATCTCAAAAATTACAAAGAAATGTATGTTACAGGGGACAAGTGTCCCCAGTAACCATACATTTCTTTGTAATTTTTGCAGTTTATGAATGTCTGCAGTTCAGTTGCTACTTGTCCAAACCCTATCAAAGTCCTGAAACTTACTAATTATGACATGCTCTTTCTTGTGATGGGGTTCATTTCTTAATTAGATTAATTCTAAAAACTTGTTCCCAGTCCTCCACTCGTTTTTGAAATGGCTAATTGCGTGATGACACTAATAACAGAGTGAAGGAGACTATACTTGTGATCCAAATCCAAATTCTCTTTTGAAATTCAAAGAATCTCTTGAAAGGAGAATTTAGATTTTGATCAAAGATCACCTACATTGTTCTTGCATGCCTCAAATGTAACTTGTTTGACCTAAGACTAAGGGCACTCGACAGCAAGTCTGTTCGCTAGTTTCAGGAATGTTAAACCATTGACTTCGATTACAGACAAAAATCAGCTCATTCCAGATCTCAATTTCCTAGTCTAGTTTTTTTAAAATTTACCTCGGAAAAAGTGCAAATTTACCACACACACCATAGAAAATCCAATTATATCCCACATGTATTGCATATAAATGATAAGATGGTGTGGCACAGGGAACCCAAGCATGCAAAACCATGATAAACTGGTAACATGTGTGACATTGGATATTACTGACCCTTTTATCAGTAGATGATAGTCTGGAACCAGTTATTATGTCTATTACTTGACATAGAATACTACCATCTTTAAGGTCCTGCTTTAGGTTGGTCACTTTGCTTGGGATACAGCTATTGATCCATGATGAATAAACCTAACAGTAGAATAAATATTTTTCATGATTGACACCTTAAAAAAGTATTTTATTTATTTATTTTTATTTTATGAAATAATACAGAATAGAAAGTAAAATAGAATGATAGAAAGAATAAGTGAATGACTGAAAGGAGAAAAAGAGAGAAATTATGAAGAAAGAAAGGATGGAAGAAAGAAAGAAAAAGGAAAAGAGAGAAACAACAATAATTGTATATATTTCACATTTGTCGGGTCGGTGCTTTGAAATGGTGTCTGAATGTTGCAATTTTCTTGACTCAATAATAATAATAATAATAATAATAATAATAATAATAATAATAATAATAATAATCTTTATTTAATCTGAAAGACTTGTTTCTGTCAGTCAGTTAATGCTATAAATAGAGTCAATCAGTGTAATTAAAAGATACATTTTAATTTCTTGTGATGGAAACTGTCCCTGGCAAAATTTGTGACATTCACTTCAGACATTTATATTTGATGATAAACACTCCTGCCGAGTTCAGCGTAGTTTTATACAATTCTCGCATCAATTCTTGTATTAAACGAAACACATTATAACAGCAGCGCCTTGCTAAATAGCAGTAATTATAGCTTATTAGCGACGAATTGATGAATCAAGAAGTCAGATATACGAAGAATCACTTTAAAAAAATACAACATTATTCACAACTGTGTCAAATTCATGCCAAATGATAATGCAAACAAACTTTCGATACAACCGCCATTTCTGCATGCTAAACAGATTGATCAACAGAAGTTGTAGACTCTGTTTTACCCAACTGATCTTTCCAGTTGAAGTTACGAAAGTTTCAAAAGCAGTAAAAACCGTCCCACTTACCTCGGTGACTGTGTGGTCTGCGCTATCAAGATCCATTGAAAGGCACTGAAGCCGACCAGCGAGGCAGTTTGACGGTTAATTTAACTCCACATGTATCAGTGATTCAACTGATTCAATTGCAAATTTAAACATGATTCCTTTAAGTACTTTCGCGTTTTATCCTGCCATGTCATGTAGTTCTCTTCTAAGACGGTTCTCTTTACGAGCAAATACGACTAACTCTAAGCCAGATCGGAGTGTTTGTAAGGTATTTGGAAATCGGTATTTGAACTCGTATATTATAATAAACCCTGTCGTAATTTGATCTTTGTTTATTCACGCCTGACTGGGATCCAATTAATTTATTCTAATTGCGCTGTTACCAAGGCGTCACACTGTCAGCTACAAATGGAAGGTTATCATTCATCTGCAGTAGTTTTGTTCAGTTTAAACATAGTTAGTAGAGGGGACTATATATATACTAACTATGGTTTAAATAAACAAAGCAAATTGTTGTGAAAACTTTGGACTGAAGTTTCAGGTTCTCAACTATTTATGGTCATCAACGAAACTGACGTGGGCGGCTGCTGATATTTCATTTTACAATTCTGCGGTTTTGCGGGGTGTGCTTTATACAGGAACCCAACGCCACGTACTCTCTTTTACCTACTTTTTTATAGCGCAAAATCCATTAATTGTCGACCTAAGTGATTTTAATACAAGACTAAAATATGTAATATAACTAAGATTATTACTAATTTAGACAATCTGAACCCTGAACTGATTGCACAATATCAATACTGAATAAAGTAATTCAGGCTGAACCGATCTATGCTCTCTTTGCATGACTGGCTTACAAAGAGTCAAGGCAACCACCTCGGGCAGCGTATCAAAATATCGGCCATCATCACAACGGCCACCTCTACACAACGGCCACCTCTACACAACGGCCACCTCTACACAACGGCCACCTCTACACAACGGCCCCGTCCACCAACCCATACCGAGTTTATAGTATCGAAACCTCCCCACAACGGCCATCTCTACTCACACAACGACCACCTCACAACGGCCATTGACAACGACCATCTCTACACAACAGACATCTCTACACAATAGATCGACATCTCTACACAATAGACATCATCTCTACACAACGACCACCTCTACACAACGGCCACCTCTACACAACGGCCACCTATACACAACGACAACATCTACACAATGGCCACCTCTACACAACGGCCACCTCTACACAACGGCCACCTCTACACAACGGCCACCTCTACACAACGGCCACCTCTACACAACGGCCACCTCTACACAACGGCCACCTCTACTCAACGGCCACCTCTACACAACGGCCACCTCTACACAACGGCCACCTCTACACAACGGCCACCTCTACACAACGGCCCCGTCCACCAACCCATACCGAGTTTATAGTATCGAAACCTCCCCACAACGGCCATCTCTACTCACACAACGACCACCTCACAACGGCCATTGACAACGACCATCTCTACACAACAGACATCTCTACACAATAGATCGACATCTCTACACAATAGACATCATCTCTACACAACGACCACCTCTACACAACGGCCACCTCTACACAACGGCCACCTATACACAACGACAACATCTACACAATGGCCACCTCTACACAACAGCCACCTCTACACAACGGCCACCTCTACACAACGGCCACCTCTACACAACGGCCACCTCTACACAACGGCCACCTCTACACAACGGCCACCTCTCAGTACAATGGCCACCTTTCTTCAACGGCAACGCCTTCGTTTCGATTCCCCAATCTCAGGCTCAAAAATCCACATGAAATAACCTCTCCACAACGGTCACTCTATGAACTTTCACTGTGATATTTTTTCAGTTTTAGTCAGTGAGTAGCTAGCTCTGCTTTAGAAGGCTAGTGAGTAGCCGGCCACCAACAAATCTGATATATATAGTACACAATTTGTTGACTTGACCTTGTCAGAACACTCGACAAAAACTGACTCAATCTATTTACAGTAGTGGGAAAATATATTTAGATTTTTGTATGTTCTCACGGATATTTTTTATTGGAAAACAAATAATTATTACTCATAAAGTTTGCATATTCGATAATGCGGACATGTAATATATGACCTCCCCACAACGGCCACCGGGCCTCTACACAACGGCCACAACTGATTTTGTCCCGTGGTGGCCGTTGTGGAGAGGTTCGATTATACACCTATTCCAAAAATCATCACGCTGGGTCAGATACCCCCTCTCCTGTTATCATCGGAAGCGCGCAGAGAATTATGGGAACTTTTCCAAAATCCAATATGGCGGCTGAAGTTGGAGTAGAAGGGATTATTCGAAGGAGCTTATTTCTGTGTAGACTGGATATTTTAGGGAAGATAGACAGCGATGATCAACAGCGAGATGCCGTGAGAAAGATCTTCAATGGAATAGATGGCTTAGTGAGAAATGTGTGCGATCAATATGGTTCTGTTCGTCATTTAAATACATGCAGTCATGTTTTCATGGATATGTGGCCTATGGCTGAACGTACGCTGTTTCGAGTTCATGAAGCTATCCTTCGAAGACTCCGTTCAACGCCAACTTCAACTACACCATGGTTCTGCACATTGACCCGGGAAGTTCCCTTTGAGGTTTTCAATTTGATTTTAAATCAAGTTATTTCTCATAATTCGTTTGGTCACACAACTACAGAAACTACGGCAGTCATTCGTGTTCTAGTTATAGATGACAGGAAATTGAGCTACATATTCAATCGAATGAATGATGAGCAGGTTCGTGTACCACGCAATGAACTGTTAATGAAAACATTTGAAGACACCAGTTATTCCAAGGTTGTGGTGAATGAGGAATACAACTTTATCTTCAAATACAATAAAAATAGTGAGGTTCTTACTGTTTCATTTAATTATGGTTTCTGGAATGCTTTTGGGATTGCCCAGCACTAAGACATTTAATACAAGCTCAGGTATGTAGTTTACTTTATTATATTTCACATTTCATATACAGGATATAAGCAATTTATATATTATAAGTTCGGTTCAGACTATATAAGCTTACATGTAAATATTGGGATTATATAATACATTTATATTATACTCGGTTCAGACTAAGACTTTATATATAAGCTTACATGCCAGTAAATAGTGATTATATAAATAAATTATATTATACTCAGTTCAGACTATATACATGTGATTTGTGATTATATAATACATTTTATTATACTCGGTTCAGACTATATATACATGTAATTTGTGATTATATAATAAAATACTAAAATTAGGGTTTACAATCATGTAAATAATGTACACATATTTCCTCAAATTTCCTATAGACTCTTTACATAGCAGTCAATATTATTCTTAGATAAATAAATATGTTCATATTGTTGGAATAAACTGCCCTTTGTGAAACACTGATATTAAAATTAACTAATTAAACAATGCTACTAGTTATATCAATGTTTCTATTCAGTCTACATGGCTAATTGTTATTGTTAATTAACATCGTATGTTCAATATCAGCTAGAATACCCGCCTAATCAGGTAGAACGACTGATCGAGTTTTACTTCTGGTGTGATAAATGTGTTTATACATTTTGAAGTTCAGTAATTCTGTGATCTATTGACTAAGGTGGGTATTCTAAAGCTGTGCCAAACCAATACATTTTTTTATTATGAAAAATATATTTCAAAGGATGACATAGCTATAATAACATTGATCACACAAACATATTTTACTTCTGCAGTAATAGAGCATTAATTTTGCCAGAGATACAACTTTCTCTGATTAGACTCATTATGTCACTGGAACATATTAAACACATGGTTTTACCAACTTCTTTACTAAGACCACAAAAACAGTAGTTATCTAGAAAACAACGTTCAGGGATATACTGATTACCTGTACTACTTTTGGTCTTAGGGCTGCTCTGACTAGCTGGATGCTGTTCTTTCAACCATATGTTGGTAATGAAATCATGTTTCATTACTTGTTCCCATCTTTTTGGTTTAATTGTATTCTCTGCAAACTTTGCCAATTTTGTGTGTTTGGCTTCCCTTCCTTGGGTAGTATTCAAACCTAGACCATATCCAAGATCACTGAACAATATCTCAGTATGATATGGAATAGCATATCCAATAGTCCATGCAGTCTGGCTAGCTTTAGTATCAAAAATAGCACAAGCATTAAAATACAAAGAACAATTTTCTTTTAGCATTTTGATGTCTTGGCCTGATACTTCTACCCTGCTAAACAAAGACACACTGTTTCTAAGAGTAAGACCATGAAATGCAAGGGAGTATAACTTGATCTTTGTTTTCTCATCGAGTCCTGGCTGTTCAAGAATTGTAGATATTATGTACATGAAATTCCAGCAAAACAACTTACTTTCTTTACCAGTAAACCTGTAAGAAAATTCACTTGCCTTGATTCCAGATTTGTTTTCATTAAACCATCTAATGATGTTTTTCAGAAGTCTTCCACATTTCACTGTGGTCTCAAGACAATTTAAATATTTAACAAATACACAATCATCAGGGAGTTTAGATACATCATTGGCAGACTTTTTTATAACCTCTGGTTTCACAAGCTTCAGAGCTATAAAAAGAACTTGTAAATGCCATTTCTGCCATGCATTGTTTGTGTTGTGCAATGGGTCAGGCATTGCATTGTCAATATACTTTCCTAAGAAAGGCTTGAATTCCTGGCGGGAGCTCTTACCAGCTATGAATTTAGTAACCTTTGATCTCTCAGATGTAGAGCATTTTTCACCTAACTTATTTTTGGCTTTGAAGATACTCACCTGATCAGCTACTTCTAAGCGCTTTTTATAGCTCCAGGGCTGCCATGTGCCGGTTTTGTCACCAATACTACCTCCCTTTGTCTGAGAACTAGCACTAGAAACATTTGCATAAGTAGAAAAAAAAGTGGCTGCATTACTGAGCTCACCTCCCATGCAGGCATGCCATTTCTGATCTGCTGGAATTAATCTACAACGAAATGTAACTTTTCTATCCAATACTACATACTCTTTAGCTTCTATAGCTTCCATTTCAGCAACAACATGTTGGACATATGAAAACATCAAAGGGTGAGTTTCAGAGCAATTTGAACCCATTAGTAAAAAGTTATTGTTACAACTAGCTACCCCATCAAGAATGTTCAAAAAACTTACCAAAAATGCAGTTGCTGAGTCATCCTTCCCAAAAGGGGCACCATCTGCCCCAATAGCAACATAGAAGCAACCATCCTGTCCATTAAACCATGTTATATTGTCGACCACTGGTAGTACTTGTAAGTACATCTGACTCATTCTCAACAACAACTCCTCTAAATTTTTATATACACCATTAACCTTTGGCTTCTGAAGTGAGTCTGCTAATTCTTCTAACTTATAAATTTTCCCAATATCTATGTTGTTAACGTACTTGATTAATTTGTTATAGGGGACAATACGAGGGACACAAGTATTATTCATAAAATATGAGCTCTTTAAACTATCATTATTTCTAATTGCTTGGTATTTTCTTTTGCTAATTAGCCCACCTTGGTATAAAACACCAACACTTCTAACAAAATTTTCATTGCTCCCCTCAAACCTTTGGACTTTCTGTCTCACAATGGCTGGTATGGTCCTTTCTATGCAGACTTTTGAAGTGGTTAAATAACTTTTGAGCTCTTTTTCTGGAACTTCAGTCACAAATGTTGTCCACAGGCCATCTACAATTGCTTTGTTTGACTGCTCAGCTGTGCTGCTACAGTGGATGTCCTGTATAGCTGCCAGGGTTTTGGCCTTGCGCCTTGATTGCTGTGCAGTTCCCAATTGCAGGCGATGACTATTGCCAGGTTGGATTTGGCTACATATATTTGGCTTTCGATGGGCCCTTTCGTCAATGAAAGGAACTAACTTTTGAAGGTCATTAATAATAGATGTTTCCTATCAAATAAAAACATTATTTATATTTATTTATTTTAGTATTAAAGCAACATTAAATACAAATATAGTTTTGTTTCAATGCTCGATCACTATAAAATGTACCTATCATTTATATCTCAAAATATATGCATTTTATCAAGAATAAATATATTTTAAAGTTAATAAGCTTAACTTAAGAATATCCTAACATAATCATAATTTAGATACACTATTTAGATCTGATTTCCTGCTTTGTATATGCTTTGAAAATATATATAAATTGTATCATTTATCTCAACTAAGATTACCTTTTCTTTTCTGTAATTCAATTTAGAACGTAGAAGCTTGATGTTTTGTTGAGTATTCACTTTGTCTTCAACAAGCTGTTCTTTCTCTATCTTCTTCTGTCGTGCGTATTCGCCGATCGGGAATCTTTTCCGTTTACGTGATTGTGTGACAGTTGTATCTAAAACGCTTGGTCTAAAAAATACAGTTCCAAAGACAGAGAGATAATTCGACAATATTCATGAAGCAGAGTAATCAATCTCGAATCGTATCGTTTTAGATTTTTGATTATTTTGTCAAAGAAGCAAAGAAAAATATTCTAAACTCGGAGAAACATCCGTCATTCACCGCTACGAACTCAATATCAAACCAAATTTACTAGAGGTCATATCTCGCTAAATATTAGTCCGATTTTAAAACCGAAAACACCGAAATAAAGCCAATGCTTACCTCTCTCCAGTATTTGCCGCCATATTTCAAACCATGTCGAAATTTTAACTATTACCACCCGTCACAGTCCTGCATTATTCCTTCTCTAGACTTCCGGTCTACAAGTTACTCATCCCCAGTCTTAATTACTTAGCCGAGCCGGTAAAAAGCGACAGAAATACATGATACGTTGAGGGGTGGCCTCTGACCCAGCGTGCATTGTCCCCGTCGAAAGCAACAAGCAAGAAGCTGACGACCGCAAAGGACTTTGGGACTTTCTCCTTATTCATTTGTTCATCCGTAGACATTTTAACAACATGCATTTTCAAATGGCCGAATAGTTCCAAATGATTGCTATTCAACGCTCGTAGGGATAACTTCTCAAATACCACGGATAAATAGATTAATTAGGAGATTCCCAAAGTCCTTTGCGGTCATCAGCTTCTTGCTTGTCACGCTTTCGGCCCGGACAACGATATTTGGAATAGGTGTATATAGAGTACTGTTGAGATATAGCCAGTAGTAAGTTCGTTAGAATGGTGATACATTACGGTATGGAGTTTCAAAAATTGCAAAGAAAAGAAACAAGAATAACAACAAGAAAAAGGACGCTTATTGTCAGTCTTCCTGCCACTACATCAGGTCGAGGGCGATACGATATTGTAAGGTTGGGTTCCCTGTGTTACATGCACAAATCACTGAGTCGCTGAGCCATCACTGAAGTGTTTTTTTGCAAAACAGAAAGATGGAGAATGGTGTTTGTAGCGATAACCGTGCTAGTTTTGAACCCTCAATGTGTTTGCAAAACCTATCTGATTCTAACAGGGTCCAGATCACTTCGAAAGCATTTGCTTCGTTGATGGATTCGAAAGATGAACTCCGAGACTTGAGAAGTGAATTTAGTTATCCGTTGAACAAGCATTTGCCATATGGTTAGTCTTATATTGTAAAGTCATCTGTATTTGACTCACTTACTGTACAATGCATGTACTGTGTACAATAGAACTTTTATTTTCTCCCAATTTATCGGTGCAATGCACACATTACTCCCGGGATTATACTACAGATTCACTTGCGATCATCTACATGTAACTTATTTAATACTCAGCGGGCTGCCAGTGGCAGTGTGTCACGCCAAGTTGGAAAATAGGTACCCTTAGGGTTACATGAGGCTACTGCTATATTTCTATTTGCACAAACGTTGACCCTTTCAAAATCATTGAACATAGAAGCTGAGACCGAAATGGACATTGGGAAATCTGTTGATTAGACGATTTTAAAGAATCACATGTACGTTTCAGGGTCATTTCACGGTATTTGAAATGTTACGGAGGGGAAGACAAACTATTTTAATTGACTGTTACTATGTAATTATGAAATCAATTTCTGCACTTTGTTCATGATATCATACAGACCCATATATACTACAAATAGAGTATGACTAAATAAGATTTCACATATTTCTGTATACAGCGATTTGCAAAACTTCTGTAAAAATCAAATATATCAATATATCGGTTGCATTGTGGGTAATTTGCATCATAAAAGGGCTGAATATTCTATTAAAAGTTACATATTTTCAATTGTTTTTTTCACATACATACTACAAAGATTACTTGGGTTTAGATTCAGGCGTAATAATAGCTAAAAACAAAGAATTAGGATTATGCAAATTACTATATATCGATATATCAATATATGAGATTTTCATAATTTTTGCAAATCGCTGTAGATCAGCAGGAAAAATAGTTTGTGTTACGGAGGGGAACAGAAAATATGCAATTTTTTGTTGTCATTTTTCATCTTGAAAACTCTCTGAAATTGCAATATCTTTAAGCCTTGCTTTTGATTTTTCTTATTTCTCAACTAGATGACATTCTAAAATTATGAAAGGAAACATACTATCTGTCAATGGTGTTTCTCTGTAAAGCTAAATCTCAAGGCCAAGGGTGCATGGTAGTGTTACGGAGGCCAGGGAAGTTACGGAGGGGAAAGTTTTGTCCGTCATGTAAATACTCTATGGATTAAGGACATGTTTCTTCAATTAACATACTGAATAAAGGATATATATATCTTGCCTTAATAATAATTAAACACTCCGGACAGTAGCTTAAGGTCATCAGCTAGAGTGCACAGCTACTAAAATGTTAATTTCCACTTTTAAAATTAAAGTAAATGCATGTCATACTATGCAGGATTGATCAAACTTTGTCTTTTACAAGTTTTAAAAAGAAATGGAAATAGTCTGGCTTTTAATAAGAGGAAATGCCCTATTTTCTTAACTTATAGACACAGGGTACCCAAAACATGGAAAAGCACAAAGAAATTGTACGCCTTTATAAAGGCTACAGGTGACTGTTAAATCAATACTACTTTACAAACTGGCTGATTTAAACACAAATGTGTAAACTACAGTTGAAATATCAAACATATATTTTCCTTTTGTATAACATATATTCCCCTCCGTAACAAATTTTCCCCTCCGTAACACTTTTTCATGTCATAATATTTCAAGCAAACAAAAAGACATTGAAAGCAAATGTGGCCCATCTGTACACCCCTCCCCCCTCTAAATTAGAAGGAATCAAAATGCCAGAGATTTAAGCTCAAAGATGTAGCTATATATAATGATAACTTTTTTACCTAATATTGTTACGGAGGGGAAAACAGCATTTTGCTTGGGTTCCCAATTCCTGCTTGCAATCATTTCTACAAAATATCCCTTATTTTATGATAACACATGCCTGATACAATGTGGCTACATGGAATGGTTGAGTTAATCATATATCTTGCAATAAAGAGAAAAATGCATTTTCCCCTCCGTAACACAGTCGAACCCTTTTCTTGTAATCAGAGTTAATTTTTTCAATGACTGTTAGCACAATGACATATTGTTTTTTTTAAATCATAAACTTGAGCTATTCTGCTACTTGAAGAAGTGAATTTTAATCGTTGTTTACCTATTTCATTTATTATTATTTTTGTCCAAAATACATTTGTACCATGAAATGACCCTTCAACCAGCAACTGAGACAAATTCTTGGCATTTCAGATGCGATTATGCAGCGCATTCATAGATAAACGTAAACATCGGCCTAAAAGTTGAATAACACTTACAGAACCTTTCATCTGACCGTTTAGAAAGACAGAATGAAAGCTGTGATAAATAATATTTGTGAATTTTCTGAAACTAAATTATTACCTACTCCAGGTAAAACGACTCGATGAAACTCGATGCAGACAATCATGAGCAAGCAATCAGTTGAGCACGTACGCCGCTCTCGGCTCGCTCTCGGTAATATACGAAGTGATAGGGCGATTTCTTTACTCGGGTGGTGATTGGTTCCGAAGTTTATCTATCAGCCAGATTTCTCTACTTGGGTGGTGATTGGTTCCGAATTTTATCTATTGTTACTTACTTATTTACTTTCGGAAAACTCAGATGATGGCAATATTGGCTACATGTAGCTGTGCAAGCGCAGTAGCCACAAAAATGGGCTTTCTTCTTGTGGCCACAAATCACCAACTGGGTACCAAGGCACATGCACTGTGTGCTGCTGAGGAAACCGAAGGCTCATTGAGCCAATAAAGGGTTTGCACGATCAGTCATGCCGGCAGCCAGGCCATTTTCCATGTGAAAGAATTAAATTCCTTAGGGGAAAGGTACAGTATTCCTTTGTCCTGCCCCCTGTCATGGAGACAGCATGGCTGCCAGCATGTGATCGTGCAAACCCTCTATAGCTAATTTTGATTTAATTATTTTTGGTAATATTGTGAACATGAACTTTATGAAATACCATACAGTAGCGTTTTATAAATAATTATTATCATATACCTTGTCACTTGTTTTATTTTGCTATCTGTTTTGCAGTTGATTTCTCTCTGGTAGATGAAGCTAGTGATTGTGTATATCTTTGTGGTAATTCCCTTGGCTTAATGCCACATAAATGCAGACAACTTGCTGAAGAAAACTTAGATAAGTGGTCAAAAATGTAAGTATATTTACCTGGCCTGAAAATATAATTTAGTATATACCAACTCATGAACCTAGACATACATTCTTGCAATCTGATTGGATCTCTATCTTGGGCTGTTCGACGTTATCCACTTGGGATAATGAGGCTGACAAGATCATTGGTGGGTGTAAACAAAAGAATATGAATATGCTATTTTTATTCACTGTATATGTATGTTACAGTACCGTATATAAGAAAACATTGAGTTCATCATCTGAGAAAAGAAATAAGCGCCCTGCTTCCAATAAGCGCCCCCCTTGAATAAGCGCCTCCCCCTAGAGGTCTAAAAATTTAATAAGCGCCCGGGGCACTTAAAAAATCGAGCATTTACGGTAATAATAATAAAATAATAAGTATGAACTTTATTATTGTGTCTTGTCGTTCTTAGCATGTATGTACTACCGTATATACTATATACAGTCATTTGCAAAAATTCTGGCCGCTACGAAATATCAGTATATCAATATATCGCATGCATTATGGGTAATTAAATAATCGAAAATTCCCCTTAAAGCGGGTTAACGGCAGCAAAGTTGGTAGAAATATTTAGTAGAATGTTTATTTTAGTCTTACGCTTGTTCTTTGTAAATTTTGCTTCAGTTAATAAGTTAGGAAACTCAAAATAGTATTATTTAATTACCCATAATGCACCCGATATATTCATATATTGATATTTCGTGGCGGCCAGAATTTTTGCAAGTGACTGTACATACAAAAATGTATTATATATCATTACATATTATATTGAGGTTCCTCAACTAGAGTTGGTAATACATGTACTAACACATTTCCATATAGTTCCATATAGTCACTCTATGCCAAAAATGAAGCATAGTGAGTGGGAATGAGTCAATGAATGGGGGGAGGGGGGGGTTATATACGGTCTCCAGCTTTGCTGAATTTTTATTTCATTTTGAAGCAACATTATGGATGGTACATGCATGGTCCATATAGTAGGGGTGTTTAAAATCAGTACACATAATTCTGGTTTCTGTCTATATAGGGGTGTTTATGGTCATACACATGGAGACAGGCCTTGGGTAAAGATCGAAGAATTTGTGACAAACGTGACAGCCAAGATTGTAGGTATATGACTTCATTATGTTTTACTAGTATTTAACAATAGAGTACTTTCTATTTGACTGGATTGACTGGTCTTTCAGTGATGTAAATACTAGCTTATTTGTACTGTGTTTTCTGTAAGGTGCCAAGCCGATAGAAGTGGTGGTGATGAACACTTTAACAGTGAATGTCAATCTCATGATGGTGCCATTTTACAGACCTACAGCACTGCGGCATAGGATACTACTGGAAGGCAAATCTTTTCCATCTGACCTGGTACTGAAATCTTATGTTAATTTAGATGCCCAGCATCAGCAGTGCTGCTGATTTGTACATGACTGTTTACTTGAAGCCTTCAAATACTGCTTATTATTTAACCCATTCGCTCCTGAGCTATTTTGCGTTTTTTAGCGATTTTCTGGACCTAATCACGTCGTAGGAAATTTCGATTCCATATAAGGGGTTTCCATGGAAATCTTGACAGTTCTGAAAGCCCACGGGCTCAGGTTCTGACGTAATCTTTCTCTTGTCGTGAATCTCCGCGAGGAACAGCATCTCGTAGCTACTAGGAGCGGTCAATTTTGCATTTTTAGAGTGTTTATAGCCATTATTCACCACAGAAGCCCCCAGGACAGCATCATTAAGCTTGACTGGTGTGGTAGAGACCGTTCTCCTGGAAGAAATCAGGAGTTTAGATACGAATTCACGATCACATTTCGACGTTGCCGTTTGGAAATTCAAAATGGCGGACTCAATTGTGAAATCGTCTCTCTGGTCTTTCTGTGTTGGATTCCAGGACCTACAAAGGCATTTTTGGCGACTTTGGACTTGTAAAGAATGCAACCGGTGCAATATTTTGCCTGTAGGACCGAGTGGCTCGACACTATATATTCTTAAAAAAACAGAGATTCGGGGAGATCTATGCCGAAATTCCCGGATGTTTCCCGGCATCCTTTTCGGGCGTGCAGAAGGAAAACACGTGTTAGCGAAAGTGGTCCTAAGGAAATGGCTATTGTTCGGCGAGTTAAGGAAAAGAGAGAGCAAAATTCACGACTATATCAAGAAGAGAGATGGAAGTTTGCTGAGAAAGTGGCGTTTTGTTTCGCAAGGATGTATTTTGGAAGAAAATCCAAGTCAAATGTCGGTCATTTTCGAGGTGTAAAATTGCGTCAAAAACACGCATTTTTGATTTTTATGGCAAACAAATTGAACTAATGCCCAGAAATCGGACCTGTAAGTCAGTTTACTTGAGGTTAAAATATGAAGAGTTATCTAGTTGTCACTAATAACTGGCCATGAGATCGATGTTACGAAAATTCAGAAAGTTAGAATTTTTCAAAGCACTATCGATGTTTACGGCCGGTTTCGGCCGGTGTAGGAGCGAATGGGTTAAAATAAAAAATAAAAAATAAAAAAATTCTGCTTATTGCAGACTGTGCATTGGAACATCCTCCTTGACTTAATTTTTTGTATTAAAAATCGTATTATTGAATGAGGGTTTATCATGTAATTTCAAAACTCATAGGACAAAAAATGATTATCATAGCTGGAAAGAGCTCGTTGAAATTAGTAAAAATGTGAAGTTTGGAAAAGATCACTTCACAAATTGCGAAGATATGAATTTTCAAAAATCGAAAATTTTATATGAAAACCTTTGGAAATTTACGCTTGGAGGCAGGTTTTCATACAAAATTTCGATTTTTGAAAATTCATATCTTCGCAATTTGTGAAGCGACCATTTTTACTAATTTCAATGAGCTCTTTCCAGCTATGATAATCATATTTTTGTCATATGAGTTTTGAAATTACGTGATAAACCCTCATTGTTCCTGGGCAGCAAGGGGGGTGCATTTGCACCCTGT
This sequence comes from Actinostola sp. cb2023, assembly GCA_033675265.1. NCBI lineage: Eukaryota > Metazoa > Cnidaria > Anthozoa > Actiniaria > Actinostolidae > Actinostola > Actinostola sp. cb2023. Next base: position 76,046 of record JAUJYZ010000778.1, on the reverse strand, counting down.
GACCCCCCCTAGATCCACAACATGTCATTGAAAGCCCTTATTTATAATGGAATGGTACATTGCTTGTTTAGTATGCCATACAGTCACAAGTACATGCTCATGGATACAAAGCAGATGACAGTATTATTGAAGTGTTTCCAAGAAAGGTAATTCTGAAGAATGATATACCGGTACATGTATTGAAAAACCACCCACACCCTATTATATACAGTCATTCTCAAAAAGGTTGTCCAGATGAAAAGACTACAATACTACAATAAAGTCACGTGATTCATTATGCTTTTAATTTCTGTGGTAGAACTGCGAGTTGATACCAGCGCCATTACATTCAGTTCTCACAATGCTGTGTACTTTTGCATCTCAAATTGAAATTCCATGCGAGGAAATTGATTACATAATGAATCACATGACTTTATTGTAGTATTGTAGTCTTTTCATCTGGACAACCTTTTTGAGAATGACTGTATGTAGAAGCTTGCATTAGTGGAAGTTATTTCCTGGGTACCTTAACATGTATTTATTCAGTGGTTTATCTTCTTTTCCTGAAATATGGGCACAATAATATTTCATGGAAATTTCATATGACATCAGGTATTTTGTTGATGTCATCTGCTGTACATGTCATTAATGGAGCCAGTGCAAAGTAGTTACTGTACATTCGTGCCATGTGGTGCTGTGACTGTGCCGTATCCAAGCATTCAGATTAGCCATTAATAAAACCAGCAGGGGACTGGGAACGAGTTTAATAGAATTAATGCAATTACAAAATTAAGTTCATGACATGAAACAGCATGTTAAAATTAGCATCTATGCAAAGTTTGATGTGATTTGAACGAATTCTGTTGGAATTATAAGCTTTTGAAATTGTGGTGTCCATCCAAAATTTTACAGTGAATGTATGGTTTGGCTGGACAGCGTCAAAAAATTACAGAGTTTGTATGGGAAAATAGACATCTTTGATGCCTTCTAACATCGTCAATATTAAACCGAAGTTCACCAAACTTTCCAGACTAGCTAAGTTTGATCTGCTCTCTCAGAAAATGATGTCCATTTTTGCTAGTTTCTTATTTAATTAGTTTTACGGACTTGGTTCGTTAATGGCTAATTGGTTGAGCAATGATTTTGCACGCTGTGATTGGTTGAATAGATGTCTTCGATTTCATACCGTGACTGTAACTCTATGCCATAGGTTTCCCACTCATACGAAAACGACTATATGTTCATCTTTCTAACTATTTTCAGGGTGAAGACACACTTCGACTAGAGGACATTTTAAAAGTTATCGAAGAAGAAGGAGATTCTATTGCACTAGTCATGTTTTCAGGTCGGGAATAATCAGACATTACTGTGCGACCACAACATTGTGTATTAAACCACGTATCTTTAATGTAATGTAATGCATACTTCTGTCTTGATCTAAAACAATAGAATATCTCGTCACATCAGAAAGTGATTGGCTAATAACCATGATAGAAGTACGCAAACACATTACAGGTGGTCAAAATAATAGAATATCTCGTCACATCAGAAAGTGATTGGCTAATAACCATGATAGAAGTATGCAAACACACTACAGGTGGTCAAAATAGTGTAAAATTAGTAAACCAGTAATTAACCAGTAAAACCCGTTTTATTAGAGTTGCACTTTAGAATTTTACAGGCAGAAAATGATGTATTTGTTGTTGTTGTTGTTGTTGTAAAACATTGTTGTTTTCAATACAGGTATTCAATACTTTACTGGACAATTGTTTGATATAAAAGCTATCACAGAAGCAGCACAGAAAAAGGTATTTAAAAATCTTATGGCAACCAACATATTTGTAAATTTGATATGATTTTCAGCGGTGGATCCAGGATTTTTTAAAGGGGTGTTTGGGTGGGGGGTCCAGGGGCATGCCCACTGGAAAGCAAACGCTAGCTTCCTTTTGCATGTTCTCAATTATTTTATATTGTGTTGTAAACTTGTGTCAATGTATTTGATCATTAATATGGTTTTGTGTTTAATTTGCATTGTAGGGTTGTTATGTAGGTTTTGACTTGGCGCACGCCGCAGGGAACGTAGCGCTGCATCTTCATGACTGGAATGTAGACTTTGCATGTTGGTGTTCGTACAAGGTTTGTGTAAAAGAGAAACTGATGCTTTCCCTCAGTACTGCAGTGATTTCAAAATACTCCAGTGTTTAGTTGTTTAGGCAGCTTTCTATTACTTGAAAATTCAAAAGGTATTCCATGGCCGGGTTATTCTCTGAATTGAGGCTCAGCAAATACATGTACATTGTACATCTTTTATGAATTATCAAGCAGTATAGCAGTGCTTCACCCTGGTCTGTCACCTTGTTGTGGTAAATGTGAAGCTCGCGTGCCTCAATGATTTGGAGAGTTACAGTAAAAACCTGCATATAAGAAACTGCTGATTAAGAACCTCCAGGCTGAAATTTAGCCAATTAAGCACCCAATATTAATATAAGAACCAGTTCAGCCTGACAAATGAAGCAGGTTCTTATGTGAAAAATGACTAAAGCTCAGAACACACAGGTACAGTCGGTGCTGAATATATACAGCTTATTTGATGGCTTGACAGATAACATGCGTGGATATTTTACGAGTTGCACAGGAAAAATACGAGCAATGAGTAAAATGTCCGCAAGTATTATCTGTCAAACCATCAAATAAGGGATTTATTATTCCACAATTGATTTTGTTTCTTTGACTCCTGAAGTTTTTGAGCCATTTTTGCTATGTTTTCCGTGCGCACGCGAGCTACTGTGTAATACGCTGGCATATTTTGTGTGTTCTCTTGCCCTTATATGGTAAAATGATGCACTAGTGGAATAATATGCAGAAATATTACATATGATTTCTGACTAGACACCCAATATATAAGAACCATTTCAGCCTGACTTGGAAAAATAGGGGTTCTTTTATGCGGGTTTTTACTGTATGCCAGCTGGGACTGTGGTCCTTGGTAGGTCCAACTATGCCAGATTGGTCAAAGAATAGAGGCCTGGCTAAGGATATCCCTGGCCCTCCAGGTTGGGTGTCAGGCCAATCACCTGGCATAGCACCGCAACATTGATATTTAGGTAAACAAGCTTGTACATATGTATGTGCAATTTGAGGCTGTTTAGAGAAAACTGTGAAAAGATCATCCAAAAGTCACATATTAATTAAGTGACTGCAATTCCTTGTTGATCAATAAATTCTGTTATTTTGTGTGCTTAGTACATTAACTGTGGACCTGGTGCCCTTGGTGGTGTCTTTGTACATGAAAGACATGCTTACAATTTTGATCTCCCAAGGTAGAAATGTTTGTATACATTGTTTTGTAACTATGTACTTTTTTGGGGTCTGTGGCAAATGTGTTTTTTTTTTTTGATATATATTTTATTTTGAATTTCATAGATTTTTCTTACTTGTCTGTGGCAAATGTTTGAAGACTGGGTTTGAGTATTTTGATTGGCAGAATTAGTTACGAGTATTTCGAGGTGTTTGGCCTCAATGAAAGACAGTGGAAATATCACTTAAATAGACGTTCATCCCCAGTATTGTCAAAATTAAGAACTGCTATCTCAATGGTTATAACACTGATAACCCAGTCTTCCAATGCATTTGCCATAAACCGATATGTAAATGTACCTTTCTTGATCTAAAGTTTCAATGAGTGCAACTTATTTTGTTAGATTTTCAGGATGGTGGGGCACTGACAAGAACACTAGATTTGAAATGAATCCACGTGAGTCCATCAACACATTATGATATGTCATTTCAGAGTTGATGCTTGCAGGGAATTATGGGACTGTTAGGGGGGCCAGGATCCCATTACTGTCTATTTAGAATTTTTCTGTAAACCATGACAATATAACCAAACTGACTTACTTCAACCTTTGGTACATCACTATTCAAACTTGTCGCCGTATTGAAAATGAAGTGTCCCCTCGAACATTCCCATAATTCCTTGCAGACATCAACTCCAAAATGGTGAATTTGCACTCTAGCTAAAAAGTCAGGGCCATCAACATCCATGTACTTAGCAAAATATATTCGGCAGACATTATTATTTCATTTGTATTTTTTTTTCGCTTTGCTAGGGGGCAGCTTCCCCCTGCTCCTGTGTTGTGTACATCCTCGGGAACCCAGGGGTATATTCGGTCCCAGAGAAATACCCCTGGGAACGAAGGTTATTGGAACTTGTTCCGGAAGTCAAAATTCAAAATGGCAGCTGTCCTATTCAAACCAGAATATACTTGATACTGATTGGTCGACCTGCCTAGGTCGACCAATCAGAAACGAGAGTAATTTTGACTTCCGGAACAAGTTCCAACAGACTTCGTTCCCAGGGGTATTTCTCTGGGAGCGAGTAACGAGCTACAGAATATATCCCTGGGTTCCCGAGGATGTGTTGTGCATGGCCCTAATAGTTTACCAATATATTTTCCCAGGGGGAATTTTAATATTCCTGGTGTTTTTATTTCCCCCATTCCATGTAGAATTCAAGCCCATCCCTGGTGCAGAGGGGTTTCAAATTTCCAACCCACCAGTTCTTCAAATGGAAATCATGCTTGCAAGTTACGAGGTGAGTAAGCGACCATTATTTTAATCTAAATACTTTACCAAGTCTGTTCTTCACCACTTTGCTTTTGAATGTGAGAATGAGCAGGGGTGGATCTAGGGTAGGGGTGCAGGGGGTTCGCACCCCCCTGGATGAGCTGATTTCTACTGCATTATTGGTGCTTGAGTTTGTGTACGTCCTGATCCTAAATGGTGCACCCCCTCCTAAAATAATCCTGGATCTGCCCTTGAATGAGGGAAGGGGACAGGAAGGGGGACAGGAAGGGAAGGGAGATGAGAAGTAGGAGGAAGAGTAGGAGAGGGGTTGAAGGAAAGGAGGGACAAACTCTCACCTCCCCCTCCCCATTTTGTAGTCATGAATGTGATATTATATTGACCATGATATTGTTTGCTGTAACTAGATATTTGATAAAGCACCAATACAAACACTGAGAGCAAAGGGAGATCTCCTGACAGGTAATAGTGAGCAGTATGTAGTCATAACCTGACCTAATACATGTATAAATAATATAGATGTTTTCTCTTTCTCCTTTCCGGCTTTCTAATGCTCAGAATAGGATTTTTATGGGCAATTCAATTGTCCTTCAAAAACCTATCTGTTTCGGTCATAAGTGCTACGCTACCTCCTTTCCTAGTATTGTGTATAAATAACATTATGTCATTTGTTACAAATTTCCATCTAATTATCTGCTTCCAGTCTGCCCCGGCCTGTAGTCTCTCTGTGTGGAAAAAAACTCGTTAATTTGGGTTCCCTGTTGTACATTAAGAGGAGATTTTTTACGAACGCGCGTATTGAGCGGCAAAAACCAATAGCATGGAGAATACGTTTTGTACAAGGCTAAAACTGCTTTAGCAAAGAGTTCAAGCTATTTGGGATGGTTTTTGACCGGTAAAAGTGAATTTAGAGTGTTAATCCAAAGTGAAAATTTGATTTGAAAACTGTCCACATGGGCTAGATCTGTATATTTACTATTATTGCTGATGTTTTCCCCTGAATTAGCTCAAATTTGAAACAAAAAGCAGGAAAATGGCTTTGTACAACGCTAAAACAGCTTTAAAACAGACAATTTACTTTGTTTTTAATAGTTTATGCTTAGTTAAAATAAAATTAGAGTGTTAATCCAAAGCGAAAATCGAAAGTCAAACTGTTCAAAAGCGCTCGTTTTTGGCGCTTTTCGCGGATATTACGCGATGTTCAAATAAATATCCTCTTAAAATAATAAACTTGAATTGAACTAAAGTTGACTCAGGGGATAGGGGTAAGGTGGGTACTTCTCAATTTTCTTCTTTCATTCAATTCTTTCATTCTATATTTCTCTACTTACACTACTTCCTACTTCCTTATTCCCAGTCTCCTCCCCGCCCTTTACTTTCCACAGGAAGCCCACATGGAGTAAAATGTACCAAGCACACGTAACTAACATCTAAATATCTGTTGTTTTACAGCTTATCTAGAACTGTTAATTCTTCATCACTTCCCTTCTCATGAAAGCAACCAAGACAACGATGAACCTCCCACTAAGCGACCCAAAAGACCTTGTGTAAATATAATCACTCCCGCTGACCCAAAGGATCGCGGATGCCAGCTATCTGTCAGATTTTCTTGTCCAGTTGATAAAGTGCACGCGGAGTTGAAAAAGCGAGGAGTCGTGGTGAGTAATTATTCTTATTTTTATTTCTGATCTTTCAGTAATAGTACCGTTCTGTGGTAAATAATGGAAGACTGGGTTCGAGTATTTTGATTGGCTGAATTAGTTACATGTTTTTTGAGGTGTTTGCCCTCGATGAAAGACTAGTGGAAATATCACTTGAAAGGATTCATCAATCTTTCTCCAGCACATTACAGTTTTTAAAATCTCGAACTGCTATCTTAATGGTAATAACACTCGTACCCAATCCTCCAGACCGGGTAATGCTTGACAACGTTGAGTCATCCAAAGGAAACTCTAGTTTTAGAGTTAAATAGACCTTGCTAAATTACAAACTTTTCAAGCTCACTACAATATATTGAGTTTTTTTTGTCATATTTTTTTGTTTTGTCTGTTTATTTTGGGCCCACAGTAATTGTTTTTCACTGTTGTGGTGTCCCTGCCTGTATTTTTGCTCAGGCGAAGTCAAATAAATAAATAGATGAATAAAAAAAACATCAAATTTTTCCACATTCCAGGACAAAATTAATCCGCTCGCTGATTGGCTATTCATGAGATCGTCATAGAAACCACCAACGGTCTATTTTAATTGGCTCTCACAAACCGGTTTCGTGTAGGCTGTTATAACGCCGTTCAGTTCGAGTTAGCCTCCGAGTTTCCTAATGTCAGTAAGCTGAAGTCGGTTCACGAAGTCTCACAGGCCTAGTTCAAACACTGCGTTATTCTACTGAATCAAGAACGGCAGAAATAATACAATAATACAATAATACAATAATAATACAATACGTTTTTCCCCCCAACAAACAGAACACGATCTCTGGCGTTTCGAATGAGTTTCCCCCCTAAATTCGCTGTACCACGTGAAACGTGACACATGCAAATTAGTCCTGGAAATAAAACCGGTTTGACAGGAAGTAAACTCTAAAGCGACTCAGGTGGTTTAAGGCTTGGCTTTTTAGAGCAACATGTAAAATACATTTTTTACAATATTTATATCCATTTATAACGAATGATTATGGTGTTTGGTCCTTAGGAGGCATTTAGGTTTTGTAATATTTTAAGTGCAATTATGTTAATTTCTAATGGTCACGTGACCTTAAAATGAGAAAAAGAGAAAATTGAAAATGGGGAGTACAGAGACTTTTCTTAGGATAATAAAATAGGTGTTATTTGATGATGTTTGAAGAGGTGTTCCTAAGTTAGCCTTTGATGGTTGTCCCCAGCTAAACGGTAAAGAGAAAAATGAGAATATATAATTTTCAGCTTGGTCACGTGACCTATTTTGTCAATTATCTCCATAACTAACAATAATGGACAACGAGCAAAGGCTATTTTGGAAAGACCTATTCAATTGTCCTTATTTAATACACAATCTATTATTCTAAGAAAAGTCTCTGTACACCCCATTTTTTGTTGAGTCTTTCGTACATTTGTGACCACGTGGTTTGCCACGTGATACGGCATGTCCAGTAGTTACCATATAATATTATCTGATTCAACGAACTACAGCCACTAGCCGAGTTTCAGCTTGGTAGGTGAAATGCCTGACTCAATAATTCAAAAATTGTGATTTTATGCTAATTAGTCTCTCAGCCAAGCCTTAAACCACCTGAGGAGGCTGCCCGTTGGAGATGTCTCGAGTGGCCAGAGGTTTGTGGAGTGAACTTTCTCAACGATTGTACGCCGATAGTACGAAATTACTCTCTAATCGTGAAACTTCTCAAAACCTCTGGCACCCAGGGTATAAAATGACATGATTGATGAAAAATACTGAAATAAATTTCCTATTTTCGTCGAAATGTTCCTTTTGTCAGAAATTCACTGATCAGTTTAGAAAAAAAACGAATTTTAGCTTAGATCGCGCGTGTTAACTTCAACATTCAAATCTATTTTTCTGGTAGCGAAACTTTAAGTTTAGGTAATAATTAAAATAATAAACATAAATTTGCATAGCAAATACTCCATGTGAATATGTACGCATGCACTTCCCACCAATGTAGGACTAGCATATATATATAGTATAAAGAAGAAACAAAAAAAAAAGAAAGCAAAAAAGGTAAAAGCAATACTAAAGATAATATTGTGAAAATTATGCATGATAACTAGTGCAAAAATGAATCGAAAATAGTGTTATTCGATAGAGCGTTGTCTTACTTATTGTAATGTTTCTTTTCTTCCGCCTTCAGCGCCGTATTCCTCTTCCTTTTCCTTGCCCAATAGTTTCATCACCACGCGTGCTCGCATTCTCTGTTGCTTGAATTCATCTAGTTGATCACAAATTCCGTGTCTGCTAACATGGCTGTCTTTCTCTCTAACCGGCAACCTGCTTGATCCTTTCTGTAGTCGTTTTTCCATCCTTTCTCTTATGGCTTTGCATTTCTCTTGTGCTCTTGCAATTTCTTCGTTTCCTTGCTCGGTTCTGGTCTTGTCCTTCTTGTTCTTGTCTTGGTCCTTCTCTTGAAGACGCTTGCGATCGTCACGTCCCATTGAACTGGTTGCCGTGTACACGGCCATTGCGCCCTGAGACTACTGCGATGAGCACGTATTACCACCTTTCACACGGCTAGCCCTCGGTGGCAAGACATTACGCGCTCGCTAAGGGCGATTAAGCAGTCTTGCTCTTTCTTGAAAAGGCTCTTGATTCAGGCCATCTTTAGATTGATGACCTTTCGTCATGTTCTTCCTCTTACATCCATGTCCACCATCGGCGCTGTCATCGGAACGTTGTCTACTTGCGGGAACCGGCTTGTTTCTTGGCATATTGGCTGGCCGTGGCTTGTCTTGGGTAATGTTCTCGTCAATACTGGGTAGATATGGGTTTGGTGACTGCTGGATACGTGATCTCTGTAGGCGACGACTCGTTCCTACTTCGAAAGCCCCACCATTCTGTTCCTGTTCTCTCATCCGCGTCCTGACATCACCCAAAATCCTTCTATTTCTTTCTGCGTAAAACTCAGTCAGTTCCAACATATATATTTGTGATTCCATTGCTACACTCATAATTAGTTTGCGATAATGGAGAATGTCCACGATGGAGTGAATATAGATATTATTTTGTCATTGCTATGGTTAATGAGGACGGTGAGTAGGACACACAATCAACCAATGAGATTTGAGGAGAATTTGGCGGCACACTAATTGGTTGTCACGTTTTTGACTTTCTTGACGTCATATTCATACTGCCCGATCAATTAGTCCTTAATGAATGCAACCCTTTAATCTTTGCCCCAAAATAACTATGATCTAACGCGCGCTCTGATTGGTTAGAGGCTGTTTTCTCATGCTTTCAACTCTTCTCTCACTAAATGTGAAACGAATTGATAGTAGTATCATCTGCCTGCTAATACTGCAGTCTAACCTCTCGTAAGCGATATATCAAACATCGTGGTCGCTTAATAATAATAATACTAATACTAATAAATACTAATAATACTAATAATAATACTAATACTAATACTAATAAATACTACTACTAATAAATAATAATAATAATAATAGTAGAATAATAATAATAATAATACTAATAAATACTAATACTAATACTAATAATGCTAATGCTAATACTAATACTAATAAATAATAATAATAATAGTAGAACAATAATAATAATACTAATAATACTAATAAATACTAATACTAATACTAATAATGCTAATACTAATACTAATAAATACTAATAGTAATAATAATAGTAAAACAATAATAATAATAATAATAATACTAATAAATACTAATACTAATAATGCTAATACTAATACTAATACTAATAAATAATAATAATAATAATAATAATAATAATAGTAGAACAATAATAATAATACTGCGAGCCGCCAGACGAACAGCAACACTAATCTTGGGGTTCTGTGTACGATATACCAGTTGAAATCTCGATTTTTAGCGACACTAATCTTGGGGTTCCTGTGTACGATATACCAGTTGAAATCTCGATTTTTAGCAACACTAATCTTGGGGTTCCTGTGTACGATATACCAGTTGAAATCTCGATATTTGTCCGTTCTGCCATTTGCCCCCCCCCCCCCCCCCCCCCCCCCCGCATGCAGCACTTCAGGGGCAAATCTACACACAAACCTGGTGACCAGCGGTGGTACAATGTTACTCCACCTGTCGAACTGGTGAAATATATTCACGTTCTCTTTGGTCTTTGGCGGATACGATGTGCTTACATTAGCTCAGAAAAGAAATGAGTGAAAGAGAACGAAGACTCGACATGTTCACAGCAATTAACTGTGAATATTTGGGAGATTGTCTACCAGCCGTGTACGGGAAGGATGAAGAAAGTTCGATGGCTGAAATCGTCAGGCTAGAAAACCCGGGTAGAAAATACAAACGAATAGTTGGTCGTCCACACGTCTCTTTGTTCTACGAAAGAGAACTACAAGCTTTCATTTATCGCGGGAGTGGAAGCCGTAATAACCGGTTACTACCCTTCCCAGTAGAGCGAGTCACCTCGCCTTCGTAGTGGCTGTTTCGTTAACCGCAAGTTGGTTTGAAAGCCATCACGTGGTATGTTTGTGTGTACCACGAGATCAATGTTTTCGCATCACGTGATGCAGTTCGCTAATCTTATACTAATTTAGTTCACGCTAGAAAATTAATTCTACAGTATACTAGACATGAACTGTCCAACCCACCACTACGAAGGCGGTTATGCACTTGCACACCTACTGAACTAGCTTTTAACAAGCATTGCTCTTAGGAAATTTGTGAAGCGTTCACGAGGGAGTTTACAGATGTTTACAAGAACTCACAGTTGACGATTGTGTTGGATTTTTCAAACACGTTAGATCGTTAGATCTAGCCGACTTAACTGTAAAAATAATATGTTGTTCATTTCAGGCGTGAGAATGGTAAATTTTGATTGGTTGATGCAGGGAATGATGTATTGATGTACACATGCGAACTGCATCACGTGATGCGAAAACATTGATCGTGGTAAACACAAACACCACGTGATGGCTTTCAAACCAACTTGCGGTTAAAACGAAACAGCCACTACGAAGGTCATGAGAAAATCGTAGGTGACTCGCTCTACTGGGAAGGGTAGTACATCACGATCGATGAGTTTCAAGCTGTACTAAAACCTTCAGTATACTATGCATCGGTATGCATCAATCTACTCCGTTATATTCTTTAGTACAGTACTAATATTAAAGACTGGCGTTTGATGAAACAAGATGAAATAGAACATGTGTATCAAACGAAATCAACTCGAATTTTTATCGCTAATCAGAAGTCCACACAATGATAGGGCGCCATTTTGCAATTGAAACACAGGAAGCCCAAACACATAAGTGAACCGAAGAGAATTTGAATGCGTTTTGTTGTGGACAGCTATCATAATAAATAAGCTAGTGCCACCTTTTATTATAATTATTGCTTGTTTACTATTAGTATAATTGAAATATAAAAATCAATTCAATGACTTCATCATATCAATTAAAACACAAGAAGCCCAACATTGATACGGCATGCCTTTACAGTTAACAAATAGAAAACGTTTCCCGTGTTTACATAGCCTGATATAAACACGAGGAAAGTTTGGGAGAAGTCGAGAGCTATTGTGTAAATCCGCACAATAGACTGGTACTCAACCAACTGAGCCAACCGGATGGCGGTTACAGGAGGTTAATTATTATAATTATAATTATAATTATAGCTTCAATGTAAATAAGTGACAAATTTTGAATTTCTGTGTATGATAAAGTTTATTATTATTATTATTATAATTATTATTATAATTATAATAATAATAATAATAATAATTATTATTATTATTAATTACAGTGTTTAATTATAAGGATTCCAACGTGGTCGCCAACCAAAGGTCGCTCAGATAGGTTAAGTCTTGAAATGGCTTTGATTGACCCAAACCTTTATTTTGGAAAAGACCGAGCACCATTTCTAGACACAGGGAGCCCAAGCTATGTTTTTGCTCATTTGGTGCTGACTTTTCCTTTGTAATAATCTCACAATGCATTGCGCGCGTACCGGAAGTCTGGAACTCTTGATCCTTGTATTGGGCAATACATTGGAAGACTGGGTACGAGTGCTATTACCATCGAGATAGCAGTTCTTATATTTGAACAATATTATTTATTCTATTGTAAATTCATTGTATATCTTTCACTTTTGTAAGATGGATAGATAACGTTATTATTATTATTTCCAATTTAAACACTGCATAGCCTATCCAATGTGCTGGAGAAAGAACGTTGAATCCATTCAAGTGATATTTCCACTAGTCTTTCATCGAAGGCAAACACCTCGAAAAACGTGTAACTAATTCAGCCAATCAAAACACTCGAACCCAGTCTTCCATTATTTGCCACAGACCAGACCGAAAGGAAGCATGGGAAATGCTGACGAAAGAATCACGTGGTGCCTTTGCTAACACTGCTCATTATGTGTGTTTGCAATGACGTTAGCAAGACACCCAGTCTTCCAACATTTGCAACAGACCGAGTCGGTGCCATAACCATCCAAAACATTATAGAGATTTAGCAAACACGACGTGACGTGAGAACGCGACGTTAGATGACGAATATACACCTATTTCAAATAACGTTGTCGCGTTCAAAGCAACAAGCGTCAAGCCAAGACCGAAGTGAATGCTTGTTTTGTGTTGTCAAATTATTCAAATCAGACCTATTTTCTATGGAACGCAGTGTCTGATATGCAAACAAGCACGTGAAAATGTTCACATTTTGTAATTAGTCCTTATTAGTCCAGCATTCACTTTGGTCTTGGCTTGACGCTTGTTGCTTTGAACGCGACAACGTTATTTGAAATAGGTGTATCACATTTGGTCATTGCGTGACAACGTTGCAACGTCAAGTTCACGACGCATTTCACTTGTTTTCACGTCCTCTTCATGACGTTGAGGACGCCAACGGTCGTTTTCACAGTTATTCGTCAGCGCGCGCGCCGTCCTCTTTCACGTCGCGTCGTGTTTGCTCTATTGTCGCAAAGCATCGTGGTCTCGGACACAGTGCCTTTAAGAACTCTCTTTCGCTTTGTAGGTGGACACACGGAACCCCAACGTGATGCGCCTCGCACCAGTGCCTATGTACAACTCATTCAGGGATGTCCATCGATTCATCGAGCTCCTTGAAGAAGCACTGATAGCAGCTGAAGTAGCCTGAATCGTAGGCAATTGTTTCGATAGCTAGTCTAGTTTATTTTATTTGATATAATATAAGACGGTTAAATGTAAAAATAACTAAATAATTTGAACGCTTTAAAAAGTGTCTTAATGAATAGAATGACCATGTCCGATAACTTATTTGACTTAATTCGCTTTTTTAGTCATCATCATCATCATCATCGTCATCATCATCATCATCATCGTCATCATCGTCATCGTCATCATCATCATCATGGTCGTCATCATCATCATCGTCATAGTCATCATCATCATCATCGTTATAATCATTATCATTATCATCATCATCAACAACATCAACATCATCTTCTCCCGTAACTTTGTGTGTTTAAACCTAAAACGACCCCACTACTACACTACTAACTGTCCCCGATTAGAAGACTAGACACTGACTCAAATAAAGTTAATATTATTATTACTTGTTTATATGTTCTTGCGTTAATATGTAACGTTTTTGTATTCAGGCTCCATTTAAACCAGCTAAGCTGAATAAGCCACTTCACGCTGTCGTCCGCCATTTTGAATTGGGACAAACGAGGCAAAATTTATAGAAATCTGGATCAAAATTTCAAAATTTAAATTTAGATAATCAGCAGGCATGCGTGCCAGTTGTCGGACTGAAAATAAAGCCAATGTAGGTGTTTTAACTACATTTTACGAGTCAATCATCTTAAAATTTCGAGCTAATTTGCATATTCACGTGCCGAACGTTTTATTTTGAAAACAAGAAAAAAATTATCAGTTGATAGCCTTCCAATACCCATCACATTATAGGTCATAAATAACAAAGAAAACATATTTTCTGAAATGATAAGTTTTTGAATAATCCAACAAAATCGAGCGGAGTTACGGCAAATCAAAGTGATCCAGATTTCTATAAATTTTGCCGCGTTTCAGGTTTGTCCCAATTCAAAATGGCGGACGACAGCTAAACCAACATATTTTATGTAATATATTACAATGATGCACTCCTCGAAGATCATTGCCAAGTATTACATGTACTTAAAAATTCTTAGTGATAGAAATATTTCAACCTAGCCTGCGTAGCCCCATCCTCAGGAACCCATGGGGTATATTCTGTCGCTCGTTACTCGCTCCCAGAGAAATACCCCTGGGAACGAAGACTGTTGGAACTTGTTCCGGAAGTCAAAATTCAAAATGGCGGCTGGCCTATTCAAACCAGAATATACTTGCTCCTGATCGGTCGACCTTCCTAGGTCGACCAATCAGAAACGAGAGTAATTTTGACTTCCGGAACAAGTTCCAACAGACTTCGTTCCCAGGGGTATTTCTCTGGGAGCCAGTAACGAGCAACAGAATATACCCCTGGGTTCCCGAGGATGGCGTAGCCATCTCAGGCTCTTTTAAAGGTAACATTTTGTGTGTTGCCATGACCACAAGGTCAAGATTCTGGTACCTTACGTTTAGGGGTTACAGTTGAACCCTTATTAAGCGGCCACCCCCTATTAAGCAACCAGTTATCAAACAAATGTCCCTCTATTAAGCGGCCAACCCCTATTAAGCGACCACTTGCCATTTTTCCGAGGGTGGCCGCTTAAAAGAAGTTCGAATGTATTTTCAAAATATCAGACGAGCATTCCCACCACTCCTTATATGGGAGTCTCCCCGGGTCGTGTCTTGCCCTGTCACAATGGAGTTATGCGCGTGTGACGCGCGTGGTCAAGCCAATTGATTATAGGTGAGACTCCCACGCATGCGCACTTTAGTATTTTGATATTCATTAGAAACTAATTTTCTCAGTTGACCTGCGCGAGTATTCTATTCTTTGGTTTCAATCAGCTGTGAAAAGTCCTTGTATCTCTTCATTTGCCTTCAATTGACGGGCAAACACTGCCCTCCATGTGCTATCAAGCAGAGAGTATTCTTTTGAACAGGTGCAATTCAGCTGATGAAAAATCCTCACGAGACCGGAAATGACGTCATTGATATCAATCAGTTCGACTGAATATATAATACATTTATTGTGCAATGTGCAATGTACAAGCACTGTATGGCAGTCACCTTATTATATATCACAGTTGCATACAGGTGATTACACAGTCTAATATATCATTAAGATTCTATCCCTCGGGTCATCCCGTGGTTCGAGGAGGATATTCTTGCAATAGCTGATATCGAAGTTACACTCCAATGATTCTGAACAACGGTTTCAAGTCGAGGCTATCGGGCCAGTACAAAAACTTGACCCAATAGCCTCGACTTGAAACCTTTTTTCAGAGTTATCGGAGTGTAACTTCATTATCAGGTATTCCGCTTCATTTTCTACTTGTCTGTCTGTGTGTCTTCCTCTGTCTGTCTGTCCGTCACGAATAATTGCCAATTAGCAGGCAATGTTATATATATATTATAAAGTACATGATGACTAATTTGAGAATAATTAACAACCTCGAGAAATAAAATAAGGGAAATACAACGAATCCTCTACCGCTAAACAAGTAGCCTGGTGCTGAGTGTGTATATCCCTGTCTGTCTGTCTGTCTGTCTTTCTGTCTGTCTATCTGTCTGACTGTCTGTCTGACTCTCTGTCTGACTGTCTGCCTGACTCTCTGTCTGTCTGTCTGTCTATCTCTGTCTGACTGTCTGTCTGACTCTCTGACTGACTGTCTCTCTGTCTTTGTCTGTCTGTCTATCTCTATCTGACTGTCTGTCTGACTCTGACTGTCTGTCTGTCTGACTCTCTTTCTGTCTGTCTATCTCTGTCTGACTGTCTGTCTGACTCTCTGTCTGACTGTCTGCCTGACTCTCTGTCTGTCTGTCTGTGTCTGTCTGTCTGCCTGTATGAACAGACACTGATTACGTAGTTTTAAAACTAAAAAGTGTTTTGGTGCGGCTGAGGGCCATCGATGGGTGTGGCACACGTGCGCACAGATTTATTATCTAGATCCGTGGTCACTGGATTCACTTGATTATTTCTTGGCAGGGAATCTTGTAGGCTGTCGGTGCTTGTGAACCTTAGCGGGTTCTTGTCTGTCGTTGAGATGGAGTGATCCGTTGTGGACTTGGACATTGTGGCCACACTTCGTGTCAGCTCCCAACGTTGTACTTTTCTGTTGAACGAGCCTCGAATCTCTCCACTTCGTAAACAATGGAGAACAAAGATAAAAAATCCCTGAAAGTAAACGAAATATATTAACAAAGTGGACTCGCGAAATCACGAAATATAAAAAACCCTGAAAATGAACGAAAGATATTAACAAAGTGAACTCGCGAAATCACGAAATATAAAAAACCCTGAAAATGAACGAAAGATATTAACAAAGTGGACTCGCGAAATCACGATATATTTCCTGGTTGTGGTGAACTCGAAACCTCATTTCTAAAAACCGCTTGCAAAGATGCGCCTTTTGAGAATTTCCGAAATATTTTTTTTTGAGATGATATTTGAAATGATAATCTCGATTCCCCATTTCCAGGGCGCGTACCACGCGCGTCCATTTTCGTAAACGGAGAGAGGATGATTTGCGTGCTTTAAATGTCTTGGCAGCCATCTTGTGCATGTTAAGCTAAAAAAAGGGTAAAAAAACAAACAGCGAAAACGACACAAGCACAAGGAGTGGAACAAGTTTCATCCTTGTGCCCATGCTTGCGCTTGCATCAGGTCCGTTTTAGTGACATAATGCCTCTTGCGTGCGCTTATGCTTGCATCAGGTCCGTATTCACAATGACATAACGCCTCTTGTGCTTGCGTCAGGTCCGTTTTCACAGTGACAAAAAGCCTCTCGTGTTTGTACTTATGCTTGCGTCAGTTCCGTTTTCACAGTGTCATGATGCCTCTTGTGCTTGCGCTTGTGGATGCATTGCTAGTGAAAATCAGGCTTCGGTTTGCTTACCTGGAACGAGTTGAGTATGGCGAAAATATACTGGAAGGCAAGCCCTGCATCGGTGACGGCCAGGAGACCAAACAACCAAGTGAAACCAAGTAACGGGAACAATACCATACATGCCTTAACACCTCGCCTGGAACGAAAACAAAATATCGTCTTAGAGGATGTCTATGGAATATGAACTGATGATGGCAACTCTACTCCATATCATGATATTTTAATCAAGACCTCAGTGCATGCGTCAACAATCCCGACATGCATTGCTGTATCTTCTCTTCCTCGTTCCGCCATCCACGTAGTCTCCTTTGCAGCTGTCGGGATTTCGTCACGCAACGCTACTCTCTTCCCAGACGATCAAACAAAGGGAAAGGAATGTATGTCGGTTTGAAGCAGCCGTCTGGGGAGAGAGTAGCGTTGCGTGACGAAATCCCGACGGATGCAAAGGAGACTACCATCCACGGGGAATCAGATACAAACTCACGCTCTTCAAACCTCGGTCGAAATGCATTGTAAATTCTTTGGATATGTCCAAACCCTTGGAAATTCGTTGGAAATTGAATTTACAACTTTCACGATGTCCAAAACTTTGGAAATTGAAAATATTTCCCAACGAATTTCCAAGGTTTCCAGTGATCTTGAGTGCCAACACCTTTATAATTAAGAACTTTCTAAGCTGACTAAAGCCTAACAAGGATATTTTGATAGCATAACAGAATACCAATATTCTGATAGGGGTATTATATTCCAGTTCATGGTCAAAATCCTGTCTGGATTATGCTGCCCTGCATAAGGAATTATTTACAGTCCATGGGCCTGTTTCTCTAAAGCCCCGCAAACTTTTCGTGCCCGAAAAGACATCCCAGAAATCTGAGACACTTACTCTACAAAGCTGTTCTTTTGACATGTTTTTAATATGAACAAACTTTCCCTTCATGCAAAGTTCTATGTCTGTAAACTACTTTGTTTTGAAGTTATATTTTTTTAAAGGAATCCTTTTCGGGTTCGATAAACTTTTGGGGCTTTCGAAAAACGGGTTCCATATGTCCGTAAATCCTTGCACATGCACAAACCCTTCATAAGAACACAAGGCTCAGTCACTGGTTCACCTGAACACATACCTGAACGAATCGGCGTCATCAGAATTTGCTCGGTTTAGTCTTGTCATTTCACGTACAACACGAACAAGGATCACCATGTTGGCCTGTGGCAAGAATTGGTAACCAGAAAATCAACGACAGAGCTCGAGAATATAGCGCAGTTCTTGCACTGTGTCCTACCACTGTCCTATAGGAATGGGACTTCACACCCCCTATGCTACTTTAGTATCCCACTCACACGCTAGGGACCACGTGACCAAGCGATGAGTGCGATTTTGATGATTTATTTACATTTATTATTATTAAGTAGCACGTTCATGTTTAAAAGAGTTTTGTGCTCAATTGTGATACGTGATTAAATAAACTACTACTACTACTACTACATAGTCATGATGATGTTGTTGTTGGTGGTGGTAGTGGTCATTACAAATGTGCCAGTCTCTATAAACTAAGGGCCGAGAGTGGCTCGGTTGGTGTGTGATTTTCTAAGAGCTTTTTGATTGCATCACTGTATTCTTCGTGAACTCGCCAATTGATTCAATCTCACCCTAATTCCTGTAGGTAGGGAGCGAGCATCTTGTTTCAACTTGGGTTGAAGGGAGAGGGGGTAAAATGCATCATCATGTCTGGATTAATTAGCATACAAGGTGACCTTTAAAGCACGAAGTTCCAGTATAAAAGGAGCCTGCCCAGGGCCGGGTAAGATAATAACGTTGCTAATTAATCCTTAAGCTTGGAAACTAAATAACTAATTAGCTAATAAATAACTAATTAGCACTAATGAAATAATAGAAATAACACTATTTAGTACTATTTAAAGTTAGTACTCTTTCACGCTTTTCTAAATCGTACTCTACATAACATGCACATGAGTATGCGATAACAAAGACTGATTAAGCAAATGTATTGTTTTCCCCCAGCATGACAGCATCCTTTTATACTGGAACTTTGTGTTTAAGCTTTTACAGTTTACTTACCAATGACACTAATAGAACTGGACCAACAAAAGTCCAAACCAAACCATTTGAAAACGAAACCCAACAACTAAAAAAGGAAGATATGTGGGTATACGCAAGGAAATTACATGGCTGTTTTACTCAAACAAGCTCTTGCAGGCTTGATTCAAGGTAGTCATCGAACAGTTTGAGAATTAAAAAGAAAAGGGTGGACAATTGGGTTTCAGACCGTTAGGATGTAGTTCCTCATCCCATCTTCATCCCCAAAATACCAACACTGCTTTTTAACAATCGAGCAAACGATGTCATCCTATAAGACATTCATAAGAGTTCAAAGAGCACAACCTCCTTGCACACCTTCCAAAGCCAAGAGTGCAACCTCCTTGCACACCTTCCAAGGCCAAGAGTGCAACCTCCTTGCACACCTTCCAAGGCCAAGAGTACATCCTCCTTGCACACCTTCCAAGGCCAAGAGCACAACCTCCTTGCAAACCTTCCAAGGCCAAGAGTGCAACCTCCTTGCACACCTTCCAAGGCCAAGAGTACATCCTCCTTGCACACATTCCAAGGCCAAGAGTACAACCTCCTTGCACACCTTCCAAGACCAAGAGTGCAACCTCCTTGCACACCTTCCAAGGCCAAGAGTGCAACCTCCTTGCACACCTTCCAAGACCAAGAGTGCAACCTCCTTGCACACCTTCCAAGGCCAAGAGTGCAACTTCCTTGCACACCTTCCAAGACCAAGAGTGCAACCTCCTTGCACACCTTCCAAGGCCAAGAGTGCAACCTCCTTGCACACCTTCCAAGACCAAGAGTGCAACCTCCTTGCACACCTTCCAAGGCCAAGAGTGCAACCTCCTTGCACACCTTCCAAGGCCAAGAGTGCAACCTCCTTGCACACCTTCCAAGACCAAGAGTGCAGCCTCCTTGCACACCTTCCAAGGCCAAGAGTGCAACCTCCTTGCACATCTTCCAAGGCCAAGAGTACAATCTCCTTGCGCACCTTCCAAGGCCAAGAGTACATCCTCCTTGCACACCTTCCAAGGCCAAGAGTGCAACCTCCTTGCACACCTTCCAAGGCCAAGAGTGCAATCTCCTTGCACACCTTCCAAGGCCAAGAGTACATCCTCCTTGCACACCTTCCAAGACCAAGCGTACATCCTTGCACACCTTCCAAGGCCAAGAGAACAACCTCCTTGCACACCTTCCAAGGCCAAGAGTGCAACCTCCTTGCACACCTTCCAAGGCCAAGAGTACAACCTCCTTGCACACCTTCCAAGGCCAAGAGTGCAACCTCCTTGCACACCTTCCAAGGCCAAGAGTGCAACCTCCTTGCACACCTTCCAAAACCAAGCGTATCATCCTTGCACACCTTCCAAGGCCAAGTGTACAACCTCCTTGCACACCTTCCAAGACCAAGAGTGCAACCTCCTTGCACACCTTCCAAGGCCAAGAGTGCAACCTCCTTGCACACCTTCCAAGACCAAGAGTGCAACCTCCTTGCACACCTTCCAAGGCCAAGAGTGCAACCTCCTTGCACACCTTCCAAGGCCAAGAGTGCAACCTCCTTGCACACCTTCCAAGACCAAGAGTGCAGCCTCCTTGCACACCTTCCAAGGCCAAGAGTGCAACCTCCTTGCACATCTTCCAAGGCCAAGAGTACAATCTCCTTGCGCACCTTCCAAGGCCAAGAGTACATCCTCCTTGCACACCTTCCAAGGCCAAGAGTGCAACCTCCTTGCACACCTTCCAAGGCCAAGAGTGCAATCTCCTTGCACACCTTCCAAGGCCAAGAGTACATCCTCCTTGCACACCTTCCAAGACCAAGCGTACATCCTTGCACACCTTCCAAGGCCAAGAGAACAACCTCCTTGCACACCTTCCAAGGCCAAGAGTGCAACCTCCTTGCACACCTTCCAAGGCCAAGAGTACAACCTCCTTGCACACCTTCCAAGGCCAAGAGTGCAACCTCCTTGCACACCTTCCAAGGCCAAGAGTGCAACCTCCTTGCACACCTTCCAAAACCAAGCGTATCATCCTTGCACACCTTCCAAGGCCAAGTGTACAACCTCCTTGCACACCTTCCAAGACCAAGAGTGCAACCTCCTTGCACACCTTCCAAGGCCAAGAGTGCAACCTCCTTGCACACCTTCCAAGGCCAAGAGTGCAATCTCCTTGCACACCTTCCAAGGCCAAGAGTGCAACCTCCTTGCACACCTTCCAAGGCCAAGAGTGCAACCTCCTTGCACACCTTCCAAGGCCAAGAGTGCAACCTCCTTGCACACCTTCCAAGGCCAAGAGTGCAACCTCCTTGCACACCTTCCAAGGCCAAGAGTGCAACCTCCTTGCACACCTTCCAAGACCAAGAGTGCAACTTCCTTGCACACCTTCCAAGGCCAAGAGTGCAACCTCCTTCCACACCTTCCAAGGCCAAGAGTGCAATCTCCTTGCACACCTTCCAAGGTCCCTATACACTTACAAGTTTTGGTGAGTGTAGCTGCTGATGCCATCGTCGTGACTTGCTGCTATGATTATAGATAAGACCACCACAACCAATGGGAAACCTGAACAAAAAATGAAGGAACTCTCACTTCCGGTTCTTTATATATGGTTATTAATAAGGTTGTTATATCTATATAGGCTTGCTTAATTATAATTTCACTGCCGATTTTAGGACGCGGCTATCCAGGTGCTCATGGTGACGGTGTTGCTGGTAGTGATGTTTGTGGTTGTGGTGATGATTATGGTTGTGATGATGATTATGGTTGTGATGATGATTGTGGTTGTGATGATGATTGTGATGATGAGTATGGTTGTGATGATGATTGTGGTTGTTATGATGATTGTGGTTGTGGTTGTGATGATGATTGTGGTTGTGATGATGATTGTGGTTGTGATGATGATTGTGGTTGTGATGATGAGTATGGTTGTGATGATGATTATGGTTGTGACGGTGGTTGTGGTGATGATTATGGTTGTGATGATGATTATGGTTGTGATGATGAGTGTGGTTGTGATGATGAGTGTGGTTGTGATGATGATTATGGTTGTGATGATGATTGTGGTTGTGATGATGATTGTGGTTGTGATGATGATTATGGTTGTGATAATGATTATGGTTGTGATGATGATTGTGGTTGTGATGATGATTGTGGTTGTGATGATGATTATAGTTGTGATGATGATTGTGGTTGTGATGATGAGTGTGGTTGTGATGATGAGTGGTTGTGATGATGATTATGGTTGTGATGATGATTGTGGTTGTGATGATGATTGTGGTTGTGATGATGATTGTGATGATGATTGTGGTTGTGATGATGATTGTGGTTGTGATGATGATTATGGTTGTGATGATGATGGTGGTTGTGATGATGATTGTGGTTTTGATGATGAGTATGGTTGTGATGATGATTGTGGTTGTGGTGATGATTGTGGTTGTGATGATGATTGTGGTTGTGATGATGATTGTGGTTGTGATGATGATTGTGGTTGTGATGATGATTGTGATGATGATTATGGTTGTGATTATGATTGTGATGATGATTGTGGTTGTGATGATGATTGTGGTTGTGATGATGATTGTGGTTGTGATGATAATTATGGTTGTGGGGATGATTGTAGTTGTGATGATGATTGTGGTTGTGATGATGATTGTGGTTGTGATGATGATTATGGTTGTGATGATGATTGTGGTTGTGAAGATGATTATGGCTTTGCTACCGAAGAAGTTCATCATGTTGAATTGTAAAGATGGCTTGACAATTCTATAGCACTGATGATGAGCGATGATGAGACGGCAAACGTTCGAAAGTGAAAAAATGTCTGAAGAAACTCCTAGTCCAACAATGACAAAACCAACCAACAAACATCAACTCAGGCCTAGTTCAAACGCCGTACTTTCCAAGAGCCGTTCTTAATTACTTCAAAAGAAGCCGGCTCATTATCTATTGTTTGAAATGAGAACGGCTCATGATTAGTACGACGTCTGAACCATGCCTGAATGTTAATGAAGATAGTCAGACTGGTGATGGTGATGATGATGTTTGTAATAAAGATGATGCTAAAACTGATATCAAGGTTAACGTTCTTACTATTTCTATCGTAACAACAATGCAACGCGCGTATCTTACCCCAAGCAAAGATGTAGTACAGCTTCATCTTGACAACAGTATTAAACACCTTGACAACCATCAAGTACAAGTACACGCCTTCCAGCATCATCCAACCAAACGCAACAAGGTACCAGAAGTGGAGCATCACGGCGACAAAAGTACAAACGCCCAAGTTCGATGTGGCTGTTATCCCTGATAAGTAGAAGATCTGTGCCACTGCTAGAGATATCACCAAGTTTACTCTGATTTGACACTGTTCCTGCTTCATGTTCCTGTAGAGAACGTCTCCATTAGCTACTTTTTTATTTTATTTATTTTATTTACAAAGCTTAAACTGGTCCTGCACTACAGAGCGAGGTTCCAATATCAATGAGGTCAGATAAAATAATCAACAACATCGAGTATGATTTTTTTGAATGATTTCTACAGCTGTTTCAAGAACGTTGTCGGTAAAGAACTCAAGTCTACGCGCGACCAGACCGAACGGTAGCATGGGAAATGTCGAAAAACTGGGCACGAGTGTTGATACATTTAGATAGTAGTTCTTAAATTTTGACAATATTATCTCCAATTTACAAACTGCAGAAAGAACATTGAATCCATGCATTCAAGTGATATTTCCACTAGTATTTCATCGAGGGCAAACACCTCGAAAAACATGTAACTAATTCAGCCAATCAAAATAGTCGAACCCAGTCTTCCAACATTTGCCACATACCAGACCGAAAGGAAGCATGGGAAATGCCGACGAAAGAATCACGTGGTGCCCTTGCTGACACCGCTCATGTATGTTTGCAATGACGTCTGCAAGACAAGCATTTTCTTTGAGTAGAAAACAAACAATCAATCAACGTTACCCATGCTCCCTCAGTGTCTCATCATGTAGGCTTGAGTAATTTTACTGTCCTCCCGTAAATGTTGTAGTGTATTTGAGAATGTCTACTTACATGAGTAGCACATAGGCAAGTACTGTGAGGGTTTCCCCGAGAAGCGAGAAAGCGCAGCCGATATAGGTGATGTAGCTTAACGCCAACCTGTGTTTTTCTGCAACCTGTAAAACAAAATTAAGTTTACAGTCAAACCAGGTCACGCGTGCCCCCCTAGAGTCCATTATTGACTTTGTTATTTGAAAATTGATTTGATTTTTCGCTTTGAACTTCGAATATTGCAAACGAACATTTCAATATTCAAAACAAGAATAATTTGAAAATTCGATTGCTGATTGGATTAATAAAACAAACGTTACCCCTAATAAGGGCAGACACACAACACGTATGGGCTGCATGTGTGTCTGCCCATATTAGGGGTAACGTTTGTTTTATTAATCCAATCAGCAATCGAATTTTCAAATTATTCTTGTTTTGAATATTGAAATGTTCGTTCGCAATAATCGAAGTTCAAAGCGAAAAATCAAATCAATTTTCAAATAACAAAGTCAATAATGGACTCTAGGGGGGCACGCGTGACCTGGTTTGACTGTAAAACCTTTTTGAAGGTAAAGTCGGACATTGGAAAAAACGTGCGCTCTTCAAACATCGGAAATTTGTTGGAGATTTTCGTTTTCCAAGGTTTTGGACATTTCCAAATAATTTCCAAGGAATTTGAATTACCAACGAAGTTACAACGAATTTCCAAGGTTGAGAAATTCATTGGAAATTTCTCGCGGCCTTCGGTGCGAGAGGTCCCGAGTTCGATTCCCAGTGACCCCACATCCTTGTTTCGACTTCTTTCCTTTCCGTGTAGCTTTAATTAGTTTTAAATACCCGTAAAATGGAGCACTGATGGAAAGAGGGGGATAAATTGAGCGCACCGTTGGCTTCCTGGAAGATTAGCCTCCGGCTAAAGGAACTAACGACGTTATAATTAAAACAAGGTCCTTTTTTTCAATAGATTTCCAAGGTTTTGGACGTTTCCAATTAAAAATTTTTTTTCCCGTGAGCTTAGCCTGGATGTGCCCTCAAGCTAGTGATGCACGAGGAAATCCATCGGTTGCTTGTGGTTCCACTAAATCAGTAAAGGTGCTTAACTCTATGCACAAGGTCTACTGACTTACCGATGGGGTGTCGTCGATTTGCATCAGCAAAGCAAAGCTAGTCAAGTGGTTGCATGAACAGACTGTCCTGTTTTCATCAGACTTGACCAAGGTACAACCAGAAGTAGACCACGATCCATTCAGCTCATTTCTGAAACATTGTAATGAGTCAGTTCGGTGGCCGAATGTCCCTTAAAATGTAACAATTTACGTGACAACCATTTCACGAGGGGGAACATAATATTTGGCAGCTTTGAAGTCTTGTGCAGCCGAGGGATACTTTGGTTTTTCCAACAATTGCAAGAGAGCTCTTTTGTTGCTTTCTTCATGGTCGAAGCATGGAGGAGGAGGAAGGATGGCTTAGTTGGTTAGTGCGCGGTCTTCTAAGCGAGAGGTGCCCGGTTCGATTCTTCATGACCTCACATCCTTATTTCGACTTCCCTTTTATCCGTGTAGCTCAGTGCAGCTTTAAATACCCGTAAGACGGAGCACTGATGGAGGGAGGGGGTAAAAGGGCGCACCGTCCACCTCCTGGGAGACCAGTTTCGACTAAAGGGGCTACGAACGTTAAATATAATACCGTTACATTTAGCATGCAGTTCAATCGTGTCCAAATGGGAAGACATTTCCATTCCAATGTTTCACTATCACCATGTTTCCGAGGTTTAACGGTAGCATGAAATCGAGGCTATATATGGACCATACTAGGGCCCAATCCCCTTCGAGCATTTTTTCTTGATGGTCGACTGATGTTACTTACTTGGTATTGACGTCCCAAAATACACAACTTGGTTTGAATTTAGAAGGTTTCTGCAAGACAATAAGTGTAAACGATTATATTCCTATCATTGTGGATCAGGCGTGACGTCTTGGCGTGATGTCTTTGCGTGACATCAAGCCGTATGAGTATTGGCGCTTTTGTAAGTAGGTTATTTGACACGTTTTATTTGATTTATGATACAGCTGAGCTTTCGCATCTTCAGGGCTAAAGTATAACGGAAACATTTCAAATATAAACTATAGACTATGCGCGTGCAAATAAAGAAGAATAGTAGGAATGGACCAATGAGAGAGCCTTTATTCATGAACTGAACTTGTGCTTCGTTTGATGGCCGACTTGCGGTAACTTGCGCCGACTTTGAACTGAAACGCAACTGAGTCACCATATATATAAGTAGACTTGTGCTGACTCGTTTGAACGCCTAACAAATTTTCCATTTTGATACACCAGTTTTCGTAAACCAGTTAAACCGGTTTTGATCTGCGTCTGTAAAGTATGTTAATTATAACAAACCTTGAAATGCTGTAAAACTATGGTGACGTTCTCTTTCAAGACGCCTTCAGGTTTGGGGTCCAAGGTACTTGAAATCACAGGACTGATAATATCTTTTTCGTTATTGTCTTCATCCCTAGAGAACGTGAACAAGAGAAGCCGGTTTTAAACACAGGTTTTTAGAAAACACTAATACAGAACGACCAATCCAGAAAGACTGTCATTGCTTAATAGACCTCTTTAGCTTCGTATGTAAATTGCCCATTTCAAACCATGTGATGTAAACATGATATTCTCTGGAGAATTGTTCCTTTATATTTCTGAAATTTATTCGTTCATATTGAAAGGACTAATTCTCCAGAGAACACCATGTTTACATCACATGGTTTGAAATGGGCAATTTACATACGAAGCTAAAGAGGTCTATTTGACCACGTGGCCATTTGTCTGACAACTCATACAGTCGAACCACTCGATAACGATCACCATACATTGTTGGACACCACAGAAGGTGGTGGTTTACCACGGGGTATGTATACAGTAAAGACCCGCGTATAAGAAGATTACCTAGTGATTAAGAACCTGTAGGCTAACATTTTGGCACCCATTTTATAAGAACCTGTTGACCCTAAATTTGAAATAGGTCTTATTTGAAAAATCAGGAAAATCATACAAAAATGAAACCAGTCTATATGTCAATCAAACTGTATACAATCTCGTGTAATCTCTTGTAATAATTGAATACAATGTCTTCGATTCCGTACCATGACCGTAACTCCGTGCCGTAGGTTTCCCACTCATACGAAAACGACTTTACCATGCACAATAGTTAGCTTTGCTGTTTTAAAAGACAACAAGACTCTCTGTAAACGTTCACTCGGCGTGATTCAGCAATGAGGCTTCGGTTTCCTCGGCGGCACAGAGCGCATGCGCCTTGATACCCCGTTGGCGACGCGATTTGTGGCCATAAGAAAAAGAAAACCCATTTTTCAACTTGGCGTGACACAGGCAGCCAGCCGAGTAATAACGAACTCACCTTGTTACTGGGATAAGGTCGCTGACTTCGGTGAAAAGTGCGCTCACTACAATGCGGTCTGGAAAACCAACAAGAAGCATTCAATAGTTTTGATAATGTAATGATATTTTCAAGCGATTCCCGCGTGTCCGTATTAGAAAGATTGGCATGATAGAGTGGTTTTCGTATGAGTGGGAACCCTGTGGTACCGTGACACTCAAATGGCTTCCTTTCTAAACCAATCAAAAAGCGTGCAGATTCATCTCATCCAATCAAACTCTTTCAATACGGTACGGTACCGTGACTTTCCCACTCATACGAAAACGACTTTATTACCGATCCACTTCACAGGAAAGGCTCAGTACATTTGACCACAATTCTTTGCGGACCTAATTTATTTTGGTCCCATTTGTACCAGCTGTTTCAGTTCCACAGATGTAGAAATGATGTGAATAAACCGTTAATGTTAAATCCGGCAGAACTATTCGCTGTCTGACACATAAATAAAACGGGTAACAGTTTCGCACAGTTTCTACGAGATATACTATTTTATACCCGCAAGGTATTCTGGTTAAATGTACTGATCCTTTCCTGTAAAGTGGATAGGCTCTCCGCTGTTCGTAGAACAGAGGTTAAACTGGCGACGTTACCTGGTCCATCGAATACCGAGGTTGGTAGCTCAATCGTGGTGCGGCCACCTTTGTCTGCACTTTGTTCGTTTTTGGGTGGAAACACGACTTTCTGCTTACCAACCACTTTTCGCATCTCTAAAACTAATAATAATAATAGTCGTGAGAACCAGAAAACTTCACTTCATTTATTGAATTACAGATGGAAGGAAGGGGGGCATCTTTCATATTTTGATTCTATATCGCGTTCGAGTCGCCCAGTATATAGAGGATATTACATGCGCTCGTTCGTAAAATATTGTTTTTAACACGAGAAAATAAAATTCATATCTTCAAACCGCCGTGTAATTTTCTTTTTATTATATAGACCAAAAAAGAATTGACGAAAAAAAATATTATTTTATTTTTCTAGACCAATCAGACAATAGTCTGCTAGCGTTACATCCGGGCCTTGCCTGCCATAAAGTTAGAATATGTGACATCCCCATTCCATGTATCTTTCGTGTTTTTTTCGTTTTCAAGTCTTCGTGTCAGACTAATGACCGAGAAAGACTGGGAATTACCCCTAAAGAACTCTCCCTTCTCTTCTTATTTGGGACCAAGTCCTTTTCGGTATCAAAAATCGCAGGGATACCAGAGGTGTATTGACACAGAAATAAAGTTATTATTATTACTTACGGAATCCTTCACTCTTTTTCGTTATAGTGGTTGAGTTACTCGAGTTCTTGAAGTGATATTTTGCATACTCAAGACCAAATTCTTCCATCATCAGAGTAGCTTTCATTACGTTGCCCCTTTTCTTGTTGTCCTTCTTGAGGTCACGCATAAGAGATGATGTGATGTTTACCACTGTCTGTTGACAAACACAAACATGTCAACTTCCTGCGTACACAGACCACGTGGTAGTGGTGTCTTTTCATTCTCCCGCCTTCTTTGACCAAATATGGTCAAGTTTACCAAATATGGAAGTTGGTTGCCAAATAAGGAATTTCAAGGTGTAATTTTAATAAATTGGTAAATTGTGTCCATCTTTTCTAATATCCCGTATTTTTGTGGTTTGTTTGACTAAAAACACTCAAATATCTGTACAGATAACCGACGTTCTTAGCTACTCAAGTAGAGCAGCACCTAGAAGTAAATGTTTTTTATAAGAAAAACGAGGAGTAAATTGATTGATTGACAGACATTTCACGTTGTGGTAAGAGCTTCATTTCACACATTCCAACAAGAAGTTATTGAACTAAATTTAAAAAAAAACATTTTGTAATTATATTTAGTTGTTTTGTGCCATCGTCGTCCGTTTCGTCCTCGATGCTTCAGCTTCCCCATTAAGGTTGTTAATTCTCCGCCAAACATTTCAAACTGTTGTCACTTGAGCAAATAACCTCTAAAACTCATGCAGGGGTCAATTCAATAAAACTTTTACAACTGTAATTTAAAAGTGTAGCTATTGTTTTAACTGCCAAGAACAATAGCTACACTTGTAAGTTACAGTTGTAAAGGCCGGGTTTTATTGAATAGACCTCTTTAACTTCTTTAGCTTGTATGCAAATTGCCCATTTCAAACCATGTGATGTAAACATGATATTCTCTGGAGAATTGTTCCTTTATATTTCTGAAATTCATATTGAAAAGACTAATTCTCCAGAGAACACCATGTTTACATCACATGGTTTGAAATGGACAATTTACATACGAAGCTAAAGAGGTCTATTGACCCCAGGTATCGGACGTCTAACATGGTCTCAGCTTGTCGTTGGTCTCGGCCATTTTGTGGTGGAAGGAATTATGAACAACGTTTTCTCATTTACCTGTATGGAGTTAGCGTCTTTGACTTTGACTTTCTTTATTTTTTCAACGTATTTATCGACCTGGATATCCAAGAAAAGAATTGTCAACATGTATACAGCAATTCCTCAGTTCCTTTTTAACATTGACTGCATATAAATATTTACAACTTATAATATATTCCATAAACTGTGAAATTATAAAATGAGTTTTCATAGATAAGTAGCCTACATTGTAGACGTTCCTGTATCCTCCTTCCCCCCAGCCCTACCACCCTACCCCAGTCCCAAACGGCCAGAACCTCTTCAGTGTAGACTACGCCAGAGGAGCTGATACTATTTAAATTTTATTTTATTATTATTATTATTTTCACTATTTTAGATACTTAAAAGTTTTCACCTTCTGATCTGTAACGGTCTTTGGACGACGAGTAGGTTTAGTTTTTGGTGGTGTAGGTTCAGTAGGTGTCTTAGGTCCCTTACCGCGTGACGTTGGCTTTTCTCTGGTCGTTGGCTTGGTGTGAGGTTTTTTAGTTGTTTTAACTATTAAATCAAAGAAAAAGACAACAACACGTCAATGAAGTTTTTATTCTACTCGTAGGTGGCGTAGGTTCTTTAGGTGTCTTAGGTCCCTTACCGCGTGACGTTGGCTTTGCTCTGGTCGTTGGCTTGGTGTGAGGTTTTTTAGTTGTTTTAACTATTAAATCAATAGAAAAAGACAACAACACGTCAATGAAGTTTTTATTCTACTCGTAGGTGGCGTAGGTTCTTTAGGTGTCTTAGGTCCCTTACCGCGTGACGTTGGCTTTGCTCTGGTCGTTGGCTTGGTGTGAGGTTTTTTAGTTGTTTTAACTATTAAATCAATAGAAAAAGACAACAACACGTCAATGAAGTTTTTATTCTACTCGTAGGTGGCGTAGGTTCTTTAGGTGTCTTAGGTCCCTTACCGCGTGACGTTGGCTTTTCTCTGGTCGTTGGCTTGGTGTGAGGTTTTTTAGTTGTTTTAACTATTAAATCAAAGAAAAAGACAACAACACACGTCAATGAAGTTTTTATTCTACTCGTTTTGATAGACTGTAGACCCCCCGGGGTGCTTACCAGTAGCCAAGTCCAAATTCAAGTTGTTTTTAAAATCACGTTTACAAATTTGGCAATTTTTAGCACGCATGCACTAAGGATAATACGCCCCCAAATACATTGGAAAATAGTTGGAAATTGGAAATTTTCAATTTACAAAGTTTTGCACATTGCTTGCGAATTTCCAACGAATTGCAAATTTTCAAGGTTTTCTGAATTTCCGATGAGTTGCCGATGAATTTCCGATGCCGAGTGTCCAAGGTTTGAAGAGCGTGCATTTTCTTCCGTAACGGTGTCGATAGACCAATCAGGAAACGTTTTCAGTTGTGACGTTAATATCCCAGAAGACTCGTCATTTATTAGTTATTAAAAATTATATTTTGAAGATGAAAGCCATCGTCAAGGGAAAGTTCGTTGTATTTATGGCATGAAATTATGTGCTCAAAATAGTTGCACTTGTAAAAAATACTACTGTGGCACATAAAGGATATTACATGGGTTCGCGGAAATGCTAATTTTATCTACGAGTGTTGATAATAGAGAGATTTAGCAAACGCGACGTGAGATGACGAATATATCATATTTGGTCGTTGCGTGACAACGTCGCGACGTCAAGTTCACGACGCCATTTCACTTGTTTTCACGTCCTCTTCATGACGTTGAGGACGCCAACGGTCGTTTTCACAGTTATTCGTCAGCGCGCGCGCCGTCCTCTTTCACGTCGCGTCGTGTTTGCTAAATCTCTGTAATATCTCACTATGTAATTATCGATGAAACGACTTAGGTTTTAAAGTTATAAAGTAAGTAGTCGCTTGGTAAGAGTTCCCAGTGGCTCAGTGGTTAGAGCGGTCTGACTCAGTATCCAGGCGGTCACGGGTTCAATTCCTGTTTTTATTTACGCTTGACGAAACCCAACAAACTTTTACGAAGTTATGTTTTGCGTTGAAATTTTTATTAGGTAACGACGATTACATCACATGTGAAGATAATAAAACTGTACCGTCAGATTCCCTACCGTGTGTTGTTGGTCTGTTTTTGGTCGTTGGCGTTGTTTGAGGTTTCGCAGTGGTTGTCGCTATCAAAGTTATAGAAAAGAACATACTACCATGAAGATTTTGTTCTACTTTTTATAAAAAAATCGGACCGCGGGAGAATGAGGCGAGACGAAAAGACGAGAGGGAAGTACACTCGCGCGTCTCGCCTCACTCCCCTCGCGTCATTTCGTCTCGCCTCATTCTCTCACGGTTCGATCAAGTTCGGCTCTTCTCGGTGGAGTTTCGCGAAAAAGTAGGGACTGCTTTGCTCCCACATGATGTCGTTTAATAATAATAATAATAATATTTAGTATTTACCAAATCAGTGGATAGCAATTTTGGCGCGTTTTGATTGGCTCCCGTAACTCGGAATATCCTTGGCTTTTCACTGTTTTGGGACGAGATTCAAAATGGCGTCTCGTTTCGCTACAGTATCCGAATTTATTTGTTTAATAAAGTGCCATTTTTTCTCCAACTGATTTGGTAAATACTAAAACAATTATCCCCCTCAGTATCGGTGAGTAGTGGTGAATATTTACCTTGCTCGCGGCTCGGTAAATATCCACCATTACTCACCTCCACTTCGGGAATAATTGCTTATTAATTATTTATATTGCGCAGCTGCACGTTACAATATATCAACATTAATACAAACTCCCTAAACAAATATTCCTAAATAACGTACCATGAAATTAAAATAACAATGTATGAATTCAACTTAGCACGAGGGAAGTCACAGCATCGCTGTAGATTCGCGATGTTTTCAAATGCAACATCGTTGAACAGTGATGAGTCGATGTTGAATGAGGTTTGTGATCGTCCAAACATCTCTTCGACATTTATTTTGCTACCGTGCATTTTTTTTTTAATTATTACTTTACTTGTAAAGAGCATTGAGATCCATATGGAATGCGCTTTTCTAAGAATTAAATTATTATTAATCTGGTGGATTATACGTGACGTCATGGCAGCCATGTTGGGGCCCGATAACAAAGCAGTCCTCATTAGGAAATGTTTGTCCCACCAGCATGGCCGCTGCGCCTTTATCCTTTAAATCTCCAGGGATTGATTGCAAACCAGCAAATGGATTCGTTTGCCGTCCCCTCCCCCCTTTCCGAGTTTCTCGAGACACGTCAACCAATTATTTATTATTATTATTATTATTATTATTATTATTATTATTATTATTATTATTATTATTATTATTATTATTCACCACTACTCAATTTTTATCTATTTTTCTATCTCTTATTTGTAATTTGTTTTGAGGAATAAAGTTATCATTATCATATTATTATTATTATTATTATTATTATTATTATTATTATTATTATTATTATTATTATTATTATTATTATTATTATTATTATTATTATTATTATTATTATTATTATTATTATTATTTTGTTGAAAGTGATCACTGCAAAAGAATAAAAATAAACGCGCGCTCTTCAAGCCTTGGAAATCAGTAATTGGAAATGTTCAATTTCACGTGCAACCAAGGCCGGTTTTGGAAATTTCCAAATATTTTGGACATTAGCGCGGATAGCGCTATGGGATCGACTTTGACTCTGACGATTACCGCTCGTGCAGTCGACTCGTCGTTAGTCAACACCATCAACAGTCTTACTCAAGCCTTTATACTTACCAGTAATCGTCATATCCAACTCTACAACTATCCGATCCATGTACTCTCTGCACAACCAGTGTACTCTACGACTTACCTTCATTATCAGTAATCGGGATCTGACAGACGTATTTCAGCTTAGTATTACAACCTTTTGGGCGTAGCCTATCGTCATCTCCTGTGACTGTTAGACATTTTTTGTGATGATCTTGCTGCGTTTCTGTTAAATTTACAATGCGACTAAATTCTGGATCATTGCGTATTGTGACGTCATTGTCCCACACAAAGTGACCCCAAGCGTTAACCTTGATTCCAACCCAGTATATCCTATCACCATGATCTGGATCGTCAGAAAGTGAATTTTGGATTTTCTCTAAGACTGTGCGATTGTTCGGGCGTGCAAGGCATCCATAATGTGTGCGACACCGTCTGGCTGCTTGGCGCCATGTCAAATTCGAGTCGTAGACCGCATTATATGTGTATGAAGCAAACTGATTATTGCAATAGTCCGTTTGGCCTAAAAACAATAGTATTAGCGATGAGTAATGATTAGTAATAAATTATTCATTTGAAATATATTATATTATTATATATTATTCGGGGACCGCGTCTTTTTCAATGGGCTTCCTGTGGTACTCGCGCGGGATAAATATTATATTGGGCTCCCTGTGTTCCTACGCACGGACAGGACTAATCACTGAGCCTGAGGTGAATAATTGTTTTAATATAATTTTAAATACCAGAGAAATTCAGGATAAAAAAGCCCGTTTTATTAGTAATTCAGCGTTTGTGATTTTACTTCCGCTCTCGACCAGTGATTATCGTCTCATAATCGCTGGTCGCTCGACCAATCATAGCACGCGAAACTCTATATTCAAGTCTAAAATGATACTGATATGCGTTCGTTCTCCATTTACGTTCCCGCTCGCAGTAACACAGGGAGCCCAATATAATAATTTATGTTATCGCGGGCCCTCTACCACAGGAAGCCCATCAAAACATGCATAATACTCTTTATTTTTAACAATAGCTTCAGAAGCAATGGTTGGGCTACCTGTGTATTGTGTTGAGAGTCGGGTGTTTGTTAGCCTGCGAATACAGCCGCTTTAATTTTTGGCGCTTGCCACAGGGGTCTCCTGTGACGAGCGCCAAAAAGCGGCTGTATTCGCAGGCTACAATCGTGTTTGTTGCCTTATTTTGTTAATTACAAGTCACGTGACTTGACTACACTATAGAAGGCATCCGAATACCTGACGATCGAGTGTCGACGGTGACACGAGGGCCGACAGAAATAATAATGCTTTGAATAAACGCGGAAAATTTCTCGGGGTCCAACATTCACGTTTTGCGTGGTTTATCAGCTTCGATGTGTTATCCGTTTCCTAGGCAACCGTGTTTAACTACCCATTAATGCAACAGCAGGTGCTTTTTTGCAGGGAAATTAAATGAGGAACAAATTCGTTAAAAACTAAGGGTTTTCACTTTGGATTTTGTTTCTAGTGCACGAAATACTGTCCAAGGCTTCATGCTATACTTATTTCGCGACAAAATGTACTTTTTAGCACATTAGCACCATTGTAAACAACGGGCAATTTGTACAGTTCAAGATTAAGCGACGTTTTGTTGGTTCGAAGGCGCTGTATCATCCGGCATCTTTGTGCTCGTTGTATCAATATTCATTTTGGTTTCATAGAAAGTAGTTTAATTTTCTGCCTTTCCTTTCCTAATTTCTCTGTTCGAGCAACATAGTTTAAAAGGGAGAAGCAGCTATCGTGCTAAAATAATAAAATAATATAATACTCTAAAGCGCTTTACACAAAAATATCAAGAAAAATATCATTGAAAAAGTACATGTAAAAAATTAAACAAGACGAGATGAAATGAAATTGAAGATAAAAAAATATGATTCAATAAGCTAAGATACGTTAGATATGAGTGTAAAGTTATTCGCTCACACAAGGGCTTGAAGGGATTACAATTATCAGTTTGAAAAGCTCTTATTTTCAAACGTTAGAAATTAAGGCAAATTAAAAACTCTTTCAATATTTCAATACGAAATATCACGAAACACTATCTTATCTTAAAAAGGATTGACACGTACACTCCACCGAGGTACGAAAATATTTAGTTTTCAATGCCAAATTAAAACTAATCAAATGCAATCTAAAAATAAAATAGAGGCTTGGGTGGATTCTTCCTAGAAAAAAAAGTTTCACTTCCCAATTTCAGTTTCAATAGCCATCAATAAACCATGAATTGGCGCGAACTGTGCTTCTATTTCAAGCAACAAAAACTGCCCTTTTTGTGAATTTTTGAAAAGAGAAATAAATGTGACTGTTGAGGTTAAAGTTAAACAAGCCGCTAGCCGTGCAGATGCATAACGTTGTTGACCTGTTGGTTGAACTATCTATGCCTCCAAGGTCGTGGCTGATGCTTTACAACTATAAAGTAATGTGTCCAGTAGTTTGCCGACCTTCAACTGCGAACACCGCACTTCGTGTTTTATTTTAGAACGGCGTTAAATTAAGTATTAAATACCCGACAAAGAGACAAAATGTTGAATAAGAATGCTGATGACGAAGGAGACGAATCAACACTGCAATAATTCGGAGAATAACTTACTTGGTGGCGCGTGCAAACCTTGCCAAAGAGTGATAAATAGTGTGATGAGTAACCTCAGGTTTGAAGCCATTGCTTTAGTGTACATTACTCGTTGTTGGCTTACAACGTGAGACATTAACTTCAATCAAGCGTCCTCTTCAGTGTCTCTCTGACGTTTGAGAGGCATTCAAATGGTTATCAGTGAACCAGTCTTATTGAACACGATAAGTATGACGTATTAATATACAAAGATGTCATTGCCTGGGGCCTGTAAGACTCAATAGTTCGTATTTTAGCGCTGAACTCGTTAAAAACCGTCAAAATTCCGACTGACTTTGCCTCAGCGCTTGCATGAGCTGCTGACTGGGCAGTGGTGTACAACAGGTTTCGGCCTTTCGTTCTTCACAAAACAGCTGTCACGCTAATGGGTCAACTTCCTGTTCTATTTTTAAAATGACATCAACAAAGTGAAAACAAATGTACATGGCGATTATTCTACATTTGTTTTTGGAACTTGTCGGACGATTCAGTCACTTCGAATTTGCCATATATTATTTAGAAAGTTTTTATTTATTTTTTCAGTTTTTTTTATAAAAAAATATTTTATTCTTATTCTTATTCTTATTCTTATTCTTCTTACAGTCAAACCAGGTTAAGCGTACCCCCCCCCCCCCCCCCCC
Source organism: Actinostola sp. cb2023 (assembly GCA_033675265.1). NCBI lineage: Eukaryota > Metazoa > Cnidaria > Anthozoa > Actiniaria > Actinostolidae > Actinostola > Actinostola sp. cb2023. The sequence goes on along the minus strand of JAUJYZ010000778.1, from coordinate 38,880 downwards.
TAGTCCATTCTTGACTTGATTATTGCAAAAATGTAAGCATTATTAGTTTGAACAACATTCGATTCCGTTTGCCAATATGTAGATCGATATTCAAAGCATTATTCGACTAATAACACGAGGTGACACCTTCAAATCACGAGATATTTTGTTGTTCGAACGTCCACGAGTATTAAAATGATTGAATGATCTCTTCACGAAATGACATACGGAGGGGTTTTCCAGGCTCATATTAAGCTTTTTATTTCTACGTAGTATCAGCCTTTCTTGAATTTCATGTTTGTCATATTAAAACCCTGTCGATTTCTGGCCGCCATATTGAATGAGTGACAAACAGTCTTATGGGGTTCCTGTGGATATTTTCTAAATAAGGAATATCCTTTGTTTGTTTATCCAATCAGAAGTCGAGTAATGATTTGAATATTGGCAACAGAATGGAATGTTTAAATCTGAGACCCCCTACGTGGTACCAAATGGCGGATTTCCAACCCTAAAAAGTATCACGAGCATCCCCACTACTACTTTATATATGGGAGCCATATTAACCCCCCTCCCCCAAAAACACCAATATATATATTACCCATGCTCCCTTTCGGTATCTTCGCGTAGTCTTAGGTGTTTTAAACGACAACGTTTAGGAAACAGCAGTAAACTGATATATCAGCCACATCAGTTTGTTTCCGCGGCACACAGTAGTAATAAATAATAATAAAAAAGTATTTATAGACTAAAAATCTTGTAATTGCAGCCAGGGTGCATTATATGACATTAAAATTGGTTGTCTCTGGCTTATATATGTTTGTTATAAAAACTACAAACGTTTCGATCCTAGCTTCCTCAAGATCCTAGGAAGGATTGAAACGTTTGTAGTTTTTATAATAAATAGATAAGCCAGAGACAACCAATTTTAATGTCATAGAAGTATTTATAGATATTTTATTTTATTTACAGCACTCAATTACCTTGTTTTTGTTAGGTGAGAAATTACTGTTTTAATGTTTTAAATTCCTGGTTTGCACGTGACGTCATGGTGGCCATGTTGGTTCCCGATGACAAAACATTCCTCATTAGTTTCTCTTGTTTGTACCACCAAAATGGCCGCTGCGTCTTTGTACTTTAAATCTCCAGGGATTGACTGTAAACCAGCAATAGCGATTCTTTAAACCATGTTTACCTTATGAATGTTTCTCGTGTCCAGCTTTCGACCTACCTTCCTTGGACGGATACTCATGTATATATTACTTATTAAATTACATTACGACAATGTATATACATGTATCAAACTACAATGTGGTCAATGAGAGACTTTTAAAATGAGAATGCACGGCGCAACCAATGACATTGCATGGCGCAACCAATGACATTGCACGGCGCAACCAATGACATTGCATGGCGCAACCAATGACATTGCATGGCGCATCCAATGACATTGCACGGCGCAACCAATGACATTGCACGGCGCAACCAATGACATTGCACGGCGCATCCAATGACATTGCACGGCGCAACCAATGAAATTGCACGGTGCAACCAATGACATTGCACGGCGCAACCAATGACATTGCACGGCGCAACCAATGACATTGCACGCCGCAACCAATGACATTGCACGGCGCATCCAATGACATTGCACGGCGCAACCAATGACATTGCACGGCGCAACCAATGACATTGCACGGTGCAACCAATGACATTGCACGGCGCATCCAATGACATTGCACGGCGCAACCAATGACATTGCATGGCGCAACCAATGACATTGCATGGCGCAACCAATGGCATTGCATGGCGCAGCCAATGAGATTGCGCGGCGCATCGAATGAAATTGCACGGCGCAACCAATGACATTGCATGGCGCAACCAATGACATTGCACGGCGCAACCAATGACATTGCATGGCGCAACCAATGACATTGCACGGCGCAACCAATGACATTGCACGGCGCATCCAATGACATTGCACGGCGCAACCAATGACATTGCACGATGCAACCAATGACATTGCACGGCGCATCCAATGAAATTGCACGGCGCAACCAATGACATTGCACGGCGCAACCAATGACATTGCATGGCGCAGCCAATGAGATTGCGAGGCGCAGCCAATGACATTGCATGGCGCAGCCAATGACATTGCATGGCGCAGCCAATGAGATTGCACGGTGCCGAACCCATGAGATTGCATGGCGCAGCCAATGAGATTGCACGGCGCAGCCAATGAGATTGCGAGTCGCAACCAATGAGATTGCACGGCGCAGCCAATGAGATTGCACGGCGCAGCCAATGAAATTGCACGGCGCCGAACCCATGAGATTGCACGGCGCAGCCAATGAGATTGCACGGTGCAACCAATGAGATTTCACGGCGCAACCAATGAGATTTCACGGCGCAACCAATGAGATTTGACGACATTTTCTGTAAAGCGCATTAGATCGTATATACATGTAATTTTTGCGCTATATGAGTATTAAATTATTATTATTATTATTATTATTATTATTTTAATTATTATTTTTATTTTTATTACATAGCCAATGCGATTGCACGGCGCAGCCAATGATATTGCATATTGTACTTACTTTTGACGAATTTCTGGCATAAGACTGCATGCTTCCCAAAACGAATGCCGTGTTGAAGATAACCATTCCTTTCCAAGTAAAAAGATGTGTGACTATTCTCAGTTAAGCTTTGTTTCAATGCTGATAAGTTCTTTCCCGTTATTACAGTCGACATATGATCACCCAATCGGACGCCATTGATCCACATGACAGTATCGTTGACGTATTCTAAACCAACCCAAAACTTGTCTTTAAGCGACCTTCTGACTGCAATCAATGCTGACTGAAACTGTTCTGACGTAAAAAGATTTGCCAGACCATCATGCTTTTCAATGCACTTGTCATTTGCTGTGCTCCAATTTACCTCATCTGGTATTGGAATGAACACTTTTACATCTCTTCCCGGGTAAAGTCGTAGTTCATTTCCTAAGGATGGTTACAGATTTTATATTTTATTATTTATTATTAGCTTTTTATTCTTTAAAGTTTATTTACACATCAGCTAGGCTGGATATGTCATAGTTGCATCATGTATAAATAAATGCTTTTATTATTATTATTATTATTATTATTATTATTATTATTATTATTATTATTATTATTATTATTATTATTATTATTATTAGTAGTAGTAGTAGTAGTAGTAGTAGTAGTAGTAGTAGTAGTAGTAGTAGTAGTAGTAGTAGTAGTAGTAGTAGTAGTGATAGTAGTAGTGATAGTAGTAGTGGTAGTAGTAGTAGTAGTAGTAGTAGTAGTAGTTGTAGTAGTAGTAGTAGTAGTGATACTAGTGGTAATAGTAGTAGTAGTAGTAGTAGTAGTAGTAGTAGTAGTAGTAGTGTAGTAGTAGTAGTAGTACTAGTAGTAGTTGTAGTAGTAGTAGTAGTAGTGATAGTAGTAGTGATAGTAGTAGTGGTAGTAGTAGTAGTAGTAGTTGTAGTAGCAGTAGTAGTAGTAGTAGTAGTAGTAGTACTAGTAGTAGTAGTAGTAGTAGTAGTAGTAGAGTAGTAGTAGTACTAGTAGTTGTAGTAGTAGTAGTTGTAGTAGTAGTAGTAGTAGTAATACTAGTGGTAATAGTAGTAGTAGTAGTAGTAGTAGTAGTAGTAGTAGTAGTAGTAGTAGTAGTAGTAGTAGTAGTAGTAGTAGTAGTAGTAGTAGTAGTAGTAGTAGTAGTAGTAGTAGTAGTAGTGAACTATAAGACGATAGAGTGCCGTTTCAAAGGCTTTATTCTGATAAACCTCAAACTGCATGTTATAAACAAAACATGGCGGTCTGTCGCAAACTAAAATGACTGCTGACTAATTGCAGGCACATGAAAACACAGGTAGCCCAATCAATACACGATAATAACAAACGTTCAAATCAGTACAATAGTAGTAGTGGTAGTAGTAGTAGTAGTAGTAGTAGTTGTAGTAGTAGTAGTAGTAGTAGTAGTAGTAGTAGTAGTAGTAGTAGTAGTAGTAGAGTAGTAGTAGTACTAGTAGTAGTAGTTGCAGTAGTAGTAGTTGTAGTAGTAGTAGTAGTAGTAGTAATACTAGTGGTAATAGTAGTAGTAGTAGTAGTAGTAGTAGTAGTAGTAGTAGTAGTAGTAGTAGTAGTAGTAGTAGTAGTAGTAGTAGTAGTAGTAGTAGTAGTAGTAGTAGTAGTAGTAGTAGTAGTAGTAGTAGTAGTAGTAGTAGTAGTAGTAGTAGTAGTAGTAGTAGTAGTAGTAGTAGTAGTAGTAGTAGTAGTAGTAGTTGTAGTAGTAGTAGTAGTAGTAGTACTAGTGGTAGTACTAGTAGTAGTAGTAGTAGTAGTAGTACTAGTAGTAGTATAGTAATAGTAGTACTAGTAGTTGTAGTAGTTGTAGTAGTAGTACTAGTGGTAGTACTAGTGGTAGTACTAGTAGTTGTAGTAGTAGTAGTAGTACTAGTGGTAGTACTAGTAGTAGTAGTAGTAGTAGTAGTAGTAGTAGTAGTAGTGATAGCAGTAGTGGTAGTAGTAGTAGTAGTAGTAGTAGTAGTAGTTGTAGTAGTAGTAGTAGTAGTAGTAGTAGTAGTAGTAGTAGTAGTAGTAGTAGTAGTAGTAGTAGTAGTAGTAGTAGTAGTAGTAGTAGTAGTAGTAGTAGTAGTAGTAGTAGTAGTAGTAGTAGTAGTAGTAGTAGTAGTAGTAGTAGTAGTGGTAGTACTAGTAGTAGTATAGTAATAGTAGTAGTAGTAGTTGTAGTAGTTGTAGTAGTAGTACTAGTGGTAGTACTAGTGGTAGTACTAGTAGTAGTAGTAGTGATAGTAGTAGTGATAGTAGTAGTGGTAGTAGTAGTGGTAGTAGTAGTAGTAGTAGTAGTTGTAGTAGTAGTAGTAGTAGTAGTAGCAGTAGTAGTAGTAGTATAGTAGTAGTAGTAGTAGTAGTAGCAGTAGTAGTAGTAGTAGTAGTAGTAGTACTAGTAGTAGTAGTAGTGATAGTAGTAGTGATAGCAGTAGTGGTAGTAGTAGTGGTAGTAGTAGTAGTAGTGATAGCAGTAGTGGTAGTAGTAGTGGTAGTAGTAGTAGTAGTAGTAGTAGTAGTAGTAGTAGTAGTAGTAGTAGTAGTAGTAGTAGTAGTAGTAGTAGTAGTAGTAGTAGTAGTAGTAGTAGTAGTAGTAGTAGTAGTACTAGTAGTAGTACTAGTAGTAGTAGTAGTAGTAGTAGTGATAGTAGTAGTGATAGTAGTAGTGATAGTAGTAGTGATAGTAGTAGTGATAGTAGTAGTGATAGTAGTAGTGATAGTAGTAGTGATAGTAGTAGTGATAGTAGTAGTGATAGTAGTAGTGATAGTAGTAGTGATAGTAGTAGTGATAGTAGTAGTGATAGTAGTAGTGATAGTAGTAGTGATAGTAGTAGTAGTAGTAGTAGTAGTAGTGATAGTAGTAGTGATAGTAGTAGTGATAGTAGTAGTGATAGTAGTAGTGATAGTAGTAGTGATAGTAGTAGTGATAGTAGTAGTGGTAGTAGTGGTAGTAGTAGTAGTAGTAGTAGTAGTAGTAGTAGTAGTAGTGATAGTAGTAGTAGTAGTAGTAGTGATAGTAGTAGTAGTAGTAGTAGTAGTAGTAGTAGTAGTGGTAGTAGTAGTAGTAGTAGTTGTAGTATTCAGCTTATATTGAAAATGTTACATCCACATGAGTATCATTTTACAATATCATGTCTTTTACAGTAATTGCTTATAAAAGTAGTTGTACTTAGACTTTAGGCCATCACCATGAATACTAATGTCGCCATCAGCAATGTCAGTTTTATTTTAGCAACATTTTAGACCCAGTCCTCCCTCGTCTTTATATTAAAATTTAGATTTTCATTTTCATTTATTCTGAGATTTATAATTCTCATTAAGAAAAAGAATAATGACTTTAATAAAAAACTAAATCTTGAATAAAAAAATTATTGTAAAAAAATTTGTAAAAAAAATTGCCAAAAAAATCATTGTAAAAAAAAATTAAAATTGTAAAAAAAAATTGTAAAAACAATTGTTAAAAAAAAATAGCGTTCTCAATTTCGCGTCAGGACTTTTGACAGACATTGTTTTAAAATGGGGTCACACTGATCTACTCTTGTTGAAACTGATATAATTGTTATGTAAAGTACCAACCAGAAATCTACTGGCTGAGTTAGCTACCAAAACAGGTGAAAAAATCCATTGTAAAAATGGTTGGCAAATAATTGTAAACATTATGCTCGCTTTCTATTTAAAATCAAGAAGGAATTTGAGATTCTGATTTTGACGCAATCGCTGAGAGGATATTGAAGAAAGCGTGGATTGAAGGGGTTATTATGAAACGTAGCAGTACTCAATTCATGTTCCGGTCACCAAATGCTAATGTACCAAACTGCGGTATGCAATGACTTTGATATAGACGTCATTTCCGGTCTCGTGAGGACTTTTCATCAGCTGAATTGCACCTGAATAGAATACTCTCTACTTAATAGCACATGGAGGGCAGTTTTGCCCCTTAGTCAAAGGTAAATAATGAGATTCAAGGACTTTTAACAGCTGATTGAAACCAAGCAATTCAGGAAAACCACTCATTTCTTTACCATACAGTTAGGTGTTGTACAATGAGAAATACTGGATGGTCAAGCGTTGGCGATAAATTAGTTTTCGAAAAAGACTTGTTCTCTAATTGTTCCATTTCAGATAAATCTATGCAAGCAAACAATTAGTTGGCCGCGACATGTTGAAATACACCGACCTGACATTCTATAAGTTCGCGTTGGTAATATTTGTTCTGTATATTGTTCTTGTCATTTCACCTGCATCGCAAATCAACACTGTTATTTTGATCTCTTTCTTTTTTTCATTGTGAAAAAGAAATGATTCACACGCCGAGAATAGTAATCACATTACCGTACACCTTCTGTTTTTGTGTGTGAGCATTTGCAGAGTCGTGCATGATTATCGACGCGATTTTTTATGATGGCATCAACTAGAATTGCTTTTGTAGGAATTTAACCAATACTGTACAATCTTGACTAAGGAATCACCCGTCATTGATCGACTAAGTTTTGTTATTAAATTATTATTTTAAGAAAGCTATCACAATAAATGTTCTTTGAGAACCAGTGTCGTTTGTCCTTTCGTGAGTGTTTCCTTTCTTTTCCTCTAGTCTCATTTCCTCTCGTTTCCTTTCCTCTCGTTTCCTTTCCTCTCGTTTCCTTTCCTCTGATCTCCTCTCCTCTTCTCTCGTATCCTCTTCTCTCGTATCCTTTTCTCTCGTCTCCGTCTCGTCTCCTCTCGTCTCCTTTCCTTTCCTTCTCATCTCTAATTTCTTTCCTTTCTTTTCATCCATTCCTCTTTCCATCCTTCTTTATAGCTAACTTGCTTATTTTTTTTTTTCTTTTTCCCATCCACACTCGTTGTCTTTCTTCCTTCTCTTGGTTTCTTCATTTCTCTCATTTCCTATGATTAATTTTCAGTATTATTGTTTGCTTAATATCTGTTTGACCAGCGCGTTATCTTTGCACTTGTTTACCGAGTTCGCGCGCAAAGAAAAAAGCTGTTTTCTCCACCTTAGCGTGAAATCTTCTGTCTTTGTTTACGGTAGTTATAATAAGTATAAAATAAAAAATATTTTTTTACACAGTTCGGCAAAACGTGCAAATTAATGAGGCTGTTTGCGTCAACTTCATACTTATAATGTAAACTTAATTGGTGTCCAACTATTACAATGAAAAATAATTAATACAAACTCCACGCTCGTCAAAACGTGTACGTGTTTTACTACACAATGTCTAGTAATAATAATAATAATAATAATAATAGTACAACATATGTACCGTCAACAAAACAATACATTTAAGATTAAAATATTAATTTCTTTTGAAGTCGATCATTATTTGGTCGAGCAATGAAATCAACACCCACAGAAATCGATCCAAAGCATTCTCAAACACGTCAAAAAAGGAAAAAAAAGCGCCAACAACGTTTCGTTTTTCAGCAGTAATAGCGATCATAGAAAAAACACTCGGAAGAAAGATGTCACCATTCCGCAATAGCCATAGAAGTGTAGTATTTATGGACAACAGTTATTATGAAATGATAGCCACTACTCTATATATTGTAAAAGCATCGAGACTCCCGTTAGCTAGGTGCGTTTTAAGAAATATATATTATTATTATTATTCAGACTACTGTAGTTATAGCAAACAGAGCATAGCAGAAATCTGTTGCGCGACGACATTTGGCCAGATTTAAACGAACGACTCACATAAATGAGTTTTAGCAAAAAAAAAACATAAGCCGCGACACTGAAACTTCTCAGTGTACTTCTCGGTTTGTACTTGTCCGATAAAGTAGGAAAACTCTTTCTTTTCCTTTCTGAGATTTGAAGAAAAAACACAGATTCGATCGTTGAAGCTGAGACTACCACGAAACAAATTAATTAACAAACGAAAATTAGTCGAAATAAAACGGAAAAGAAACCCCTGAAGCTTCGATCTAAATATACATTTTTCGCTTGACATATATTCCTTTGAGTATAACGTATTTTCTTTCTTGTCAACGCAAGACTACAAATACATTGAAATGGAAAGACTTTGTACAAAGAATGTTGATATATAAACTGCGAGCTTTGAAATGGGAAATCATTTAGCATTTAGGCAAGGTCGAATTAAAGATATAGATATCAAGTACTGACTATATGGGTTTTCATGAACCATTCAAAGTAAGAGCGCCAATACAATAAATGAAGATTGTACTAACCTCCCGGATGAGAGCAATAGCATTGCATGAACATTACCACCACCATAAACCTCAGAATAAACATCTTCATGTGTTCTGGGAACTTCGTACTTGAACTCCGTCTAGTGGAACTGAAAGAAAGATCGAAGAGTAAATCGTATGTTTATTTTCTCTCTCACTTAGCTATGCTATCTCTTTTTCATTCAACTACTGAATGCTGTTCGAATCAGTTGCCACTACGGCCGGCGGTCGGATCCCCTCTAAGAAACTCAATCAACCTTGGCACTTCAATATACATGGTACTCAACGACAAAAATTGACGTTAGACCAAAATACCTTCGTTAACCTCGTCTTCTTATTCTGTACTTTAAATAAACTGAACTAAATTGGCACTTGAGCTAAAAATACTGATAAAATTACAATACCGTTGAAATATCTAGCTTTTTAGACCTCTTCGAAGTGGAAGTGTTTCAACTTTGATGAACGTAGTGGACACACGGCTTGCAAACTGGTTGACAATAAACATATCGTAATTAAAATACAAACGGAAGACTGAGACATAAATGTCCGTATTGTAATTGACGCGTTTGAACTTTCTATTCGAAGGCACTTCAGTGGTGGCCTACTGATAAACAATAGTGTAAAATGCATTGCCCATCAAAATGTCGTTTGTCTTGTTAAGTGATAGTTCGCCACTAGCACTAGTGATTTTCCTATAGCGAACCAGTCACCAATTAAAACGAAAGGATGTAAAGCAAAGAGAAAGAAATGAAAGAGACAAACAAATTAAGAGACAAACATAAAACGACTTTTGATTGAACGACTTTTACGGTTCTGACTGAACGAAACAAATACCAATCAGTACAAACTGAAACAAAACAAATACTCTATGCAGAAATGTAGAATCATAACATCTCATTCACTTTGTTATTGGGAATATATTACAGCAATATCTGACCATCTCTTTAAAGAGAGTGCTTTCAAATATAAACACACCAAATTTTAGGGCTGTACTACGAAATCTCGAAAAGTTATAACGGTTTGAAATTGCAGAGATCTGTGCGAGAAATCGAGCTCAGGGCCCGATAGCCTCGTTTTCATGTATTTTGTTCCTTTCAAAAGCATATATCTTTCTTTTTATTTATTTCAATAAGTCGCCACACAGTACAACATCTCAAATATAAATTATTTTTATCTTATAACTGAGTTTGTAGTGGCAATATGGAGATATATCTGACCATCTTTTTTCTTTCTCGCGGAATAGTGAGCTATCAGAAATGAATATACCACATTTTAGTGCGTAGCGACTTTTCATGATCAGTTTGTTAATACACTTTTGGGGTATTCTGAGTTGTGTATGATCTTTCAATATAGTGACATATTATTTATGTAAATCTATGCAAATTATAGTAATATATTTCTGCGTAGGATGCAATTAGAACTCTAAGTAGACTAGTATGCATGGTTGATTCTATAATGTATATTATTTAGTTCTAATACAACTTTCTTAACTTTTTTCTTTTGAAAACTTATTATTATTATTATTATTATTATTATTATATTTATAAAATATGTCTTTTAATCAGTACGACTGTTAAGGCGTACGAATCTCTCAAAAGGCTTCAATAATGTCTTACCACCGTATGTATTCAGCGGCGTTTTTGGCTAATTTACTTTTCTTTCCAGTGTTTTCTCAGCTGCCAAACCTAAACAATTCCTAGTCTAGAATCCTCGATGAAACTCGACTAACTGAAGAAAGAAGAGCGGCTAATTATAAGACAATTAAAGTGCAACTAATCCCCTGAGATTGTTTTTAAAATATATTAAATATAAGCTGAATAGTTGGTGGGTTCAGTATTTTAGTTGTGATTTGAGACGTGCATGTAGTCACACAATTTACAATTGTAAACAGTAATTTTACCGTGGCAAAAATCATTCTTGATCCAGTGGCTAAACCAGCTTGGCGCCGGACAAGACAAATAATAATTTAACAATTAGCACTGTGCATTTACCACGGCATAACCACGGCTATTAATTCTGTTTCCCAGGTCTATTTCTCCTCCAGGGTAAATATTTTGATAACTAGACACTAATGATGCAATTTCAGGTCAAAGGATTTTAGGCTCGCTTAGTGTCGAGAAATCAAACTGTACGTCAATACATCAAATATTTACTTCGTTGGAAACAACCAATAGTTATTTACAAAGAAACTAAACTAATATTATTTTGTTAAAGTCAGTTCAATTAAGCTAATGGCTTTAGTCCAGTGGAAATGAGGAAATGAAAAATAAATTATAATATATATACTGAATTCAGCTTGGGCTAGCCATATTTGGAAGCCACATCAAGCCATATGAAAAGTTAAGAAAGGAAGAAAGAAAAAAAGGAGAAACAGAAGGGAAAAAAGGAAAAAATTAGGAAAGGTAGAAAAAAAGGAAGGAAGGAGGGAAGGAGGAAAGGAAGGAAGGAAAGAGGAAGAAAGGAAGAGAGGAAGAAAGGAAGACAGGAAGAAAGGAAGGAAGAAAGGAAGGAAGGAAGGAAGGAAGGAAGGAAGGAAGGAAGGAAGGAAGAAAGGGAGGAAAGGAAGCAGGAAAGGAAGGAAGGAATATAGGATGGAAGAAAGGAAGGAAGGAAGAAATAGAGTAAGAAAGGAAAAATTAAAAAGGAACAAAGGAAGGAAGGAAGGAAGAAAGGAAGGAAGGAAGAAAGGAGGAAAGGAAGGAGGAAAGGAAGGAAGGAAGAAAGGATGGAAGAAACGAAGGATGGAAGAAATAAAGTAAGAAAGTAAGAATGGAAAAATAAAAAAGGAGGAAAGCAAGAAAGGAAGGAAGGAAGGAAGAAAGAAAGGAAGAAAGGAAGAAAGGAAAGAAAGGAAAGGAAGGAAGGAAGGAAGGAAGGAAGGAAGGAAGGAAGAAAGGAAGGAAGGAAGAAAGGAAGGAAGGAAGAAAGGAGGAAAGGAAGGAGGAAAGGAAGGAGGAAAGGAAGGAGGAAAGGAAGGACGAAAGGAAGGAGGAAAGGAAGGAGGAAAGGAAGGAAGGAAGAAAGGAGGAAAGGAAGGAGGAAAAGAAGGAAGGAAGAAAGGATGGAAGAAAGGAAGGAAGAAATAAAGTAAGAAAGTAAGAATGAAAAAATTAAAAAGGAAGAAAGGAAGAAAGGAAGGAAGGAAGGAAGAAAGAAAGGAAGAAAGGAAGGAAGGAAGGAAGGAAGGAAGGAAGGAAGGAAGGAAGGAAGGAAGAAAGGAGGAAAGGAAGGAGGAAAGGATGGAAGGAAGAAAGGATGGAAGAAAGGAAGGAAGGAAGAAATAAAGTAAGAAAGTAAGAATGGAAAAATTAAAAAGGAAGAAAGAATGTACGAATTAAAATAAGCAGAAGTAACAAAAGAGAAACGAAAAAACTAGAAAAAAACAAACTAGAAATACAAACAAACAATGAAACACAACTCAATAGCAATAAAGAAAATCAGAATTACATAATTTATATTCGAATCCCACTTAATAGTTACCATTTAAGGCCTGACAACTCATCAGTATAATTGGTGTGTGTGCCAAACTTGTTCTTGTCCTATCATGTATTTGCTAGCTATCTTGATTTCGAGTTGAAATAAAGTTTATTGTTATTGTTATTTGCTTAAGAAGTTTTCACTAAAGCTATTTCTCTAAAGGTTGTTTTATGAATCCTGAGATTTCTACTGAAATTAATGCTCAACTGATTTTCATTCTTGTGATCTCAATTTCAACCTTGCTGACCTGATTTATCGCTTTGTACCGGCCCGCTACCGACACGAAGCTCCGACCACCTGCTCTGAATATATCTCAAATCATAATTGGTATAACTTTAACAACCATTAACGTGGATAATGTATGGAATTCTAAAAATATGTCAAAACTTTATTGATGATGTCATGTCCGACGTAAACGGAATGCTCTCGACGTCATGAAACCCAAATCTTTTCAGTTTACAAGCGCACTTATGGTTAACTTATAAATTATTATTATTAACTAACTAGGGAAAGAAATTAAAGTCTCAAAGTCTTTCCAAAAATCTACGAAAAATATGGAATGCCATAGCTCCGTCAAAAGGCCAGTTTAATGTCATTATGCGTATTTTGATTAGTAATGGTTGATTGAGTCCGATAAGAAACAAAATATTCTGATCCACAAGTTTTCAAAGTTCTTTACATTCGATTATATCTGTAGATAATGAATACTAATACTACTACTACTAATAATTTATTTATTCACGTAGAACACAAAAGAGCTTACAATAAAACTCGTGAGAACGTGCACGTGCTAACATGTATCGAAAGACGATTTGCTCGTATTAGATGACCTATAAACTCATAGCACTGCAGAGTAATGATATTTGTCTTTCGATACATGTTAGCACGTGCACGTTCTCACGAGTTTTATTGTAAGCTCTTTTGCGCGAGGATTGGGGAGAGTTCAGAGGCGAAGAAGGGAGAGGAAAAGAAGGGACTGTGGACAAACCACCCCAACACGAATTACACCCTTTTTTCACACATGTCAAAAGCTGTCAGCAGCTTGTTATTGTCGGATACGCCTTCAGCTGATATCCCATCATATTACATCATGACCAAATGTTCTTTTCGTCTTCGTATTTGACACATTTGAACCACACATTCTTTGCGTGTACTCACCGATAATTAACTCGTTCGCATTTCTATAACAATAGAGGGATACCGATAATACAATAGTGGTTGTTGTCGCTGATCTATCTCACAGTATGACATGGCAAGTACCCACCTTATAAGCCAACTCGCACTTCTCGCTAACCCTTGGTTTCAAATTCGTGGTCTTGACTGAAGTGTAGTGTAAAACTGGTAAACAGAGTGATGCAGATACGGCTGAGTTCCCTCTTGACGCAAACATCGTAATTTTTAATATTGGTATCGAAACCGACTTTTTCCCCTCCCCCTCCCCCGTGGACAATTGAATGAATTCACAAATAAAAATATACTGATTTTCTAAGTGTTGTTCTGAAAGAACAAGAAACACTGACCTAGGCCGTTTTGCACTTGGTGGTTTAATTTACTGAAGTAAACAAGTTACCGAACTTTGGTATACATCAGAAAACTATTGTTTCTTGAGCGGTTAACATTAGTTTTCTGATTGTACCTAGAAGTACGGTCTATGTCTTATCCCTTGGTGTTTATAATAAATACGTAATACAAATATCATTGAAATACCAGTGGATATTATTATTAGCATTAAAAGCTAACGATCAATTTCGATAAAATTACATCCATCATATTTTTGATTTTTTAAAACATTCTCAATGAAAGTAGAGCCTCTGGCCATCTTGCGTTGTTGATGCCGTAACACGGGTACTCGTTGATATTATAAATCAATAAAGCGTGGTAATAATGTTGATCTTAGATTAGTCAATATCGACAGAAATTGCAATGCAGAGCAACCGTGTGACGTCATTACAAATCAAGATGATGACTAGCTCCTTGGATTAAATTGTGGACGAAAAGCGGCGCTTAATATAATATTAATTCCGTGGTTATTCACGAGGGTCATTCAGTAAAGCATGAAAAATGTTTATCGTTCGTTCTCTTGTTGCTGTGCGTTGCGTGTGTGATCACGAGATCGGCGTTTATTATCCGGTCTTTATTTCCCTCGTCTTTGTTATTGCATTCTCAGTGTTGTTTGGAAACTGAATCATCAAAAAATGTCGGTATCTTGGGACCATGACCAACTACAACCAGATGTCGCCGCTATATCGTTATAGTACTAACAGTAACTTTTCACTGGATCATTTAATTGATCATCGTTTATTGATCATTTCAATTGATTATTTCATTATGTCGTGTTTTCGATTGTAACTAGTATTGTTCTGTAATTATTGTAATCAGTAGTTATTGTATCTAGTGGGCCAAATTGGAAACCAGTATTATTGTATTTGCTTTATTTGTAAACCCACTCAAAATAAAGATTATTAATATTATTATTAATATTAATATTATTATTATTATTATTATTATTATTATTATTATTATTATTATTATCTTTGTATCACGGTGTAGCTATTTACAAGCTTTGTGAGAGAGCTAGTCGTACAGCACAAAATGGAGCAACCCGACCTGAAAGACTTATTCGTCCATGCATGTATCTTACTTAGATCTGTACTTTCTAGCACGACCTTAACTACTTATTCGTCCATTCGCAGTATTGCTTCACAACTAAAAACAGACTGCGAACAGAAGGAGAGGTTATATATAGATTTTCTAAAACTCATTAATAATTCATTAGCAATTGGTCCAATCAGGGTTGTCCAATCGGTCACATGCATGGATCTTTATACCGATAAATCACTGATGAATAAAAAACGAGTTCAAAACACAGAAAAGTGTTTTGAAAACAACGATCGAGGCGCAGCTTCTCAAAACCATTAATAATTATTGGAAAAATTCAATGTTTAAGTCAGTTGACAAAATTGTATGCTAATTTCCACACCTTTACAGTAGTGATTTCCTTTGTTTTATCGTCATGAATTATCATTGAGTTTGAGATATATATTTATCAGTTTATTTACTTTTTTCTAGTGAACAAGCCACACTTTAATCAACTTTTTAATTAATTAATTTATTGTTGCATGAAAGCTCGAAAACTTTGCAACTTCCTTCAAAGGTATCGTAAACATTTGTGACTTGGTAGCCTGACATGCTACCAATTTCTTTGAGATTCGCAACCCATTCACTCTTGCTTGATCTGTCAGTGCTGCATATGCTGAGAAAATGCACGGACTGAAATCCAAGCTGCAAACCATTGATTCCAACGTTGTGTTCCGTGTCTTGAGCGTCAGGAGAACAGTAATCAATGATAATAATTTTTCCGCCATCTTTGGGGAAAAGGCTGCGACAGTTGCGAAAGATCTTGATCATCACTTCCTTGTCAAAGATAAACATAGCAATCACACTCTTGAACACCACAGTATCAACTTGCAGTTGGAGGTCCCTGGGGAATGGCTTGGTGAAATCGTGCTTTATGAATTCAATGCGATGTTCTGGAATTCCAAAGTTTTGGATGTTCTGTTGAGCTTCGTCGATCACGTCAGGTAAGTCTACGACATATCCTTGGATGTGCTCGCAGCCTGGTTGCTGCAGGAGAGTTGCGAGAAAGTAGCCTGAACATCCACCCATGTCCACCAATCTGTTACATGTTGACCATGGAAAAGCTTTGTACACGTTGTTGACTCCTTGAATATCGGGGAGAAATTCTAGGTATGAATAGTACGTCATTGCACTTTGGTAATTATCGGCCAGTTCCTTCCTGCGCTCGTGGCTTCCAATCAGGTGTTCCGAGGAGCCTTTGAACATCTTTTCTTTGTCATAAGAACACTTTTCTGTGTCATTCATGTAGTCAAAGTGACTCATCCCATGTTCTAGAACAAAAGCTTGCTGACCATTTCTCACACATTCTGCCATATATCTCATCGCAGAGAAATGTTCTTCGCTGCAAAAGTACTCTACAAGATGTCCCAGACTTGGTCCCTTGTCTCGTCTCAACAGTTCCATGGCTTGGTTCTTGGCAAAATGCTTGTTCTCTAGTTCTTTGCCGATTTCCCACTGCGCGAGTACTTTCATGATAGGGTAGAGTTGCTTGCTTGACTTGCAACCTGACTTTATTGCGATGTCTTCAATGCTGAGAGAAGATTCTTCGCTGGTGCAAAGTAGTTCAGGAATCTTGAGTCCAACGGCAAGACTCAGACAACGGTTCTGCCACATTCCATGAAACATAGAAAGTATGATACTCTGCTCAGAACTAATCGCAGTTGCTTTAGCTTCCATCTCGACAGTGGTAATGGCTAGGTACTGATATGCATGGGTTCCTTTTTATGCATCGAAGCACAAGCTAAGCCTCTGTGAATCAATTAAAATAATGTGTTATATGTTAATTTATATAACTTCAAGGAGTGGTCTACAACTTAACGGATGATCATTTGTTTTCGTACAGAGTAGAGAATCCAGACCTCTTCGGAACGTAAACTTCATGTTTCAGGGCTGTTCGCAACATAATTCAGGGTCGTTCAAAATTCTTGCGGCACTCTTTGAGCACAAGGCACAATACAATAGACGATACAATTGACTAAAGAAGTCACGCTAAGAGTAGCCTCCTTTGCAGCCGTTCTTTGTTTCGGGATCCCTGTGCGAGCACAGGGATCCCGAAACAAAGAACGGCTGCAAAGGAGGCTACGCTAAGAGCGACCTGGACTAATTCTGTGCAGTGTCTATTTATATTTATAATTCACAGTGTCTACATTCCCGTAACCGTTTACCCTTATTTTAGAGTGATTGCAACTGATAAACCCGTGAAATAAAATTGAGATGTTAGTGTGTAATAGTCAATTAGTCACAAAAGAAAACAATGGAAATAAAGTCTACTGGTGTTTATTAGTCTACTAACTATTTCACGGGTTTATTGCAGTCACTCTATCGCACAGATAATACATTACGTTTCCAGTCATTTTATTCCGTCGTTTTATTCGGGTTATTTGATTGAGTATAGTGTTCATATCATAAACCCGTGAAGTATACATTATTCTAATGATCACCTCCCTGGTCTAATATATACGTTAGTACACTCTAATTCCGTTTTATTCGGGTTATTTGATTGAGTATAGTGTTCATAAACCCATAAAGTATACATCATTCTAATGATCACCTCCCTGGTCTAATATATACATTAGTACACTCTAATTCCGTTTTATTCGGGTTATTTGATTGAGTATAGTGTTCATAAACCCGTGAAGTATACATTATTCTAATGATCACCTCCCTGGTCTAATATATACATTAGTACACTCTAATTCCATTGTGTTCTTTTGGCTTCATTTGAATAGCGACATATTGTTCACCTAGAACGTCTCAAACAGTTGGTCGAGTGAGGGAGTGACCTCCCAGGTCGAGCGTTGAAAGCAGCATACTGCACGTTCGTATTTTGAACGAGCTTCGCGCTCTTGGACGACACGTGTCGAAATAAACTATCGTATTGTATTCAGTATTATTGTAGACGTGTTTGGAAGTCAAAACAGTGAGTTTGTAATACTTTGTCTGAGAACGATCTTCTCGTGAAACCCCGTGTATACTTTTTAACTTTGAAGTTTCTGGATATATTCGGTTCGATACGATTGGGTTTAGAGTGATTCCAATAAACCTGGGCACTACTAATTAGCTGTCAGTGTTTATTATATTACTGATGCAAAGGAACTGAAATTAAAACAAAAGAGTGAGTGTCTAATAGTGTGTATTGGTGTAGTTAGTAATGCCCAGGTTTATTGGATGGCACTCCAGTGTTCGTAGTACTGGCAGTTCTTTCAGTCTTTCTTAATTATGTCAGTTGTATGTACAGAGAAACTAGTGAGTACACTAGTATGGGTTGCGTCGGTGTATAATGATAAATTCAATGGTTAAAGGAAATCTATAACACCGTTTACTGACGTTTCGAGCCTTTGCGGCTTCGTCGGAATCGTACGGTTGCACGGAGCACAATATAGATATTTGTCAATAAGTTCTGAAGCTGTATAAAGCATATTTGGAAATAACACTAAGCGAAAGCTACATCAAATGAAGATTTCTGTGGATAATAAATGTTTATTCAGTTGTAATACTATCATAAACCATGGAACTGTCGTGATCTTTTTGATACAACGTTATACAGTCATTCTCAAAAAGGTTGTCCAGATGAAAAGACTACAATACTATAGGTAAATTCATTGGATGACTCGTGAATTCCACGTTGAATTCACGAGAAAAGGCGATATCGCACAAGTCGCGACTCAAGTTTTCACAATCATTGAATCAGTCTTGACAAACTTGTAAGTATACTTTTCTGATACTTTTCTGTTTAACAAAGAAGTTAATCGGAAAGATATAAAACTACGGACTTATTCTATCCTCATGCATAAGACTTTAATAAATCGTTCAAATTTTCGGCTAAACTGACGTTTCTTGTTGTCTTTCAATCCGATCAGAGAACTGCCGCTTGCATGAGGACGTCGACATTGATGGATTTGACTACGTTCCTTGAAGTTGAATGCTAATGATTCTCAGGCAAAACTGATATTTCAGACAAAGACATACCGTATTTATCGATAAACAGAGCCAGAGGTGATCGCTCTGATTCAGTAATTGTGAAGCTACATCCAGTACATATACGTACAACTACAACAACTGAACAAGTCAAAGCCGACAGCCGAGCGACAAGCAAAGCCAACTGGATAATTTGCAGTTTTGTATGATTTTGACCATATTACAGGTACAGATTTTGCTAGGTGTATAAAATTATGTATTAAATTGGACTATTGTTGTTGTTTTATCTATTGGCTGCTATCAGATTGTAGTTGTTGCTGGAGCCGGTTTGATTAAGCTTACGGCAGTGACTGCCATGACTTGTACTTCCACAGGTAGCCCAAGCTCACTGTTTGTGGCTATTTACTAGAGATATATGTGACTAAACGAAACATGGAATAAAATCGTTGAATTTTAATGAAATCCAATAAGACTTACTTAGAATATAGTCATACTCACTCGACCAATCAGCGCCCAGCATTTGTGCGCTCTATATCTCATAAAGGAGCTTTATCAATGGATTCATTAGTATTCTCTATATAGAGAATACTAATAAAGCTTTGTTTTCTTTTGCTTCAAAGCCTTATTAGTATTCTCTATATAGGGAATACTAATGACTAACTTAGAGAATACTAGAGCGCAAATATTATATCCGTGAAATCGTTAACTAAATGAGTACTAATAAATAGCACCAAATGCTTTATCATTGTTGTCTACTTGTAAAATGTTAATTCGTACTAAATGTTAGCGCTTATTTCACGGATATAATATTTGCACTCTACATGAATAACGTGTACTAAACTATATACAAGAAATATTATAATACAATCTTAGTTTAATCTTCACCCGTAAGAGTTATGATTTGTCCTCGGTCCAGGCTCTCTCTTCTTTTTAACGGCTTTTGCTGTCCATAGTTTTCGGGGTCGCGAAGAGTTTGGGATTTTGAGGAGCCGATTTCTGGAATGTACATAACTTTCAGTTAGCCTAGCCTATACCCTATGTATAAGACAGATGTATTGGATTGGTCGCATAACTGTGGGAGATTGTCACCCGGTGCATTGGCCTGGTATGTTCATAAGGGTGCATTACCTGCTAGGGAAATTAGTGTCCTATTGTAATGTAAGCTGCCCTGTGGGCAAATATACAATTATTCTGTACATTTTTTTTATTGATGATGCACATTTACATAGTATTTTGTTGAAATAATATAAATTTTAAATTATTGAAATAAACATGCTACATGTATTACTTGTATTTACAATGAAATTATCTGAACTATATTACCAGTAAAATTTTACATTATACGAAATTGAAGAGTGTTATAGCGAATACAACAATATAAAGTGAGCCTAGAGGTAGCGTGGTAAAGAGCACACTGGTTGATACATTTACATAACGGTATATTTCTTTCCTATGAGTCGTTCAAAATAATTTCTGTTTCTTTAAATCCTGTGTATTCCCCACTTTCTTCTGGGTACTTATCTCTAATGGCCTGAACAACGCACGACGGAATTCTTCTTCTATTTTTTTTGCCAAGAGGACCATGAGCCCACCAAGTAAATTGACGATATGCTGACAAACGATAAGACCTAAAAACACAAAAAACAAAATTGTAATGACTTATTACTGTAAAGTGATGGCCAAGTATTATTTACATTTCAGTAAAATACCTATTTTCAATAGGATCTGGCAATGTTCCACAGCGGGCATTTGTGATTGAGACTAGAGCGGTTTCTAGTACATGTTCTTCCAGGCAAACAATCTTGAACTTTTCCCAATCTGTTATGCAATCTACTCCTGCAAAATACAATGCAATAAGCTTCAGTGATGAGCTAGAGCTTCAGAGTAGTTGATATACCTTCGATAAAACTAACCTGAAACATCAAACTTTTCGTTTAGAGCATCGAGTTCTTGACAACAGTAGCATTCATCTGACGTTGGCATGCTCGCACAATTTTCGCATAAACACCAATCCGTGGTGCCAATCCTTGAATTTTCATCTTCCAATGTGTCTTCTTCATATTCTGACAAATCCTGATCTGGTTCTTCGCCTTCTTCGTACTCCGGTTCGAACTGAAAGGGCTCAACACAACTCATATTCGATACTTTTCTCGCTGTAAACAACAAACGGCGCCTATCTCTTCCCCGGCGGTGACGTCACAACCTCAATTTGACAACCGCTGAATTGTGAATATGCGCCTGCGATGCACAATGGTAAAAATGACCAGAATAGCGATTTCAATAATTTTTTTCTCCGCTGGTATTCGAGAAACCACCAAAATACTTTAAGAAAGTTATTTCCTATGCTTCTAAGTTTCTTTTAAAAAGTGTTCAATTTTTACCTTCAGTTCTCCTTTAAAATTCAACGATTTTATTCCATGTTTCGTTTAGTCACATATATCTCTAGTAAATAGCCACAAACAGTGAGCTTGGGCTACCTGTGGTACTTCGTGGTCTCTTTTCTCAAACTTAGGTGAAAGTTTTGTAAATAAATAAATCATGATTATCTCGCTGAGAAATTTCAATAATTATCAGTGCATCGATCTGGAGTATCATTCATTCAGAAGAGTATTAATTAAGCTTGCAAGGTATACGTTTTACGATTGTTTTTGTTTTCAATGTTGTTGTTTTGCGAAAAGCCAACAACATCAAAAGTGCGGGTTTTCCTGTTTTTTCATTGAATTCAGCTTTTCAAATGTCTTGATTTTAATCTCATTTGCAAAACAAAAATTCATTATTTCTGTCTGTAAATGTTTTTGTTTGTTCCTTTTGTAAGCAATCTCAATTAGTTTATTTGTTCTCTTGGTGAGAAACAAAGACGAAAATCGAACTTAAATACAAAATTCAGCGCGGGATCCCTATATATCGTTGAATTCAGCTTTTCAAAGTGTTGAATTCCACGCTAAATTCCCTCTCATCCGGTTTGCTTCTCAGCCAATCAGCGCGCGAGTTTCATATGAGCTATGGGATTCTTTAGGATATGCTTATTAACCTCAAGCAGTATAAGGTTATAAATGTTGAAGTCGTAGTCAGGCATAATGTTATTTGTGATTTAAAAAGAGTTTTCACTGACTGTGGAATTATCGGTTGAGACGTTTCGGTACTAGAACCTTCTTCAGTCGGATGTTAATGGACTTGATGGTTTGTTGTGGGCTAAGTTAAGATTTTGTAGACATTTGGCACGTGAATATGGTCATTAACTGAGTTTTTGTTGCATATCGAGTGCCACCCTTCCAAGAAGAGCGGCCATGCCATCGTTGGTATTGTTCAATTACTTCAGCATTGTTGAAATCGAAGTTATGATCTGTCTTTGTTGCATGTTGTTTATGGCCATTACAAAAAAGAGCAGGGGACTGGGACCAAGTCCGTAAAACTAATTCGATAAGAAACTAGCAAAAGTGGGCAACATTTTCTGACAGAGCAGATCAAAAACTTAGCTAATCTGGAAAGTTTGGTGAACTTTGGCTTAATATTGACGATGCTAGAGGGCATCAAAGATGTACATTTTCCCATACAAACTCTTTCTTTTTTTTACGTTGTCTACCCAAACCAACCCAAACCATACATTCACTGTAAAATCTCAAAATTTCAAAAGTTTATAATTCCGACAGGATTCACTCAAATCAAATCAAACTTTACACATATGATAATTTCAACATGTTGTTTCATGTCATAAACTTAATTTCGAAATTACATTAATTCTAATAAACTCGTTCCCAGTCCCCTGCTCTTTTTTGCAGTGGCCAGTAGATTTTATTACAGTCATTACACTCTATTTTATTGACAACACCGGTGGTATTCTTTGTCAGGTTTGTCTTTTGGTCTCTTGAACATTGAGCCTATGGTTTTAACTGGTTTGTGAGCCACTTTCATGTCATGTTTTTGGAGTACACAGGTGATCCTTTCAGATACTCCTTGTATGTACGGAAGAACGACTAAGCCTTTTTGTTCACAGTATTAAGTATTATTAAAAACACTTCGCCGATATCGAAGTACTATACTAATTGTTGAGAAATCGTCTATACAAAATACTTGAGGCACTTGACCATATACCGTATATTACCGTGTATAAGCCGACCACCCATTGTTGGACTCAAAACCTAGTATTTTTCATGTATCTCGTGTAAAAATCAACCCAAAAGTACATATTATAGTGAATAATATAAAATAAATACAATACACACAGTAATAAAAATAGAAACAAACAATAAACCATTACAGTCACACATTTCGGGGAATAATGACCTTCGTTCCCGTGGTCGATGGAGTCAGTCGAGTCATTCCATGTGGTCGAGCCTTTTCACAGAACACGGTATTAAATCTGATGTACGACCCAACAGTACTATAGTAAACGAATCTTTACACAATTACATAGCTACACAGTTCTGTGTAATTATAAATAGATAAACAAACATAATGCACAAGGCCTACCTCAAGCTCACTACGACACCGCATTGTCGGAACTACTGCACTTTAGGCTTAACCCAAGCTGTATTCCAAGAACCGCAGGTTGGATAACGCAACTAGGCCGAAAATCTATTCACTAAAATGTGGATTTGTGACCACGATTGAAGCACTACTTATTATTTTGCTTCCACGATCATTTATAAACGTGTTTAATCTTCAACTGACTCGTACAAATTGACAAGACTCCCAGTGACAGATTGTACAGATGTAATGACCCTACAGTTTCTGACCGAACTTATGCATCTTCAAATATTGGCGATATTTCATAAGTTTATTGTCGATTTCGACTAAAGTACGATTCCTACGGCAAACAAAACTAAACATGCATGCTTAAATCCCCTGAAACTTCGTCTGGATGGATTAAATCATAGAGATCTTAGAGAAGCTCCGGACGATTACATGAGCCATATAAAAATTGGGATACCATGTTTTTCTTCAAGACTTTTCTTTGCAGTAGAATGGAGCACAGATTTTTTACATACAATGATAAATATATATCAATCCTTTTCTTGTCCAAAATGCATTTTCAAATACCAAATACCAACAAAGGATTAAGTTGAAACATGGAATATCTCTCTATTTGGGCAAAAAACAAAAACCAAAATCAACCAAGATCGTGCCGGGGAAAAGCGGAAAAAGAAAAATATAAAAACCATAGTAGTAAAAATAGCAGATTTTTTACAGGAAAGCGATCTGTTTTGTTCGAGTAGTAGCTCTAGAATGCTAGCGCGGGGAATGTGATGGGGGAATGTGAGAGAAAGAAGGGAGGGGGGAAAGATCATTATTGGCTAACTTTAATACTTAATCCTGTTGTGACTTAATAATCCTAGCAACTGTCGTCGATCATCTTTATCACAGTACAAACAAAGATTGGAAAGGCTTTTACCAACCCGATATACATTATTGCCTCAAAACTGTGACAACTTTTTTGAGTAGTAGTAAAGCTCGTATGTTGACAGTCACCCACCGTAATTAGCCATGAACCGGACTCCTTTCGCGTGAAGGTAGGTTGAAATAGAAGTTTTCATCTAAAATTCGTTGTGTTTTGTTTTTATCAAATCTAAAACATGTTTTTTTTCTTTAAAATTTGGTACATGGGGAGGCTTTTAAAGAAAATTTTTTTGTTTTATGATTCTTGTAAAAAATCACAAAATAACAAAAATGGGGGTCACCGGTATCGTTCCTCGAGATATTAGCAGCCGATGAAAAATTCGTCTACTACGTAACAATGCGCTGACTGGCTGCCATCTTGGCGTGGAGAGAAAGGAGGTGACTGGACCGAGATGATTCGAACCTTGATTTTTGTTATGCGCAGAAAGATATGCAGCGTTGAACAAATGCGCGCGCGCGCGTGCAAACGTCCTTAAGTAAAGAACCAGTGGATGGAAAACGTATTTTGATACTGCTATCTAGACCGTTTCAACTTGTCCATCAGCTTATTTCGAAATACGTTTTTTTTTATTCCGGTTATAAGCCCCCACCGGATATAAGCCCAACCAAAAACCCTTATTAGGAACTTATAAGCCCTAGTGCTTTTAAGGTAGCGGCAGTTTACGGTATCGTTCGTTGTACCTGTTTTGCAACGCAGCAAAATGTCTATTTGACAAGCATGTCATCGACCCCGCGTTGTCACGAATCAACCTCTCTAGAATGACATTACTCGTTTCTATGCGATGCATCCACAGGAGGAACGCCATGCATATCAGTACCTAGCCATTACCGCTGTCGAGATGGAAGCTAAAGCAACTGCGATGAGTTCTAGCAGAGTATCATACTTTTATGTTTCATGGAATGGTGGCAGAACCGTTGTCTGAGTCTTGTCGTTGGACTCCAAGATTCACTGATCTACTTTGCACAGTGAGAGAGTCTTCTCTCAGCATTGAAGACATCGCAATAAAGTCAGGTTGCACTCAAGCAAACAGCTCTACCCTATCATGAGAGTACTCGCGCAGTGGGGAATCGGCAAGGAACTTTTTTAGAGAACAAGCATTTTGCCAAGAACCAAGCCATGGAACTGTTTGAGACGAGACAATGCACCAAGTTCTGGGACATCTCGTAGAGTACTTATGTGGCGACGAACTTTTCTCTGCGATGAATATATGGACAGAATGTGTGGAAATGGTCAGGCAGCCTTTGTTCTAGAACATGGAATGAATCACTTCGACTACATGAATCGTACAGAAAAGTGTTCTTATGACAAAGAAAAGATGTTTCAAGGCTCCTCGGAACACCTGATTGGAAGCCACGAGCGCAGGAAGGAAATGGCCGATAATTACCAAAGTTGCAATGGCGTACATTTCATACCTAGACCTTCTCCCCGATATTCAAGGAGTCAACAACGTGTACAAGGCTTTTCCCTGGTCAACATGTAACAGATTAGTGGACATGGGTGGATGTTCAGGCTACTTTTCTCGCAACTCTTCTGCAGCAACCAGGCTGCGAGCACATCCAAGGATATGTTTGTTGACTTACCTGACGTGATCGACGAAGCTCAACAGAACATCCAAAACCTTGGAATTCCAGAACATCGCATTGAATTCATAAAGCACGATTTCACCAAGCCATTCCCCAGGGACCTCCAACTGCAAGTTGATACTGTGGTGTTCAAGAATATAATGTCCATGTTTATCTTTGACCACGACAAGGTGATCGAGATCTTTCGCAACTGCCGCAGTGTTTTCCACAAAAAAGGTGGCAGGATGCTTATCATTGATTACTGTTCTCTGACGCTCGAGACACAGAACACAACGTTGGAATCAATGGTTTGCAGCTTGGATCTTTCTCCGTGCATATGCTGAGCATCAGCGGCATTGGCATGTTAAGCAAGAGCGAATGGATTGCGAATCTCAAAGAAATTGGTAGTAAGTCAGGCTACCAAGTCACACAGGTTTACGACACCTTTGAAGGGGGTTGCAAAGTGTGTGAGCTTTCATGTAACCCAACTCTTTGTTAGTTTTCAGTGAAGTCAAGCTTTTAGTTTAATTTGGTGACGTAACTTAAGGAAGCTTATTTAGTTGTGTTCTTTCTGAAATAGGATAAAAAGTTTATCAAGTCATATCTATAAACTGTGAAAAGATATTGCAAGTTTCAAAATGTCAGTAATTTGCACAAGGGTGTTTTTGTATAAGACCTGATCATTTTGACGTCATCTGATTTCCCTATCGCGTTTTCAAACCTCTATAACTTGCAAACGCGCGTTCAAATCACAAAATACTGAAACCTGCAACTATTCACTTAATATATAATCGATTTTTTAAAACAAACTCACAGGGGTTATAGGCACTTTAACAGTTTTTTCAGGTTTGATGAGATTAGTGACAATTTGTTCAGTTATCACATAAGGGCGGGTAACAAAACCCTAATTATACAATCAGTATGATACATGTATACTTAGTAGAAAGGACTGGAACCTTAGTGTATACAGTCCGTATTGTTCTAAGTTTCTATTGAGTTTTGTTTTATAAAGTCACACAGTCATGTATATCACATAACGGTGGGTAACAAAACCCTAATTATACAATCAGTAGGATACATGTATACAGTTTAGTAGAAAAGACTGGAACCTTAGTGTATACAGTCCGTATTCCCTTGCGAAATTGATTCCCAACTTCTTGAGAAGACCTAGGAATTCTTAGGAATTCTTTAGAATTCCCAAGTTTTCCCAACTCTCCAAAATGAGTTTTTCTGATCCTGAAAACTGAGCTACGAATTCCTAGGAATTCCTAAGAATTCTAAGCTTGATAAATGTTCAGGTTGAGAATACCTTGGAATTTCAGAGAATGTCAATCTCCTTTGAAATTAGTTTGGAATTTCTTATGAATTTTTGAGAATATCAACAATTCAAGGCTTAAATTTTATGCAACAAAAGTTTAAGACTTCACAAATATTCAAATTGAGAATACCTTATGCTTATAGAATAAACATCAAACATTCCATAAGTGTCCAGTTGAATCAGTTCTAGTTTACGATCCTATTGAAATCTTTTAGCGATCCACATAAATCCTCAGCATTTACCTAAACTGTCATCTTTAAAATGGTGTTCAAATATCATTTCTAGAATGGTAAAATATCCAGAATTTGACGAAGAAATTGCGAACAACATCATCGTACTCGTGTTATGTCTTTGCACGGCCAAATGAATCTGGTACCTAATTTGTTTACCTTATTTGGAAAGCTGTCATGGAAAGCTTGACTGTGATTGGCTAGCGATTTGAATTCTAGGCGCGCCAAGTCATTCCGACATCTCGTTGTTTCATGTTGAACGTTTGTAATGGAATATTAGTGACTTTATTAGGAAAATAATCGACCTTTTCTAGTATGAAATGTCCTGGAATTGGTGTGGAACAGTTCATGCATGTGTTAGGATATGGATAATGCCGAAAATCTGAAGTGAGAAATACATATACGCTTCTTTTGAGGTAAGATTAGATGGCTATTCCGTATTCGTGAGATCGGTTCTTTCTTAGTATCAACGGTTGATTCATTATATTTACGAATTACGCTGTACCTACAGTCACAGGACATAAGTATTCGTCAGTTTCGAAAATCGCGCGCGAAATTTGCAGACGAGTTCGCCCAGTCAGCGCGGGAAAACATGCAATATTTCAACACGGCCGCCCCGTTGAGGCGGGAAAATTGATGAATGTAAACAAAAAGTATCAGCTCACCAAAATCACGAAAAATATTTGCAATATGAACTAAAAGTAGTGAAAAAGAAGTCATTTTATTAACACCAGTCCAATAAGTTTTCTTTGACTTTCGAACGTCTTACACATGTCTTAAAAAGTCTATTTTTGATGTAATTATTTGTGAAAATGGATTGGTTTTTGGTTATAGTCGTTTACTGTTCAGTTTCTCCTTGTCTTGAACCACTGAAATCGCTTTTTCCGAGTCACTTCTCTAACTATTTACATTCTTCTTGGCAGACCTCCTTCTCATACCGGTACCCTTCCAAAGGCAGAGTTCGCTGAAAATATTTTTCGCTCAAATGGTGTTGTTTTTCCCCGTTATAGCTTCAGTTATATTTTCACGTTTGACCCTCGAACTAGAGCGTTTTATCTCTCCCGGTAAATAATTATCGTCTGCCTTTACGTGTTAAGTTCTTCGTCGAGCCGGTTGTTTGTACTTTCTTCAGAAGGCTTGTAATAGTTGATCTGGGTATCCCAACCAGTCTTGCCAGCTCTGACTTGTTTTTCACAGATTTCGATAACTCTACGATTATGTTTTTCTTTTCTTCGCTCAGCTCAGCCGATTTACGGCCCATACCCAAAAATCAAAGCATTTTCACAAATAATTACATTAAAAAATTAACGTTTTCAGACATGTGTAAGACATTCGACCGTCAAAGAAAACTGGATTGAGGGGTGCTAATAAAACGGCTTATATTTGACTTAATATAGTCCATATTGCAAATATTTTTCGTGATTTTGGTGAGCTGATACTTTTTGTTTACATTCATCAATTTTCCCGCCTCAACGGGGCGGCCGCGTTGAAATATCGCATGTTTTCCCCGCGCTGACTGGGCGAACGCGTCTGCAAATTTCGCGCGCGATTTTAAAGTTGAGTCCCAAATACTACTGTTTTGAGGTTGAACTTCTCGAGTTTATTATACAGTGTACTGTATGTGTAGTTTTAATTCTGAAGACGGAAATATTGTCTAAATTGCTACAGTAATTATAACTCCAATTCCAAACTGTTTATTGTATATAAGCTTAAGTAATTTCATACATCTGTACTTGAAATATTGGGTACTATACACCTATAAAACATAGTTTTGTCTCTTAAAATTTCAGTTTGAATATCTCCCAGGGGGGGTACTCAGGGGTATCAGTGACGGGGAGGTGCGAAGGCTTTTTTGGGGTTTGAAATTCGCGGCTTGGGACTTTTTTTGGGTTTTCATTTTTCTGGTGAACTTTTTTTGATATAAAGATTTTGTCAAGGACTTTTTTTGGGGTTGATAAAAATGATATCCTACCGTTCTCGATTTTACGCGGAGAAAAATTGGACTTTTTGGGGGTTACGATTTTGGGCCGTTGGACTTTTTTTGGGGTCTTGTTTTTGCGTAATGGACTTTTTTTTGGGTTAAAATGTTTGGCCTCATTCGCACCTCCCCGTCACTGATACCCCTGAGTACCCCCCTGGGGAATATCTTGTGCTTGATCAATTGATGTTTTACTGATCATGAAGAATAGATGATAACATGAAAGCCTACAACCAATACCATGCTGTTGAATTTAATATCTTCTGAAGAAACTTTGTGAATCATTCATGTAAATAATTATAGTAGAAAGCATCAAATATATTAAAAAGGTTCATGAATTCAATAATTGTCAATGATTAACAGTAGAGAAAATTCCCAACAATTTCGAGGAATTCTTAGAAATTCCTAGAAATTTCCAATTTCCACCCAAATCCATAGTGAATAAGATATTCTCAAGAATTCCTGGGAATTCCAAAGAATATTTCCAGCTCATTTTCAAGTATGGAATTCCTAGGAATTCCTAAGAATTCGCGTCCGAATTTACCGTGAAAATTCACACCTATAATCCAAAGAATTCCTAGGAATTTCTAAGAATTCTTAAGTTTAAATTCTTAAGAATTCTTAGCAAATTCTTAGGAATTCTTAAAAATTTCAAGCTCAATTTCGCAAGGGTAATGTTCTAAGTTTCTATTGAGTTTTGTTTTATAAAAGTCACACAGTCATGTATATCACATAACGGTGGGTTACAAAACCCTAATTATACAATCAGTATGATACATGTATACAGTTTAGTAGAAAGGACTGGAACCTTAGTGTATACAGTCCGTATTGTTCTAAGTTTCTATTGAGTTTTGTTTTATAAAGTCACACAGTCATGTATATCACATAACGGCGGGTAACAAAACCCTAATTATACAATCAGTATGATACATGCATACAGTTTAGTAGAAAGGACTCATTACCAGAAATCCCATACAACATGTCGCGAAGCATGCGCAGTATCGTATTTATCGCACTTAAATTTAATATGAGCGATCAATTTTCATGCAAAGGAATGTACGGAGATTGACAAAATATTGTTACTTTCTTGGTTTTATTTCAATATCCCTTTACATTCACGAAAGTGCATAAGCGATTTGCAGTTAATAAAGCTGTTCGATTTTTATAGAACAAAATTAGCGTCAAAATAGTCTCCTTATGCCCATATTGCTTCATAACGAGTAGTGAAACTACCTTACAAACACACGTTCTTGTAGCTTCGGTACAGCACTTCTCACCATTGCATAAGTGGACTTCGATCATTCCAATATAAGGCCAGCGAAAGGGCCAGAAATATGCATCTAAAACCTCTTAAATACTGTTCTGAATTGCATTTGAAAATCTTGAATATATCTTCTTCGCAGCTGACCACAAACAGTGCTTCGAAAGGGCCATTTAAAGTCCAAACTCGACTACTTTGTATGCCACATTTCAGCTTCTCCTTCGATTCTCTGCCATTTTGTATCCCATGATGCATAGGTCTGTTTATATATAGCTCATTTGGATCCAGGCCTTCTGAAGTTCAGTGAGAAATCTACTACAAAAATGTCTGACGTTTTCAACATTTCGAGCACTGAAGAACTACGAAAAATCAAAGTTTGTGAGCCTGATTTATCATACGCTGGCAGATCAACTCCTAGAGAAGTAATTTTTGCTCTGGATATTCCATATCCATTGTTAAAGAAATGGCATGGTAACGTAAAGCAATTTTCTTTACACCGGAAGTGAATAATTTAACCGGAAGTGAGGAAGAATTTAGCGTTGAACTCCCACAATTCCCTTATATTTCACTCCTGGAACATTATATTCCCGATCGTCACTTTGTTTTCACTGATGATAAAGATGTTAGAAAGGATATTAATGAAAACTTAAGAAAGATCGCGCCGCAACAGTCACCAAAAAAATACAATTAAGCGCCTGCGATCTTACCGCTGAACTGTACCGGATTTCTGGTAATGTGGAACCTTAGTGTATACCGTCGGTATTGTTCTAAGTTTCTATTGAGTTTTGTTTTCAGGATAAAGTCACACATCCATGTCTATCACATAACGGCGGGTTACAAAACCCTAATTATGCAATCCGTATGATACATGCATACAGTTTAGTAGAAAGGACTGGAACCTTTAGTGTAAACAGTCGGTATTGTTCTAAGTTTCTATTGAGTTTTGTTTTATAAAGTCACACAGCCATGTATATCACATAACGTCTGGTTACAAAACTCTAATTATACAATCAGTATGATACATGTATACAGTTTAGTAGAAAGGACTGGAACCTTAGTGTAAACAGTCCGTATTGTTCATCGCCAGAAATTTCGAATCGACATGCGCAGTTGAACGCGACACTTAGAAAAAATTGACCTCAATTACATTACAATAAATGTATGGAGTCAAAATACTTATATCTCAATATTCTCCTTTAAACTAAAATTGAACATTTACTTTGCCTCCATTTTAACGAACCTAGTTTCTAGCTTTAGTTTAACGGTAATTACAACATCTTACTTCCAATACTCGGCTCGGTTTTTACGTTTCTTCTATCGTTGAATTATAAGTACCCCATTATAGAGAAACATATGGCGGATGCCTCAACTACAAAGAGTTCTGGCCCCTGGTGTTTGGCTGTCCTTGCACTGATACACTTACTTTGCCTCTGGTTCGAAAGACGAAGAACTAACTTAGAATTTCAGCTGGTTTCCAATAGATCCTACAACAATTTCGGCTCGGTTTTGGACATGTAGTTTGTGCAATATCAAGGCTCGGTGCCATGCTTATATTGGAATCCATTATGGCCGATAAGCTCTAAAAATTGCCTTTTTCTGTGCCATTTCTTGCTTCCACGTCGATCGACGCCATGTTTACATATATTTCAGTCAGGCGTTCCTTTTTTGCACGAAAATAGACTAGAAACTAGCTGAAATCCTCCGCGCGCTCCTATGTTTTGAAATTTTCGCGCGAAAAAAGCTAGGTATTACTACATGTTTTATTATGTCTTCTTTACAAAAAGCGTGTACTTTTCCTTACCGAAAGTCTAAATTCAAGTATTAGCTTTTTAAAGCTAATCAAAGGGAACAACACAAGAACGAGAATGAAGTAGTTTTTTGGCTTCAAGTTATTCTTTCTTAGTCTGCCGCTGCTTTGGCTGAATGGAGGAGATCAGTCAAATCGTCATCGATCAGAAATATCTTATATTTATTTTTTGAATCCTGCTATTACAGGCAAATCATTTCCGTTATATAAACCGTGGTAGCATAACGCATTGCCATTACGACCAATCAGATACGCTATAAGACAATACTTTTGATTGGCAGCCAATTCGTTATGGTTGACTGCAAGTTATTTATAATATTAAGCTCCACCCACTTAGATTCGAAATTTCTGGCGATGTCTAAGTTTCTATTGAGTTTTGTTTTATAAAGTCACACAGCCATGTATATCACATAACGTCTGGTTACAAAACCCTAATTATACAATCAGTATGATACATGTATACAGTTTAGTAGAAAGGACTGGAACCTTTGTGTATACAGTCGGTATTGTTCTAAGTTTCTATTGAGTTTTGTTTTATAAAGTCACACAGTCATGTATATCACATAACGGGTTACAAAACCCTAATTATACAATCAGTATGATACATGTATACAGTTTAGTAGAAAGGATTGGAACCTTTGTGTATACAGTCGGTATTGTTCTAAGTTTCTATTGAGTTTTGTTTTATAAAGTCACACAGTCATGTATATCACATAACGGGTTACAAAACCCTAATTATACAATCAGTATGATACATGTATACAGTTTAGTAGAAAGGACTGGAACCTTAGTGTATACAGTCCGTATTGTTCTAAGTTTCTATTGAGTTTTGTTTTATAAAGTCACACAGCCATGTATATCACATAACGTCTGGTTACAAAACTCTAATTATACAATCAGTATGATACATGTATACAGTTTAGTAGAAAGAACTGGAACCTTTGTGTATACAGTCGGTATTGTTCTAAGTTTCTATTGAGTTTTGTTTTACAAAGTCACACAGTCATGTATATCACATAACGGGTTACAAAACCCTAATTATACAATCAGTATGATACATGCATACAGTTTAGTAGAAAAGACTGGAACCTTTGTGTATACAGTCGGTATTGTTCTAAGTTTCTATTGAGTTTTGTTTTATAAAGTCACACAGTCATGTATATCACATAACGGGTTACAAAACCCTAATTATACAATCAGTATGATACATGTACACAGTTTAGTAGAAAGGACTGGAACCTTTGTGTATACAGTCGGTATTGTTCTAAGTTTCTATTGAGTTTTGTTTTATAAAGTCACACAGTCATGTATATCACATAACGGGTTACAAAACCCTAATTATACAATCAGTATGATACATGCATACAGTTTAGTAGAAAGGACTGGAACCTTAGTGTATACAGTCCGTATTGTTCTAAGTTTCTATTGAGTTTTGTTTTATAAAGTCACACAGCCATGTATATCACATAACGTCTGGTTACAAAACTCTAATTATACAATCAGTATGATACATGTATACAGTTTAGTAGAAAGGACTGGAACCTTAGTGTAAACAGTCGGTATTGTTCTAAGTTTCTATTGCCAGTTTTGTTTTATAAAGTCACACATCCATGTATATCACATAACGGGTTACAAAACCCTAATTATACAATCAGTATGATACATGTATACAGTTTAGTAGAAAGGACTGGAACCTTAGTGTATACAGTCCGTATTGTTCTAAGTTTCTATTGAGTTTTGTTTTATAAGGTCACACATCCATGTATATCATATAACGTCTGGTTACAAAACCCTAATTATACAATCAGTATGATACATGTATACAGTTTAGTCACAGGCAAACCACAGTGATAAAGTGACATTTGCACTAAAAAATACCGAATAAAACGTGTTTTAATACATTTTAGCCCGAGTAAATGCACCATTGTTCCCCACCCTCCCTCACTGAGTCGGAATAGGTCAACCGGAGGACGTATATTATTACAAGGTAGGCAACTTTCAGGATTCCTGTGGTGAATCTCAAAACAAATCTGCTAAAATATATATCAAATCTTGTGAAAACTCATCCCTAAATCCGTCCAGTTACTAAAATACCTTCAATCTATCATGTCAGCTCAATTGTTTGGTTGTATTTTGAAGAAAATGCTGGTTTTGGGTCCAAGGACGCAAAAAAAACAGCTTTCGTACTATGTGCCGACAGTTAGGCTTCGACCAGCGCAGTCCTGGGGACGAAAATGTGGAGCAAAAATAACCCGCTTACCCCTTCCCTTGTATTCCTTTACTCGCCTGATCAAATGGACAAACGCAACCCTACATAGGCAAACATTCGACTTCCGCTTTCGTAACATTTAAATATTCATCGCGTGTGAATTCTTTGACGCATGCAAGTTTTGCAAGACGGAATAATACAATACACTGTACAATAATTACAAGAAAGCTTGGGTTTCGTTCGTTATAGGTCTTATAGTCAACTGAAATTATGAAGAAAGTACAAGGTGTTTTGTAATTTGTATAATTCAATGCAAATATTTCGTTTGCCTTCCCACTGATTATTCGAAATGAATAATGCTTATTTGCGGACTTATTTGACATTAGAATAACAGTAATATAAATAGCAAACTCTGCATCATGTGCACTGTCATTCATCTATACTGTTGTAGTTTAATTTTTGCTTGTAATTATTGTTACAGTGTATTGTATTATTCCGTCTTACAAAACTTGCATGCGTCAAAGAATTCACACGCGATTGTTTGCCTATGTAGGGTTGCGTTTGTCCATTTGATCAGGCGAGTAAAGGAATACAAGGGAAGGGGTACGCGGGTTATTTTTGCTCCACATTTTCGTCCCCAGGACTGCGCTGGTCGAAGCCTAACTGTCGGCACATAGTACGAAAGCTGTTTTTTTTTTGCGTCCTTGGACCCAAAACCAGCATTTTCTTCAAAATACAACCAAACAATTGAGCTGACATGATAGATTGAAGGTATTTTAGTAACTGGACGGATTTAGGGATGAGTTTTCACAAGATTTGATATATATTTTAGCAGATTTGTTTTGAGATTCACCACAGGAATCCTGAAAGTTGCCTACCTTGTAATAATATACGTCCTCCGGTTGACCTATTCCGACTCAGTGAGGGAGGGTGGGGAACAATGGTGCATTTACTCGGGCTAAAATCAGAGGAGGTTGAGCGAGGCCCGCAAGAGATTGTGGACCAAAAAGTGTATTTGTGCTCACTTGAGCTTGGTCGCGGTAGAGTGAGGATGTCTCAGTTTGTATATAATCGGCTCTCCCTTCTTCGCGTACCGTAAACCTTTATTGTAATCTGTGCTAGTTTCGTTCTATCGTATACTCTTCGTTCTATCGTATAACTAGGAGTTATTTCTATTGAATTATTGTGTCCGGTAAGATCCGTATCGCGGTCCTTTGGCTTTGCATAATGATGCCACAACTCATAACTGTGGAAACGTTTTGTGTTAATTTTCTTCAAACTTCTCAACTATTGTACCTACACTGCGTAGATTTTCAGTTTGTACATAATTTCACTATCAAATCTTTGCCATTCATGACTTTGAAAGTAGTAGGCGGCCATGTCAGTTTTCCTCTCAAGCTTCGTGAACGACGAATTGTTTTGTTTGGCGAGAAAGTCAGAGAACTGACTGAGAAAAGCTCTCCCTGTATTATTCAAGTAATCACTTGTTGTAACATCGAGGTAAGCAATGATATTTTATCATATTATCTGACTTGCTTAAAACCATTAAAGCTTACTCAATCAATCCTCTCGTTTTTAATTAAAAGTTATTAAAGGTGCATAACTTCTCTAAATAGATCTGTCGAATATAAAGTTAAGCTTACTATAGTCGTTTTGTCATTGAATTCATTCATTGTGTTTGCAGTAAGCTTACCTGTAGTTTATACGATGCAATGTTTAGTGTTTCACACAGAACCTTAGGACTGACCCTTTTATACTTGTTTATACCATTTCAAATGACTCAATATTTGTTCCTTAGATGACGTATATAGTTTTTGTTTATTGCATTCTAGGTTTTCTGGAATTCTCAGAAGCCTGGGTTTTGATAGTTATTGACAACTTAGTGTCTAGTTAGTAGTAAATCAAAATTTAATACCCTATCTAAGACTCTAAAAACTGAAAATTACGATCCTTGTCAGAATTACAGACCCTATTCAAGACAATTTAGGGTGAAATGCATACCCTATCTTAAGACCAAAAGCCCCAAAAACCATACCCTATCCAGCGGCACATACCCGTATATATAGCAAATATATGGGAGTACATAAAATATATGTACATGCACTTCTATACAAGATAACATTAAAATCACATTTGATGAAAATGAAAATCATGTTTATTTTCTTCATCTATTCAGACTGTTGTTTCTGTAAAGGTATATAAATTATATTTACATAAATAAAATAAATAATATTTAATTATATATATTTATTATACATATTATATACAGTGTATATAAATTATAACAATAGGCTGCCAGTATATAGATTGAAAATTGGAACACCAACAACCATGCCACAAGCGAGCAGGATCAATTTGATACAGGACGCGACGTCAATCAATGAATGATCTAGGTTTTGGAATATAAAATGACATTGGCGAACCACTTGCTAATTTACATATTTCTTTTTCTATGTCCATTAACATGAGGCTTGTACTGCATTATGTACAATTGTGATGGACAATTTGTAGAGATTGTTATGCATAATTTTATGTACAGTAAACATCCAAGGTGAATGGTTTGGTGGCTGGCCATTACCAACTTTTACATCTTCATCATTCACATAGTCAATTCTCTACTTTCTCATAGCACATAATGCTTTGCACCTTGGGGGTAATACAAAAAGAAAAATGGTGAACATTGCATTATTAGTTACATGATTGACGGAAAGCTCCCATTTTCTTTTGTAGTAATCCCCCAAGGCGCAAAGAGAAAGTGCCATATTCTTCTTCCTCTGCATGTTCACAAAAAGTTTAGGAATTTTGGTTTAAGAAACTCTGATTTACCTTGTCACAGGCCCCTTAAATCAAACCAGATAAATTATTTAACTTCATGGATCATAATATATTGCCATATTCATACAGGGCGGTTTACAGCACTGGTTGCAGGTTATCATAATTTACTGGATCGATTATTCCCAATCCAGTTTGGGACACAGGCTTTTGAGCCTTGCTCCCAAAAGTGTTCGTTGTGTTGTGTTCACAGGGAGCCCAGCTCATTATCTGTGAAGACCGTCGTTGTTTACTTTGCGAATTTACAGTAAATGTAGTGGCTTTAAAACATCCATCCGTATTTCAAGATTTTTTCATAAATAATAAAACTTTTTGGGTGACACATATGTGTTGTTCTTTTACTACTTTCGATGCTGTGAACGGCGTTTCAGCGCCATTAGAGCGTTTTTTTTTTTCCCGAAAATACCCCTGAGAGAGTAAAAGGAGCAAGGGAGGAAAACTGTTCGAGAATCCGGACTCACTAGCTTTACTTCTCGCCAATTCGAGACACATACCGCGATCGCACATCATTTCGACACAAATAATCCTGAAAGTACAAAGGTAAATTTCCTAAATTATTATTGACTTGATTTGAAAATCTGCATGATTAGCCGACTGAGGCTCTACGAACACGGTGAAGCTTCTCAAAGACGCATTTTAATGCGTTGACAACCAGTGACACAAAGATCGAATAATGTGAAACATGTAACAGTAGCCCCACCAGTGGACCCGTGAGTGTTTTGAACATACTTGTATCTCATCCTAAATTATCACGTCGACGCTGTTGACTATCTCACACACAAATTGTTTTGCCAAAGCACGATACAACCGAGATTCATGGCAATCGGCAGTTCCAAGGCCGTAATAACCCGAGTTTCAGGTTGTGTTCAATCCCAAGTCGATACCGTACACTGTGGCAGCAACGCCACTCGAACAGAGTATAGCGACCGTTTTTTATTTTTTGCCCATTCCTCAGAACGATGAAAAAATTATTTTTATATGATAATTTTGTCCCGTGTCAGCTTGGTCCTGTTTTAGAAGAGGTTATGCCAGAATTTAATATTTTGGCTGTCCGAAGTATCGCAGCCTGCTCATCTGTCACCCGTTTGAAGGTATAACATAACCACAGCTGAGTTCTTCGGATTGTTTGTACCTGAAATGTGTTTGACTTGTCTCATATAATAGATTCACTGAACTGTAAGCTCCCATATTTAACTTTCCAAAGAATCACGCTCTTACCTTTTCCATTCATGATCGATGAATTTTTTAAAAATGACCGACAAGATATAAAAAGTTGCTTTCGATCTCCAGATGTAAGATGTTGTTTTTTTTCCGCCAAAACATACCCTGTTCGCTTTTTCCCTGCGCTCTGTACAAAATTCTTACTTACCAGGGATTAATATATTCAAACAGACCATAGTACTCACGGGTCCACTGGTGGGCGACCTTGTTTTACCTGTTTCACATTCTTCGCATATTTGTGTCCCTGGTCTGGTCCGCACGCATTAAAAT
>JAUJYZ010000521.1:64969-79242 GCA_033675265.1 Actinostola sp. cb2023 | reverse complement strand
AATTACAGTTACATGGACAGTCATGTAGGTATTCACAGACATTTCATATGTATCCTAATTATTAGTTTTTGTTTCCTTGTTTGTTTAATTGTATTTAGAAACAAAAATGGATTATATTCTATTATCGAATTCATGAATAATTAATGAGGGAAATACATAGAATCATAAAGCGTAGCAGACATCTGTAAATCGGATACAGATCAGAATCGTCCTCATTTGCATTCAGCTTTAACCTTGGATTTTATAGCA
This sequence comes from Actinostola sp. cb2023, assembly GCA_033675265.1. Taxonomy (NCBI): domain Eukaryota; kingdom Metazoa; phylum Cnidaria; class Anthozoa; order Actiniaria; family Actinostolidae; genus Actinostola; species Actinostola sp. cb2023. Next base: position 78,993 of record JAUJYZ010000521.1, on the reverse strand, counting down.
AAACATCCACTTAATACATCATTGGATTCGATATACAATATTCTCATATTGCATAATATAGTACTTACAATTTGGTGTAACATATGTAATGTACTGTACCTATAGGTATATTAATTGTTACAAAGAAAATGAAATTAACAATATTGAAATCAAAATAGCATTCAGGTTTGACATTTGATGCCTGGTTTCTTGATATTGGTCATTCTAGCTGTTGTGCTTAAAGCAAGCCTGTGGCCCTGGTAGTTATATACAGTTCCTTATTGTGGTAGCATGACTGCATGCTACTTTATTTTGACCTCTGCATTAGGGATGGGTATATCTCTGAAACATTGCAAACACGTACCGCAATCGGTATTCTGCACGGTTTTCGCTGAATAAACAGATTAGATTCACTGTTATCTTTATAATCTATCCCTGGAAACATTGCAACACGTACAATCTACATGTGTACGTATTCTGCACGGTTTCTCGCTCAATAAGCACATTACATCACATACCTTGGGCCTACATGTTTTGATGCATTAGTCTACGGCGCGCGGGCTCTTGCTCGATCGAGCTTTATTGCCATTGACAATATTTCATTGACAATGGATATATGGTCGAGAGCAAATTAAAATTAGCAACAAAAGGCCTACTCTGGGGTCCAATGTCGCCTAATAACAAACATGACATAGCGAGGTCATGATAGTTTTTTGAGTTCATTTCATTTGACTTTTCAGTTCATTTTTTGATGAGTTTCGAGTTCGTGAAATGAGTCGTACAAAGCCCTTTCGAAAAAACGCTCGAGGAAGATTTAGAGTATGCGTATCTGGTATGTAGTAAGCGTATGCGTTTTTCGATGTGGCTTTGCTTTTCAGTCTCGACTGCCTCGACTGTTTTTGCATGACTTCTGTACATATAGCTTTCCGTATTAGATGTAGTTACATCCTGGTCGTGAGTTCATTATAAATACTCAAGGACATAACTGTACACGTACTATTACAATTAGCAACAAAAGGCCTACTCTGGGGTACAATGTCGCCTAATAACAAACATGACATAGCGAACTAGAATCCTGACCTTTCGATAGCTTCAAGATTTACAGCTGCTTTCAAAACTAAGATTCAAATCTACTTGAGTCCTGTGTGTCGTTTGTCTTCCCTTATCTGCTTCAGGAGTAATCTTGAAACTCGATACGATCAAATACTTCGCATTCTATGACCATGAAAAAAAATAAAAAGAATTTGTATTTTATAACTCAAAGGGCTTCCTTCGGAAGGGCCCGAGTAATAAATATGTATTTATATAATTATATGATTATGAAAAATTAATTTAGTTTATGATTACAGAATTAAACTTTTTTGTTGAATTAGCAATGATATATTGGTTATTATTAAGAATAATTAATAAAATATCCAGGATATTACATGACTAGCTGTGTGGAGATTATAATCCATATCTCCAAGCACATGCATCTTCTTGTAGGCTAAATGTGATCAAAACCTGGTTTCGCCCAATATTTCTGCCATCATCGAAGATTTTTTGAAATTCTAGGAAGGGAACTGGTAAAGAGTGTCGAAGTCGTTAACAAATCGTCAAAATGAATCAGCTTGAACGGACATCGAAAGACCAACTATAATGCGAGATCTGGGGAAATGAAAAGATAAAAGAAAATTTCGTTCCCAGGGCCCACTCATCTCGCTATTTCAAAAGCCATTTTGTAAGCGAGATGAGAGGGCCTGGGGACGAGGTTGAAGAGCGGTTGAAGAAAATCTGCAATCATAGTGATGTGAAAACTCGGTGGATAATGAGATGCATGATTACCATCTATTTGGAACCAGACCTAAGGAACACTGTATTCCCGATCATAGATTTGTATCAGCTGATTGAAACCAAGCAATAAAATACTCGATAATGCAACTTCACGTTGTAATAGCGTTCACTACTGATAATGTGAATCAAAGCGTCAATCAAAGCTAAATTTATGACCAGTGGGTTTTTTATGTTAAAGAAGTCAATTACCCGTATAAAATGTCACAGCAGTGGAGCGAAACAAACCAGAGCGTTCTTCGTCGACCCCAAAAAGCACGCATGCGCCCTGTCGGCCGCTAAGATAATCACCGATGGCTATTAACGTCGAGCTAAAGCCGAAGGAGACATAAAGTCTGGCCAAGAAAGATTACAAAGCACAAACCAATCAGGGAAAGCACCGGAGGTCAAGGGGCCAAAATATAAGTCGGCTCATCTCGTCTAAATCTAAATTTAGATTGAAACAGGACGCTGTAGTAGCGTGAAGTCGGGCTATTAACGTTTTTACTGATATACTGTAAAGTTCGCAGTACTGAAATTGCAAGGAAAGCATGTTCTATCGAGAGCTCGAGTCATGCAACGACGAGCAACCAAAAACTGTTTCAATCGCACTGAAAATCGCACTATAAGATATCTATATTTAGTTCAAATAGGTTACATTTCATTTAGAAGCCCGACTTCACGCTAGAAGAGCGTCTAGTTTCCTTATAAGAAGCAAGGATTGGGCTGCCTGTGCCCCTATCAGGCTTCAAGTGACTGTCAGACCTCCATTTTTGTGATTATAACTGTTCAAGATTTTGATTTTTAAATTTTTGTAGCTAATTTGAAGACTTTTATTTTCTCATAAAAGAATTGTACTGTTGGCCATCATATTTGTTCATCAAGCCCACATTACAGCCGAAGGCAATGAAGACCACTTTATCATCCACAGTGACAATTCCAAGGTTAGATTAGTATTTCTACAGTGATGTATTGAAGTTTGTTAATTAAGTTTAGAGGAATCCAATGGAACCATTAAGAAGCTTAATAATTCTTCAATGAATGTTGTTATCTATGAGCTTATTGGAGACTGCATTGGAATTCATGATCACCATCTAAGAACCCTCTCTTTGATCCTTTCTTCTTGGTAGTTTACAAATCCTGGATCTGCTCCAGAAATAGATATGTGTAATATCAGTAATGGGTGAATGATGGATGGATGGATGGGTGGATGGATGGGATGGATGGATGGATGGATGGATGAATGAATGAATGAATGAATGAATGAATGAATGAATGAATGAATGAATGAATGAATGTAATGAATGAATGAATGAATGAATGAATGAATGAATGGATGGATGGATGGATGGATGGATGGATGGATGGATGGATGGATGGATGGGATGGATGGATGGATGGATGGATGGATGGATGGATGGATGGATGGATGGATGGATGGGATGGATGGATGGATGGATGGATGGATGGATGGATGGATGATGGATGGATGGATGGATGGATGGATGGATGGCTGGATGGATGGATGGATGGATGGAGGGATGGATGGATGGATGGATGGATGGATGGATGGATGGATGGATGGATGGATGATGAATGGAATGGATGGATGGTTGGGGTGGGTGGGTGGGTGGGTGGGTGGATGGATGGATGGATGGATGGATGGATGGATGAATGAATGGATGGATGAATGAATGAATGGATGAATGAATGAATGAATGAATGGATGAATGAATGATTAAGTGTAAATGATAGTACATGTAATGTTTTGGATTTTAAATTGTACAATGTACTGTATTTAGGGTTTTTCATCTGGTGATAACACATCAAAACCTACCCAAAAACTCCTTACCACAGGCAACACTGATATTGATGAAAAAGTTGGTAAGTACTGTACGGGTATGACTAGTCATTCCAGATATACATACCTTTTATTATATAACTGTGACGTAATTATAACAGGATTTTTTTTGTTGAGTTTTTTGAGTTGTGAACAGGGCATTACGGATTTCTACAGGGCATTAACGCCTCTTATTATATGGCAGATCCGTGAGCGGGCAAGATGAGTCGAATCCTGTGATCTGATTGGGCTACCCGAGCGGGCAAGATAGGCCCATCTTGCCCACCCGGGACGACCTGGAATTATCCCTGAAAAAATATTTCACACCTTTCAATGTTTTTCATTTTTACCGACTTAAAAAAGCATAAAAAAAACATTTTTCTCTTTTCTTTTTCCAATTTTTCTCATGTAACGTCAAATGGAAAACGAAAACAAAGAAAATAAATGCCAGTGTAGACGAGTTTCAGAGATTTTGTTTTGCAACAAAAGCCGCAAAAATACACAAAAATCAAAAGAATAGCGATTTGGAAAACCTGGAAGCGTTTTTGTACACAAGAAAATGAAGAAAGAGAGCTTACAAACATTCCTGACGATGAACTGAACTTGTTTCTTTGTAAGTTCTTTAAAAATAATCAATCAAAACAGGGCCATTTTAATAGCTTCAAAGTGGGCTTTTTTCAAATCTTGAATAAATTAAACGAACGCATATGATTTACTTTTCGCTACACGGATCTGCCATATAATAAAGCATTTATTGACCAAGTTTGTTCGGTCAAGGTGGGCTGGATATATTGGTCTCGTTCTGTTTTTGCGTGTTTTATGGACCTCGGCTACGCCTCGGTCCATAAAAAACACGCAAAAATGGAACTCGACCAATATCCAGCCACCTTGACCGAACAAACTTGGTCAATAACTTCTATTATTATATAACTGTGATGTACATTTTATTTTACCAAATTTGGTCATTTTTGAGGGCTGATATATAGACTATATATCAGCCCTCAAAAATGACCAAATTTGGTAAAATTAAATGTACATCCACAGTTATATAATAAAATGTATGTACATGTACTACTGGTATATAACAAATAGTATAGAGCACTTGTACTTCAGTTATAACATTTGTCGAAGGGTTATAATTAAGTATTCCAGAAAAGGCTACATTTAATTTATGACTGTAGTGAGTTGAATCCATAGTTTTATTACCCTGTATATTTTTCTCTAATGCAAATATTGCAGTAGCTTTCAAGGGCCATTTGTTGCCTTGCTTGTTCTTTGATGTATTTACACTACCTGCATTCATGTATGTCAGTATTTGATGAGGTTTCTCTCTTTTAAAGCCCATGGTATGGTTCTGATGAATTCAGATTGATCTCGATGGAGCCATTAAACACTTTACAGGGAATTATTAAGGTTAGTTCTTGTTAATCAATGTGTGTAGTCTACTTAAAGACCATCTGGCACCCATCACACTGACAGCTGTCAGTGGAATGAACTTACCTATGCCATACTTACCAAAAAGGGATGGGTGGGTTTGGTAGCAAAAGTTCAAGCAGAAACAAGTAACACGCTTGCATAGATCCGCGACGATCTATCACAAACATATTATCCTATACATATTACATCAACAATTAAAACTGTCAAGTCGTTTCTACGTAGCCTTTTCGAGTTTCGTTGCACGGTTCCTGGGAAATAAATGCTATGATTTCGATTCATCGTGTCAACTGTTGTTTCTAACAGATCTTCTTCTGAGTGAAGAAGATTTGAATTATTTCTCGAACTTGAAGCCATGTTTATACATAACAGCCTTTCAACGACACCCCAACCTTCGAGAGACCTACTAGTCCACACTGACTTTACATCACGACACAATACACACCATCCTCCAACCTGAAATTGGAATCGGCACATAACAACCCCAAGCCACCCTCAAGTCAAGTACATTACATTGAAACTCGATCCCTTCGCACACCACTACCACCATAGAGAACGACTTCGCCACCACCCTGGAGGATCCACAGCTAAAACGCCACTCCATACTATGGCTTCAACAAAACCCACCTACCACACTAGAACCACTACCACCACAGATCATCAGGCCAACACCGTGAACCTGCCCTCACAGCCATTAACAGTGTGATCAAAACACCACTCCAAGCAAAGCAAGACAAAACAGAACATTCTGATTGGCTAAGAGCCTCTTGTAGAGTTCAAATTAAACGATTCATTTGCACTCTACTGCAGAGTGCAAATGAATCGTTAATTTTGCACTCTACTGAAATATTTTCAGTTATATGATTAATAAGTAATCATAAGAGATACTCTTTCAATTAATGATTAACACCACTCGAGATGTTTGGAAATTGGTCCAAATAGCACTCGCCTAATGTCTCATGCAATTTTAAGGAAAAATTTTCAAACATCACTTGTGGTGTTTAATCATTAATTTGCACTTGTTCTCATTTGATTACCTATACTAACATGTACTGAGATTTGTATTAATTATGCGACAGATTTTAATTGGACGACTTGACAATAAACGGCTATAATCTTCTCTGAATATTTTTGTTTAGCTTACCATGAATTTGAATAAATTACATTTTCTGAGAATATGTTATTGCATCATTTTTGTGACTATTAAATCAATAATCGCTAAACTGTTACGTTATTAATTAACATTAAAAATTTAATAATAATTTTTTATTATTATTTAATTATTTAATTTAATTATGCATGTAAAAAAAATGTAGACCATAATAGTCTAGATGACACAGGGTGTAAATGTAGTGTTCGAGTCCAGTTTATTAAATGTAAGCTTTATAGGATTACAAGTTGATAAAGAGTGTGTTAAATAATCTGGAGTGTTGTTGTTGTTGAGCCATGTTTCCTCGACAATAGGCTTTTCAACGCTTTTCAAAATGTACTGTAGGTATTAAGTTAAGTTTAAGACTTATTTGTGTCTGCTTTTAAGTTAAGTTTAAGACTTATTATTTGAACCCTGCCAGCAAATTTGATTGTGTTTTAATAAACATGTGGAACATTAGATGTACAACAACAACAACATACCTGGTCAATTGAATCACTTTTCCTCTTCACCATCTGCCATAATCTCAACTCAATTTGTAAGCGTAAAATAAAGTTCTAATGGAGTGAAATCTATAATACTATCAAAAGCAACCTTGGCAACACGCTAGAGCTTCACAACTAGGTCCCAGTCTCCCGCAAAAGTCAAAAGTCATGGCGACTTTCGCTAAAAAAAGTCGACTATAAGTTTGACTTATAACTCGTCCGCTGAAAAAGTTTGAGTTATAATTAACTCGACTTTTGGTTATAGAAAAAGACAGTAGGACATGGCCCTTCAGGGGCTCCGTAGATAGGTGCTGTCCTAGAAGGCCAGCTTTAGTTCTCACCATAAACTCTTGAAAACTGTCAACTTGTACTTTGGTCCTGTCTTTTCATGAGTTGAAATCTTCCTGAAAATTACAGATATAATGATAATAAATCAAATTGATCAGTATAATGGCAACATTAAGTTCTTTTCATAAAACAACAACGTATAAATACCCAGTAGTTTTCCTCTTTTAGTGCTCTCTCACCTTGACCCAATATTTTAACTTCTCTGCTGCAGGTGACAGTAATTACTGGAAAAACCCCATTACTAAAGCTAAAAACTAGGGGCAAGCCCGTATAAAACTGATGAATTGATCGTCTCTGGTAACTTTTTTTGATAAACAATTCACGAAAGTAAACTTTCTTTGTCATGCAGTTTCGCACAATATTCGTTTCTTTCGTTTTCCAGAGCTTTCAAATCATGTAGTGTAAAAATATATTTGAGTTCCCACTTAATTATCAGAAGTCGAGTAACTGTGATCTGTGAATTGAGTCGTTGGCCATGTCGTCGCTGCTTTCATCTAATGATTCCAGAACCAGTTCCATAATCTCCTCTGATGATTCCAGAAACTACCATAATCTCCTCCATTTCAATTGGCTCCACTTTCATTGTCTCTTTCTTTATTTTTTTTGGGCAGTTTCTACAATTGGCGACAAATAGATGACACTCTTAGATACTAAATTTGTCTTTAAGGTGACTCCAACATAATTGCGAGTGCATTCTGTGATTTTTAAACTCGCTCGTATCGCGTCAAATACACTCGGATATTTCTGCATTTTAACACAGTTAATAACTCAAACATGTAGCCCTTTTTAAGGATGTATTCAAAAATTTTATTTTTCAGTCGCGTTTGCCGTTACGGGCCGATTTTCTAAAACAGTGGTTTTTCATAATATTGTCCTCATGTTCGCTCAAAAATCGTACGATTTGTACGAAACTTCAGATTCTTGTTAAATAGATTGTCATAATTTTGTCTGTTTTTTTTTTTTTTTTTTTTTTTTTTTTGTTTTTTTCCTTTTTTTTTTTTGTCTGCCGGGTTTAAAAAAAATCTCTCGACTGCAAGTTGCGCGGCCTCAAAAAACTGACCATAAAAATAATGCCGCGCAACTTGCAGTCGAGAGATTTTTTTAAAACCCGGCAGACAAAATTATGACAATCTATTTAACAAGAATCTGAAGTTTCGTACAAATCGTACGATTTTTGAGCGAACAGGAGGACAATATTATGAAAAACCACTGTTAGAAAAAGTTTTGAAAATGGATATCATCAGTGATAGATACTGAACTCGTACGCGCGTCGCGATAATCCAGAATGGTTGAATCGAACACATGGAGGAACTTCTTTCCTTGTTTCGGGCCACCGTTTTTTGATGAATGTTCTTAGTTTTAGTAGCTCTTCATTTGTTTTCGTTGGTGGCACCTCGTGCACTATTGAGTGGGTAGTTCCTTGTTTAGAATACATTGCTGCTACAATAAAGGTATTCTTTTATAACACAATTTCAGCAATAAACTGTGTACATTCTTCAAGTCTGCTTCTCATCTATCACAGGGTTGGCCACCTAAGCACCAAGCAACCCTGTATACCCTACACACCTGAACCACCCAATCAATCAAGACTGTCAACCAATATATCGTCAGGTAACAATGGTGGGCTATCACATCTTACTTCACATGCCATGGCAAGTGTATCAGATATCCACAGCAGCTCTTTAGACAGTAGTAGAGAAGACGTTGTTCTCAATGGTTGGTTTAATAGTTTTTCAGTGGAAACCCTTGAAACTGTCTATAGAATTAGCTAAAAATATTCAGGTAAATGTCTTTAAAGGAAACACAGTCTCCGATTATAATTTATCACTAAGGGATACAGCATTATGATGTCACCAGTATTGTCTAAAGCCCTTGACAAGTGTGTTCCTTTTCACAGGGTAGAAAAATTTTTAAATATTAGAGTGTGCCATCAGTGCTATCTAAAATGGATTTCATAAAGAGAGGGTATGTCATAATGTTAAATTATTAACCTCATTATTGTTTGGCGCTTTCCATCAATGTGACAATAAATGTGATTTCATTATCGTTCTAGATGGAAAATGCTAAATGACGAAGAATCTAACGATGAAGGTAACAACATTAACACTAACTTGAATCTACCAAACCATAGAAATATAAATCTTTCCAAGGTTTTAACACTATTTCTGAACTTACTAGCATTCTAGCCCTTGCTGTTTATACCCATTCTGAGCTGGTGTTGTGACTGTGCAAATTCCTTTTACAGTACTGATTGTTCAAAATCAAAACAACAAGTTTTCAGGTTTCACATTTACAAGGTTCATTGTTCTAAAAAGTAAACAATAATAGAAAAGTGTGTTTGTTTATATTAAAATGTTTCATCTTCACAGATTGTTTCGTTACATTTACAAGTACAAGAACTAAAACTGGAGCCCAAGGATGATGAAGCAAGTGACATTTGTACAGATTACTAGTCTTTCTTAAACACAAAATAAGCAGAGACAATGTAGGAGTTAACTTGTGTTTTTTATTATTATTTCAGGATTCATGGTTCAGTATTGATTGGAGAGCCTTTTGATGCTAGGCCATACACATCAAACTACACCAAGATAAACTGAAACTATTTGCTGTAAAAAACTGTCTAATTTGTGATATTGAAGTGATGTTTTCCAGCTGTTTATTAAAAACTTTATACCGGTAAATAAAATTGTGTCGTTTATAGACATTTATCAGAGAGAACAGAGATCACACTGGTGAAAAAAGGACCTGAAATCAACACTTTGGTTAAACTTCTAGAGTTTTCATCCAATCAAAATGAAACTTGGCAACATGACAGTACATGGGAAGACAACAAATCGTATGGTTTTTGTTTTTTTTATTTTTAATTGATTTTTAGTGGGAAAATGACGTCATGAAATTTTGAAATTCGAAAATCTGCCATTTTTGTTACTAAAAATAGCACAAAATGGCAGAAAATTTCAAAATTCCCCCCAAAAATTCATATCTTTGGATTCAATGATGATAACTGAGATATTGTTTCCAGTTATATCTCTCATTTTACATGTCTTTCGAATGCAAATTGATCAAATTAGTATATTTGTGAATTTCAAAATGTTTTGGCATGTTCATGACGTCCCATTTTCCCGCCAAAATCAAAAACATCCCAAATATGGATGTACGACTGGGGATTGTCGAGATTATGTTTCATTGTAATATTGTTTCAGTCCAAAGTTTCTAATATTTTACAAATAATTATCTGACCATAAATTATTTAATGGGGGCACGTTTTATTAATTTACTTACGCCTCGGCGAAATGAAAAAAGCTTCTACAATGTACATGTATATACTCTGGTATTTACATATCTGCAGATGTGAGCAGTATATAGACATACACCTATTCCAATTAACGTTGAAAACGGTCGATCGTGTTTCTGTTTATCGGTAAAGTTTTTATCTATTCTGTGAACATTAGAGGACCCTTTGACAAGTGTATAAGCCTTCCACTATTCTGTAAACATTAGAGGACCATTGACAAGTGTATAAGCTACCACTAGTCTGCAAACATTAGAGGACCCATTTGACAAGTCTTATTAAGCTACCCACTATTCTGTGAACATTAGAGGACCATTTAACAAGTGTATAAGCTACCACTATTCTGTAAACATTAGAGGACCATTTGACAAGTGTATAAGCTACCACTCTTCTGCAAACAATTAGAGGACCATTTGACAAGTGTATAAGCTACCACTAGTCTGTCAAACATTAGAGGACCATTTGACAAGGTGTATAAGCTACCGCTATTCTGCAAACATTAGAGGACCATTTGACAAGTGTATAAGCTACCACTATTCTGCAAACATTAGAGGACCATTTTGATAAGTGTATATAGCAACCCCTATTCTGCAAAACATTAGAGGACCATTTGACAAGTGTAGAAGCTACCCTATTCACATTCACCCAACACTCTTATGCGCACCTTATTCAGTATTACGTACTAACAATATATCCATCGGCTGACCGACAAGATTGGCTACTTGTACATTTACTCACACTCTTATGCGCACCTTATTCAGTATTACTAACCAATATATACATCGCTGACCGACAAGATGGCTACTGTTACATTTACTCACACTCTTATGCGCACCCTTATACTAGACCCTCACATCTCTACACTTAACCAACTAGACCATCACATCTCTACACTAACCACTAGACCATCACATCTCTACACTAACCACTAAGACCATCACATCTCTACACTAACCACTAGACCATCACATCTCTACACTAACCACTAGACCATCACATCTCTACACTAACCACTAGACCATCACATCTCTACACTAACCACTAGACCATGATACCGTGACGACGAAACTTTGTAATTCAAACCGCAGAGTCAGGGAAAGCCCACTGGAAGAACAGTGAAATAAGTGATGAACAACTCAAAACAACTGACCATCCGAGGACGTATTTTATGTGGGCACTGGAGAGACCTGATGAAGTTGTGGACTATGCTACAATGTATGTGCTGTGTGTGAAAGGACTATTTTATCACTGTACTAAGGACTCTGAAGACGAGGGCAGAATTGCTGATGACCCTTGCTCTTGTAGCGGACCTTTGAAATCTTGTCTTCCTCGGTGGGGTTGCTTGGCCGTTCTTTCTATATTTCTGCACGTGTTTGTGGTGCTACTTACCCATAGCGGGTTGTCGGAAGGCAGTGTCCTTGCGTTTCGTGTAAAAAAAGAGAAAGCAGAGAAAAGTAAATCCATATAAAAGGAAAGAGAACTTTGACTTCATAAGTCAGACCAAACAATAATTCCTAATGGTAATTTTTTATAAAATCATCAATTGATAATTGGTTTACTTTATTGGCAATTTAATAAGGTACTAATTACAATATGTTAAGGTCTAGTTTACCAGTTTACATTTAGTTTATTATGTGAATGTTGTTGGAAGAACGGAGTTGTGTTTTTGCTCGGCCGTTCGTTGGTTATTCTTTGCCGTCAGTCTAAATTGAATGTTGTAATTTCCTTGACACATATCATTGTCTAAATCACTTTATATTTATCAAACCAACTGCTAAAAGATCGGGACTATATTGACATAGGCTGTTGATTGATCTATGGGGGCGACCAAAGAAAAAGAATTTTATTAGCGCTTCTTTACAAAAAGAAAATTGCTTAATCTTTTGTCCGTATATTGATTATATTTTTCACAAACTGTTAGAATCCTTCGGTATTGAATACGGACGTCAAGTAGGCCAATGTTAATGGCGCATAGAAAAAAACTGTAAATAGATATTTTTTATAAGAAATGTTTAAAAGTTATACCAGGATGTAATTTATATCAGGGAATAATCACTAATATATTTATAAGGGGGACTAATCAGAAAATAACATGTTATACAACAAATGAATCTTTGATTTTATTAAAGAAGTCAAATAATGTTAAGTTACTTCATTACAGCAATGTAAACAATATTTTAGAGGGACTATATGACGCCTGGAATAGAATTAAAATTCTTTATACATTGGAGTTGAGAGTTCCTTCTTTCATCAGAGCAACTAGTTAATTTAACGTTTTTATTGTTTACAAACACGTGCAAACAAGCGAGACGAACCTTTTTTTCTGAAAAGAACAACCCTCAAATTTGATAAGATCTAAATGAACTCTAGGGTTCCAACTCTGACAAGGGTGGGAGAATCGCGACTTTAGATTTCAGCTCCTAAAAACTTAACACTTTTTCATTCGGCAGAGTGCGTGCTGATTATTACTTATTCCGGACTTCTGAGATGCGGAAATGGAGGGACTAAAGATCAGTCGGCCCACTTCAAAGTTCGCCGACTAGCATCTCTATAAAGATTCAAAACAGCGTGACGCAGTCACCAAATGATATCCTTGTTTTCCTGATTTATATTATTTTTCAAGGTTGGAATAATAGATATAACACACGATCTATCATTGTACACTGAAACAACAGTCCATGGGTAGAAACGCACAATGTTCACCTGAATAATGGACAATACTAAACGTAATTCCTTCAGCTGTAACTGAACACGCAAACCACTTTACTGTTAGACCCACGTGACTGTCCCCACTAACCCGGCCCGGACACTCGGGTACGGCAAAGAGTCATGATATGTTTTGGCTTAGGGTTTATTCCACAAACATCTAACCTCTTTTACCCCTTCATAGTACAATATTTTCCATGGGCCTTTTCAAGGTGTGCAAGGCTATTCCTGGTTATATCCAAGTGACGCAAGGCTAATTCCTGGTTGCTATCGAGTGACGCAAGGCTATGCTGGTTATATCAAGTGACGCAAGGCCTATTCCTGGTTTATATCAAGGATCAAGGCTAATGCTGGTTATATCAATTGACGCAAGGCTAATTCCTGGTTATCAAGTGACGCAAGGCTAATTCCTTGTTATAGCGCGTGGAACGCAAGTCTTATTCCTTGTTATATCGAGTGACGCAAGGCTTAATTCCTTGTTATATCAAGTGATGCAAGGCTAATGCTGGTTATATCAAGGTGAGCAAGGCTAATTCTGGTTATATCAGTTACGACAAAGGAATCCAATTAACCAAACAACAATCTAATTGTATAATATGCTATATGTTTACTAGGAATCCAATACACCACAACAAATTCTAATTGTATCATAGCTATATGTTCACTAGAAATCCAATCACCAACACAATTCTATTGTAATAATATGCGATATGTTTACTAGGAAATCCAATACACCAAACACAATTCTAATTGTATAATATAAGTGGTCCATGACATTACTTCAGTATGCCGATACAGCAAAGAGCGATGGATAGAAATTATGACTGGACGACTTTTTAGCCAAACATGGTCGTGCACAGCTCTCTTCTGTATATACCACACAAAATTAATAAGTCTAATTGTATGGCTATATGTTTACTAGGAATCCATCCAATTCACCAAACAAGACAAATTCTAAGTGTATAATTGCTATATGTTTAC
>JAUJYZ010000521.1:37661-57736 GCA_033675265.1 Actinostola sp. cb2023 | reverse complement strand
TTTTTAATTTTTATTAAAAGGGGGGACCGTATTAAGTTTTTAATTTTTATAAAAGGGGGGACCGTATTAAGTTTTTAATTTTTATTAAAAGGGGGGGACCGTATTAAGTTTTTTAATTTTTTTATTTTTATTAAAGGGGGGACCGTATTAAGTTTTTAATTTTTATTAAAAGGGGGGACCGTATTAAGTTTTTAATTTTTATTAAAAGGGGAGACCGTATTAAGTTTTTAATTTTTATTAAAAGGGGGGACCGTATTAAGTTTTTAATTTTTATTAAAAGGGGGGACCGTATTAAGTTTTTAATTTTTATTAAAAGGGGGGAAGGGGGGACCGTATTAAGTTTTTATTTTTTATTGAAAAGGGGGACCGTATTAAGTTTTTAATTTTTATTGAAAAGGGGGGACCGTATTAAGTTTTTAATTTTTATTAAAAGGGGGGACCGTATTAAGTTTTTTATTTTTATTAAAAGGGGGGACCGTATTAAGTTTTTTATTTTTATTAAAAAAAGGGGGACCGTATTAAGTTTTTTATTTTTATTAAAAGGGGGGACCGTATTAAGTTTTTTATTTTTATTGAAAAGGGGGGACCGTATTAAGTTTTTTATTTTTATTTAAAAGGGAGGACCGTATTAAGTTTTTTATTTTTATTGAAAAGGGGGGACCGTATTAAGTTTTTTATTTTTATTGAAAAGGGGGGACCGTATTAAGTTTTTAATTTTTATTAAAAGGGGGGACCGTATTAAGTTTTTAATTTTTATTAAAAGGGGAGACCGTATTAAGTTTTTAATTTTTATTAAAAGGGGGGACCGTATTAAGTTTTTAATTTTTATTGAAAAGGGGGGACCGTATTAAGTTTTTAATTTTTATTGAAAAGGGGGGACCGTATTAAGTTTTTAATTTTTATTAAAAGGGGGGACCGTATTAAGTTTTTTATTTTTATTAAAAGGGGGGACCGTATTAAGTTTTTAATTTTTATTAAAAGGGGGGACCGTATTAAGTTTTTAATTTTTATTAAAAGGGGGGACCGTATTAAGTTTTTAATTTTTATTAAAAGGGGGACCGTATTAAGTTTTTAATTTTTATTAAAAGGGGGGACCGTATTAAGTTTTTAATTTTTATTAAAAGGGGGGACCGTATTAAGTTTTTAAGTTTTATTAAAAGGGGGGACCGTATTAAGTTTTTAATTTTTATTGAAAAGGGGGGACCGTATTAAGTTTTTTATTTTTATTTAAAAGGGGGGACCGTATTAAGTTTTTAATTTTTATTAAAAGGGGGGACCGTATTAAGTTTTTAATTTTTATTGAAAAGGGGGGACCGTATTAAGTTTTTAATTTTTATTGAAAAGGGGGGACCGTATTAGGTTTTTAATTTTTATTAAAAGGGGGGACCGTATTAAGTTTTTAATTTTTATTAAAAGGGGGGACCGTATTAAGTTTTTAATTTTTATTAAAAGGGGAGACCGTATTAAGTTTTTAATTTTTATTAAAAGGGGGGACCGTATTAAGTTTTTAATTTTTATTGAAAAGGGGGGACCGTATTAAGTTTTTAATTTTTATTGAAAAGGGGGGACCGTATTAAGTTTTTAATTTTTATTAAAAGGGGGGACCGTATTAAGTTTTTTATTTTTATTAAAAGGGGGGACCGTATATAAGTTTTTAATTTTTATTAAAAGGGGGGACCGTATTAAGTTTTTAATTTTTATTAAAAGGGGGGACCGTATTAAGTTTTTAATTTTTATTAAAAGGGGGACCGTATTAAGTTTTTAATTTTTATTAAAAGGGGGGACCGTATTAAGTTTTTAATTTTTATTAAAAGGGGGGACCGTATTAAGTTTTTAAGTTTTATTAAAAGGGGGGACCGTATTAAGTTTTTAATTTTTATTGAAAAGGGGGGACCGTATTAAGTTTTTTATTTTTATTTAAAAGGGGGGACCGTATTAAGTTTTTAATTTTTATTGAAAAGGGGGGACCGTATTAAGTTTTTTATTTTTATTGAAAAGGGGGGACCGTATTAAGTTTTTAATTTTTATTAAAAGGGGGGACCGTATTAAGTTTTTAAGTTTTATTAAAAGGGGGGACCGTATTAAGTTTTTAATTTTTATTAAAAGGGGGGACCGTATTAAGTTTTTAATTTTTATTGAAAAGGGGGGACCGTATTAAGTTTTTAATTTTTATTGAAAAGGGGGGACCGTATTAGGTTTTTAATTTTTATTAAAAGGGGGGACCGTATTAAGTTTTTAATTTTTATTGAAAAGGGGGGACCGTATTAAGTTTTTAATTTTTATTGAAAAGGGGGGACCGTATTAAGTTTTTAATTTTTATTAAAAGGGGGGACCGTATTAAGTTTTTTATTTTTATTAAAAGGGGGGACCCGTATTAAGTTTTTAATTTTTATTGAAAAGGGGGGACCGTATTAAGTTTTTAATTTTTATTAAAAGGGGGGACCGTATTAAGTTTTTTATTTTTATTAAAAGGGGGGACCGTATTAAGTTTTTTTTTTTTTATTAAAAGGGGGGACCGTATTAAGTTTTTTATTTTTATTAAAAGGGGGGACCGTATTAAGTTTTTTATTTTTATTAAAAGGGGGGACCGTATTAAGTTTTTTATTTTTATTAAAAGGGGGGACCGTATTAAGTTTTTTATTTTTATTAAAAGGGGGGACCGTATTAAGTTTTTAATTTTTATTAAAAGGGGGGACCGTATTAAGTTTTTAATTTTTATTAAAAGGGGAGGGTCCAGATATCGGGATATGAATTCACCATAAGATGAGTATGTGGTTGGAAGAAACGGGGTGGGGTGTTTGAGCAAGTCGAAGACGATGGCAACCGTTTAATTCCATCGGCCTCTGTGGTGCTGCTGGCGATCCTGTTGTAAATCGTAGAACCATCACATGATCTACTGTCACGTGACCAAGTAGCATAGTGACAAAAAAGTCGCAAAAAAGTCGCAAAAAAGTCGCAAAAAAGTCGCATCAGTGCATTTCAAAAAATGGTGTGTGATGGCCCTGACGGGCCACCGTACCAATCACAAACCTAGATCAAACTGACATTGATATAATGATAGACAATTAGTGCGTCACTATAAAGGTGACCGCACCACAACTTGTAATTAGTCATAGCCAGCCAGAGCTTGATTAAACAACGATACCAACGCCTGCCTAGAGCCTCCCTTAACAAACCAATACGAGAGGTATCAATACCAAGAGCGTTAAACTTACACAATAGTACCTCCCTAGCTCTAGATTATGATAACTGCGAACCTGCACGCAAAATTGAATCTCAAAAAAACCGCAAAACCTACTAAACACAGAGTAACATCACGAATCCGACGAACCTGCGAAGCGCGAGACTAAACGATCAAGATGCTCAGGTAAAATGGTCAATCCTTGTCGGGGAACATGCGATTTACGCGCATCCAGACGTTTACAACCTAAGAGTACTGCTTTAAGGAAACTACTATCACAGGGTTTAGACAAACCGCAGGATCTATGAAAAAAGGCAATAGCATAGTAAGCTGACTGGATCGTGCTAAAACAAAAACCAGATTGAAGTAAATTAACCAAATAAAGGGCAATGCAAGTGTCGTCGGCGGGAAAATAATTAACCTCGCTGGACTGGGTACACCACAGCTTCCATTTCTTGAAGAGAGAGAAATAGGATTTAGCAATAGAGCTTACAAGAACGGTAGCCAAGCCAGGCGCCATGCATGGACTTGAGGACGGGACTTGAAACCTGCAAAAAACGCCTTGTAAAGGAAACAAAAACAAATAAGAAACAAATTAACATCTACACTGATAAGAAACATCAGAAAACTACAAAGCATTGAGAGTTATGGAAAACCCATGGCTATAAAGCTCTGGCTATATGAGAACCTTTATCAATGTAGCTAAATAATAGCCAAATCGGAGACTATGAGACATGAACGGTTACTTGAAACCCTGGCTATGAAGCTCTGACTATGAAGTCCTGACCAATACCAAATGTTAACCCAAATAGGAAGCTATAGCTATGAGAACCAATGTAGCTAAATAATAGCCAAATCGGAGGCTATGAGACATGAACGGTTATGAAACCCTGGCTATGAAGCTCTGACTATGAAGTCCTGACCAATACCAAATGTTAACCCAAATAGGAGGCTATAAAGCGTAATGGGGTATATGACACCCTGGCTGTGAAGCCATTAACAATGCATCTAACTATTATATGAAGCATCTAAAATAACCACCAAAACTGGGGATTTGAAAAGACCATCAGAGAAAATGGTATTTACACCATGAGGTGAAGGACCAAATATGTGGGCCGGATCACAAAACTCCAAAACACGCATGACCGAAAATCTGGGTCCATTACTGGGAACTCCAAGAAGGGCCAGAAAACAGCTGACTTCCACAAAGGAACGATCAGGGTACCACGAGCACGACACTGCTCTAAGTGTAAAACTGTTCGTGGCACTAAGTACAATGGAGGAACTAGCCAATTATTGTCATTGGACCAATTAAAACTGAAATCATCGACACCTTGTGTACCGGGACACCAAAACTTAGAATAAAATCTAGTACACTTAGCCGTTACATGCGAAGCAAAACAATCAAGAGTGAACGGTCCAAACGATGCATTAATGTGGTTGTAAAATTCAACCGAAACACTCCAATCATCGTAATCGATAACACGACTAAGAGAATCTACGTACTCGTTAAGACTTCTAGGGATCCATTCTACTTCAAGAGTTACATTGTGGGTCAAACAAAACCGAAAAATGTCCAGAGCTAAACAATGTAAACGGAGGGAGGTGCTACCTTTACGACAAATGATGGCGACATTACGATTATCGGTGAAGAACTTCACCACCTTTCCCTTTATATCAGAACTGAATGATTTAAGACCGTATATAATTCCTAGCAACTCGCGACCGTTACTATCCATCTGTACCTCCGTGGTAGGAAAAAGTTATAAAATATAATTCAAAACTCCGTCTGATCTACAAATAACGCATGTCCACCACATGCGTGAGCACTGGCATCGGAGTGAATAATAACCACAGGAGTATCATAGGAGTATCACACAGGAGTATCAAAGAAACCTATTATTGAGACTAGTCACATTATTGCTCCAAAAACCGGTTGAAAATAACAGAAATTGTTAAGATCTAAAACGGTATCCCAATGATCTCTAAAAATAACAGCAGACTGAGGGAATCTAGACATCAACAAAGCAACATTGCCAACAACGGGAGAAAGCGATATGATTTTACCGACAATCGAAGCGATACAACGGGGTGAGACGAACGGTAAAACTGGATTTGAAATTATCAAGTGCGGCCAGAAGATTATCGGGCCTAGACTGGGGAATGGAAATCGAACATTCGGCAAGATTCCATGAGAGACCAATCCACTCGATGGTCTGTACAGGATCCCAGGTGAAGACTTTTGTAAATTCGGAACAACGCCTGCATTGATAAGATCATTGCGGACAGCTGAAGAAACCGAGCGAGCTATCTGAAAATCGCTTTCACAAGATATGCCATATAGTACAAGATGAAAACCTTGCGAACGCCAATGACTGACCAAAGGTCTGAAAAACTTAGTAAATAAATACGGCGCCGAAGAAAGATCGAACGGGAGGACCGTGAAGCAAAAATACCTATTCAAATTGGAATGGAAAGGCCATTGAAAACCTAAATATTGTTGGTGAGTGTTGCAGATATCAACATGATGGTATCCGGATTTCATGTCAAACTTAAACATGAAACCATCGGGCACAACAAAATTAAGGAAAGTTTTCCAATCTTCCATACAAAACTTGGGTTTAGGGACGCACTTATTGACATGACGTAAATCTAAAATAAGCCTAGGTAATAATTGAGAGTTAAACGACACAGATAAAGGGTTGATTACCGTGGGGGAAACAAAAACTTCAACAATTAAGCCTAAATGAAGTAAATCTGAAATGGCCTGGGAAACAAAGGAACTATTGTCCCTAGCGGACTTATTATTAGGCAGTAAAATGCCGGTGGACAAAACAGAAAACGGAATAACATAACCAGATCTAATGGTACTCAAGACCCGCTGGGGAGCAGAAATACTAACCCAAAAATCAATGTGAGCTTTCAATCGGCCTTTAACAATAGGTAAAGATTTACCTAATTCATAATCATGTAAATTATCGAGGTAAAAGCTAACTAAATCTGTACTAGCAATGTCAGAAGTACACTTAACTTCGAGCAAACAGTCGAACTCCTCCAGAGGGGTTTTGAAAACCACGGCAGGTGCAGAGCGGCTTTGGAGTTCTGTCTCAATGCTTCCTTTTCAGCCTGACGAATCTTCTTGTCGTCGTCAGGATCAAGGGCCACGGCAGAAGCCTCGTAGTGCTTGACGGTATTAAAGCCAACCGGCCTCAGAGGAGTCTGCGATTCTAATCTTGCGATTACGTTCGTCGATCAGAGAAGGGGCCTCGTTTGACAACTCCTTGGTGGTATTGTTATCTTCAGAATTAATAGCAGCAATTAGCCTTCTCCAAGATGCCTTTGACTGAGACGTTGAACTTGAAGTTTCTTTCGTTACCGGGATGAGTGAACTTTATATCTGAATCTGCTTTCAGTTGTTTAGAGATACACAAAGCACTTTCGGCAGTACGAGTTGTAACCACGAACTGACCAGCTAATTGAGATTTGTGGTCGTCTAATTGCTCGAGTAAAAACGGGCGAAAACTATCCACATCAGCCTTCGTCACGCTGTCTCCCATCAAGCAAGCAAACTATAAGGGACTGGCAGAAACGTATAACAACAGAACTACTGACTGAAATTGGTCCCATGGGGGACACGCCGCATAGCGGCGGGCATGCCTTAACAACAACATGAAAAACATAAGTCATGCAAAATGAATCGAGCCAGTCGAGTTATTTTCAGTAACTCACGATGGATGTTTATTTTATTCCACGTTTGAAAAATTCAGTACGATTACAGTTGTGTGATCCTTGTGTGAGTCATACATCTATTACGCGACCTAATTTTAGAACCGCCGCGTAGCGCTATTTAGAACAGAATTTCCACGCTCAAAACAGGTCAGTGAACGGAAAAAATATAATCGAAATCAAAACGTCCTTAGATTTTAGGGATCTATTACGACAGAAAGCTATATGTACAGAAGTCATGCAAACAATCGAACCAGTCGAGTTATTTTCAGTAATCACGATGGATGTTTATTTTATTCCAACGTTTGAAAAATTCAGTACGATTACAGTTGTGTGATCCTTGTGTGAGTCATACATCTATTACGCGACCTAATTTTAGAACCGCCGCGTAGCGCTATTTATAACAGAATTTCCACGCTTTTTATTTTTTATAAATCAAGTTGTAGTTTAATGTAACACTGCATGATTAAAAACCTTCATTCGAAGGTCTTGGTCTTGTTTTTATGTACACAATAAGAATCAAAGGGGGTGGTACTCTTCAGGGATTGTTTACTGATCACCAATGCAACACCATCCTCGGGAACCCAGGGGTATATTCTGTCGCTCGTTACTCGCTCCCAGAGAAATACCCCTGGGAACGAAGTCTGTTGGAACTTGTTCCGGAAGTCAAAATTCAAAATGGCGGCTGTCCTATTCAAACCAGAAATACTTGATACTGATTGGTCGACCATATAAGGTCGACCAATCAGAAACGAGAGTAATTTTGACTTCCGGAACAAGTTCCAACAGACTTCGTTCCCAGGGGTATTTCTCTGGGAGCGAGTAACGAGCGACAGAATATACCCCTGGGTTCCCGAGGATGATGCAACACGCGCCCTGGTCACTTACTAATTATAATGGCGCTTATTAATATATATGTATGTATTCAGGGATTGTTTACTGATCACCAGTACAACACGCGCCCTGGTCACTTACTAATTATAATGGCGCTTATTAATATATATGTATTTATTCAGGGATTGTTTACTGATCACCAGTACAACACGCGTACGCGCCCTGGTCACTTACTAATTATAATGGCGCTTATTAATATATATGTATTTCTTCAGGGAAATCTTAAATCTTAAATTTTTGATTTTTAATCGATAATTCCTTTCTGATATCGATTTCGAGATAAATCGAACAAGATCTTTCAATGTATAGGCAGATTGGTCGAGCTTTGTCACATCATACCGTAGTCTGAATCAACTGGATGTTTCAAAGATACGAAGTTCGGCTTTCCTCTGCGATAACGAAGAAACCAAAGACCATGAATAGAGTGCAAACCATATGTCCGTGAAACAGTACAAACTAATTAGTACTAAATAGCACCAATGAAACAATAGAAAACAATAGAGAAAACACTATTTAGTACTATTTAGTAATAGTACTATTTCACGGACATATGGTTTGCACTCTATGAACCTCAACTGCACGTTCCAAGTACGTGCTACGGAAATACGATTCGGGGACCGTATTAAGTTTTTAATTTTTATTGAAAAGGGGGGACCGTATTAAGTTTTTAATTTTTATTAAGAGGGGACCGTATTAAGTTTTTAATTTTTATTAAAAGGGGGGACCGTATTAAGTTTTTAATTTTTATTGAAAAGGGGGGACCGTATTAAGTTTTTAATTTTTATTGAAAGGGGGGACCGTATTAAGTTTTTAATTTTTATTGAAAGGGGGGACCGTATTAAGTTTTTAATTTTTATTAAAAAAGGGGGGACCGTATTAAGTTTTTAATTTTTATTGAAAAGGGGGGACCGTATTAAGTTTTTAATTTTTATTAAGAGGGGACCGTATTAAGTTTTTAATTTTTATTGAAAAGGGGGGACCGTATTAAGTTTTTAATTTTTATTAAAAGGGGGGACCGTATTAAGTTTTTAATTTTTATTGAAAAGGGGGGACCGTATTAAGTTTTTAATTTTTATTGAAAAGGGGGGACCGTATTAAGTTTTTAATTTTTATTGAAAAGGGGGGACCGTATTAAGTTTTTAATTTTTATTAAGAGGGGACCGTATTAAGTTTTTAATTTTTATTAAAAGGGGGGACCGTATTAAGTTTTTAATTTTTATTGAAAAGGGGGGACCGTATTAAGTTTTTAATTTTTATTAAAAGGGGGGACCGTATTAAGTTTTTAATTTTTATTGAAAAGGGGGGACCGTATTAAGTTTTTAATTTTTATTAAAAGGGGGGACCGTATTAAGTTTTTAATTTTTATTGAAAAGGGGGGACCGTATTAAGTTTTTAATTTTTATTGAAAAGGGGGGACCGTATTAAGTTTTTAATTTTTATTGAAAAGGGGGGACCGTATTAAGTTTTTAATTTTTATTAAGAGGGGACCGTATTAAGTTTTTAATTTTTATTAAAAGGGGGGACCGTATTAAGTTTTTAATTTTTATTGAAAAGGGGGGACCGTATTAAGTTTTTAATTTTTATTAAAAGGGGGGACCGTATTAAGTTTTTAATTTTTATTGAAAAGGGGGGACCGTATTAAGTTTTTAATTTTTATTGAAAAGGGGGGACCGTATTAAGTTTTTAATTTTTATTAAAAGGGGGGACCGTATTAAGTTTTTAATTTTTATTAAAAGGGGGGACCGTATTAAGTTTTTAATTTTTATTGAAAAGGGGGGACCGTATTAAGTTTTTAATTTTTTTTAAAAGGGGGGACCGTATTAAGTTTTTAATTTTTATTAAAAGGAGGGACCGTATTAAGTTTTTAATTTTTATTAAAAGGGGGGACGTATTAAGTTTTTAATTTTTATTGAAAAGGGGGGACCGTATTAAGTTTTTAATTTTTATTGAAAAGGGGGGACCGTATTAAGTTTTTAATTTTTATTAAAAGGAGGGACCGTATTAAGTTTTTAATTTTTATTAAAAGGGGGGACCGTATTAAGTTTTTAATTTTTATTGAAAGGGGGGACCGTATTAAGTTTTTAATTTTTTATTAAAAGGGGGGACCGTATTAAGTTTTTAATTTTTATTGAAAGGGGGGACCGTATTAAGTTTTTAATTTTTATTGAAAAGGGGGGACCGTATTAAGTTTTTAATTTTTATTAAAAGGAGGGACCGTATTAAGTTTTTAATTTTTATTAAAAGGGGAGGGTCCAGATATCGGGATATGAATTCACCATAAGATGAGTATGTGGTTGGAAGAAACGGGGTGGGGTGTTTGAGCAAGTCGAAGACGATGGCAACCGTTTAATTCCATCGGCCTCTGTGGTGCTGCTGGCGATGTCACGTGACCAAGTAGCATAGTGACAAAAAAGTCGCAAAAAAGTCGCAAAAAAGTCGCATCAGTGCATTTCAAAAAATGGTGTGTGATGGCCCTGACGGGCCACCGTACCAATCACAAACCTAGATCAAACTGACATTGATATAATGATAGACAATTAGTGCGTCACTATAAAGGTGACCGCACCACAACTTGTAATTAGTCTTAGCCAGCCAGAGCTTGATTAAACAACGATACCAACGCCTGCCTAGAGCCTCCCTTAACAAACCAATACGAGAGGTATCAATACCAAGAGCGTTAAACTTACACAATAGTACCTCCCTAGCTCTAGATTATGATAACTGCGAACCTGCACGCAAAATTGAATCTCAAAAAACCCGCAAAACCTACTAAACACAGAGTAACATCACGAATCCGACGAACCTACGAAGCGCGAGACTAAACGATCAAGATGCTCAGGTAAAATGGTCAATCCTTGTCGGGGAACATGCGATTTACGCGCATCCAGACGTTCAGTGAAATCGACGAGTTTTTAGAAACCCGTGGACGCGAGGAGAACGGGGACGAGCGGGGAGAACAAAACTCGACAAAAAGTGTTTAGCGGGGCAATTCAAGCGATGCCTGTCCAAATACATGATTGGTGCATTAGAATAGGGTTGCCATTCAGTCTCCATGTTACGGCATGTCACGTGAGCATTGTTCATCCTTCCTTGGAGGTTCACAGTTCTGGATTCCACTATTCGTACTTTTCCTGAACTCTCCCCAATCCTTGCGCGTCCGGGATCAGTTTTTCCTGGGATCGGTTTTTCTCTTGTTCGACTGAGTCTGGAGGGAAAAGAGGGACTGTTCACAGTCAGAAACGCTTTGGACATCAGTCTTCTGCACAGCCGTTTTTAGTCTCGTTCCATTCCCCCGCGGTCCTTTCCAGGGGAATGGAACGAGACTATAAACGGCTACGAAAGGAGACTATTTGGACATTGGAAAAATGCTATATAATTAAAGATATTCTTATTATTAATTTGATGGTCACTAATTACATGGCTACTAAATTAATCGAGTGGGATGTGAACAAAGCCCTTTCAATGAAAATTGGGAATCGGAAAAACGAATTTCCCGTCCACACTGCGCGTCTGAAAATGGACATATATATATCTAACAGATAAAAGAGGAAAGGAAAGGAAAGGAAAGGAAAGGAAAGGAAAGGAAAACTACTACGGGTTTAGACAAACCGCAGGATCTATGAAAAAAGGCAATAGCATAGTAAGCTGACTGGATCGTGCTAAAACAAAAACCAGATTGAAGTAAATTAACCAAATAAAGGGCAATGCAAGTGTCGTCGGCGGGAAAATAATTAACCTCGCTGGACTGGGTACACCACAGCTTCCATTTCTTGAAGAGAGAGAAATAGGATTTAGCAGTAGAGGGTGCAATAGAGCTTACAAGAACGGTAGCCACGCCAGGCGCCATGCAGGGACTTGAGGACGGGACTTGAAACCTGCAAAAAACGCCTTGTAAAGGAAACAAAAACAAATAAGAACCAAATTAACATCTACACTGATAAGAAACATCAGAAAACTACAAAGCATTGAGAGTTATGGAAAACCCATGGCTATAAAGCTCTGGCTATATGAGAACCTTTATCAATGTAGCTAAATAATAGCCAAATCGGAGACTATGAGACATGAACGGTTAATATGAAACCCTGGCTATGAAGCTCTGACTATGAAGTCCTGACCAATACCAAATGTTAACCCAAATAGGAGGCTATAGCTATGAGAACCTTTATCAATGTAGCTAAATAATAGCCAAATCGGAGGCTATGAGACATGAACGGTTATATGAAACCCTGGCTATGAAGCTCTGACTATGAAGTCCTGACCAATACCAAATGTTAACCCAAATAGGAAGCTATAGCTATCATGAGAACCTTTATCAATGTAGCTAAATAATAGCCAAATCGGACCCTGGCTATGAAGCTCTGACTATGAAGTCCTGACCAATACCAAATGTTAACCCAAATAGGAGGCTATAAAGCGTAATGGGGTATATGACACCCTGGCTGTGAAGCCATTAACAATGCATCTAACTATTATATGAAGCATCTAAAATAACCACCAAAACTGGGGATTTGAAAAGCTAGACCATCAGAGAAAATGGTATTTACACCATGAGGTGAAGGACCAAATATGTGGGCCGGATCACAAAACTCCAAAACACGCATGACCGAAAATCTGGGTCCATTACTGGGAACTCCAAGAAGGGCCAGAAAACAGCTGACTTCCACAAAGGAACGATCAGGGTACCGCGAGCACGACACTGCTCTAAGTGTAAAACTGTTCGTGGCACTAAGTACAATGGAGGAACTAGCCAATTGTTGTCATTGGACCAATTAAAACTGAAATCATCGACACACCTTGTGTACCGGGACACCAAAACTTAGAATAAAATCTAGTACACTTAGCAGTTACATGCGAAGCAAAACAATCAAGAGTGAACGGTCCAAACGATGCATTAATGTGGTTGTAAAATTCAACCGAAACACTCCAATCGTCGTAATCGATAACACGACTAAGAGAATCTGCGTACTCGTTAAGACTTCTAGGGATCCATTCTACTTCAAGAGTTACATTGTGGGTCAAACAAGACCGAAAAATGTCCAGAGCTAAACAATGTAAACGGAGGGAGGTGCTACTGGACCTTTACGACAAATGATGGCGACATTACGATTATCGGTGAAGAACTTCACCACCTTTCCCTTTATATCAGAACTGAATGATTTAAGACCGTATATAATTCCTAGCAACTCGCGACCGTTACTATCCATCTGTACCTCCGTGGTAGGAAAAAGTTATAAAATATAATTCAAAACTCCGTCTGATCTACAAATAACGCATGTCCACCACATGCGTGAGCACTGGCATCGGAGTGAATAATAACCACAGGAGTATTATAGCGAAAAAGAAACCTATTATTGAGACTAGTCACATTATTGCTCCAAAAACCGGTCTCAGTTAAGCACTGTTGAAAATAACAGAAATTGTTAAGATCTAAAACGGTATCCCAATGATCTCTAAAAATAACAGCAGACTGAGGGAATCTAGACATCAACAAAGCAACATTGCCAACAACGGGAGAAAGCGATATGATTTTACCGACAATCGAAGCGATACAACGGGGTGAGACGAACGGTAAAACTGGATTTGAAATTATCAAGTGCGGCCAGAAGATTATTATCGAGCCTAGACTGGAGAATGGAAATCGAACATTCGGCAAGATTCCATGAGAGACCAAGCCACTCGATGGTCTGTACAGGATCCCAGGTGAAGACTTTTGTAAATTCGGAACAACGCCTGCATTGATAAGATCATTGCGGACAGCTGAAGAAACCGAGCGAGCTATCTGAAAATCGCTTTCACAAGATATGCCATCGTCTAAATATAGTACAAGATGAAAACCTTGCGAACGCCAATGACTGGTCTGAAAAACTTAGTAAATAAATACGGCGCCGAAGAAAGATCGAACGGGAGGACCGTGAAGCAAAAATACCTATTCAAATTGGAATGGAGATCGAGGCCATTGAAAACCTAAATATTGTTGGCGAGTGTTGCAGATATCAACATGATGGTATCCGGATTTCATGTCAAACTTAAACATGAAACCATCGGGCACAACAAAATTAAGGAAAGTTTTCCAATCTTCCATACGAAACTTGGGTTTAGGGACGCACTTATTGACATGACGTAAATCTAAAATAAGCCTAGGTAATAATTGAGAGTTAAACGACACAGATAAAGGGTTGATTACCGTGGGGGAAACAAAAACTTCAACAATTAAGCCTAAATGAAGTAAATCTGAAATGGCCTGGGAAACAAAGGAACTATTGTCCCTAGCGGACTTATTATTAGGCAGTAAAATGCCGGTGGGCAAAACAGAAAACGGAATAACATAACCAGATCTAATGGTAGTCAAGACCCTCTGGGGAGCAGAAATACTAACCCAAAAATCAATGTGAGCTTTCAATCGGCCTTTAACAATAGGTAAAGATTTACCTAATTCGTAATCATGTAAATTATCGAGGTAAAAGCTAACTAAATCTGTACTAGCAATGTCAGAAGTACACTTAACTTCGAGCAAACAGTCGAACTCCTCCAGAGGGGTTTTGAAAACCACGGCAGGTGCAGAGCGGCTTTGGATTTCTGTCTCAATGCTTCCTTTTCAGCCTGACGAATCTTCTTGTCGTCGTCAGGATCAAGGGCCACGGCAGAAGCCTCGTAGTGCTTGACGGTAAGCCAACCGGCCTCAGAGGAGTCTGCGATTCTAATCTTGCGATTACGTTCGTCGATCAGAGAAGGGGCCTCGTTTGACAACTCCTTGGTGGTATTGTTATCTTCAGAATTAATAGCAGCAATTAGCCTTCTCCAAGATGCCTTTGACTGAGACGTTGAACTTGAAGTTTCTTTCGTTACCGGGATGAGTGAACTTTATATCTGAATCTGCTTTCAGTTGTTTAGAGATACACAAAGCACTTTCGGCAGTACGAGTTGTAACCACGAACTGACCAGCTAATTGAGATTTGTGGTCGTCTAATTGCTCGAGTAAACTGAAACGGGCGAAAACTATCCACATCAGCCTTCGTCACGCTGTCTCCCATCAAGCAAGCAAACTAAGGGACTGGCAGAAACGTAACAACAGAACTACTGACTGAAATGCACTGGAAGTGTCAAGTGACGAATACACTTGAAGGAGTGGTATATAAGACTAATATTGGTCCCATGGGGGACACGCCGCATAGCGGCGGGCATGCCTTAAGCACAACAACATGAAAAACATATATAAGTCATGCAAAATGAATCGAGCCAGTCGAGTTATTTTCAGTAATCACGATGGATGTTTATTTTATTCCACGTTTGAAAAATTCAGTACGATTACAGTTGTGTGATCCTTGTGTGAGTCATACATCTCTTACGCGACCTAATTTTAGAACCGCCGCGTAGCGCTATTTAGAACAGAATTTCCACGCTCAAAACAGGTCAGTGAACGGCAAAAATACAATCGAAATCAAAACGTCCTTAGATTTTAGGGATCTATTACAGAAGAAGACGCTCAGTGACGAGGGAGACTATATTTGTGTCGGTGACTCATAGATAAAGATCTCCGACTCTTCAAGGTACGCTGTCGTACGTCTTTAAACGTATTTGAGGTCACTTGAGGTCACATCTTAAATCTAACAGAAGCAGCTTTTGATTTTTAATCGATAATTCCTTTCTGATATCGATTTCGAGATAAATCGAACAAGATCTTTCAATGTATAGGCAGAGACAGCAGATTGGTCGAGCTTTGTCACATCATACCGTAGTCTGAATCAACTGGATGTTTCAAAGATACGAAGTTCGACTTTCCTCTGCGATAACGAAGAAACCAAGGACGTTATCAGAACCGTCTGACCATGAATATGAACCTCAACTGGACGTTCCAAGTACGTGCTACGGAAATACGATTCGGAGATTTTTATCTATGCTCACCGACACATATATACATAGTCTCCCTCGTCACGCAACTGTCAGTCATTGTCAGGTCACTCCTCCTCGCGCCTGACATTGTCCTTGTCATAAGCCCGAGTGTACGCTCATTGAGCGTCTTGTTTTTATTAAAAGGGGGGACTTTTTATTGAAAAGGGGGGACCGTATTAAGTTTTTAATTTTTATTGAAAAGGGGGGACCGTATTAAGTTTTTTATTTTTATTGCAAAGGGGGGACCGTCTTAAGTTTATAATTTTTATTGAAAAGGGGGGACCGTATTAATTAAGTTTTCAATTTTTATTGAAAAGGGGGGACCGTATTAAGTTTTTTATTTTTATTGAAAAGGGGGGACCGTATTAAGTTTTTTTTTTATTGAAAAGGGGGGACCGTCTTAAGTTTTTAATTTTTATTGAAAAGGGGGGACCGTATTAAGTTTTTTATTTTTATTGAAAAGGGAGGACCGTCTTAAGTTTTTAATTTTTATTGCAAAGGGGGGACCGTCTTAAGTTTTTTATTTTTATTGCAAAGGGGGGACCGTATTAAGTTTTCAATTTTTATTGAAAAGGGGGGACCGTATTAAGTTTTTAATTTTTATTGAAAAGGGGGGACCGTCTTAAGTTTTTAATTTTTAGTGAAAAGGGGGGACCGTCTTAAGTTTTTTATTTTTATTGAAAAGGGGGGACCGTATTAATTAAGTTTTCAATTTTTATTGAAAAGGGGGGACCGTATTAAGTTTTTTATTTTTATTGAAAAGGGGGGACCGTATTAAGTTTTTTTTTTTATTGAAAAGGGGGGACCGTCTTAAGTTTTTAATTTTATTGCAAAGGGGGGACCGTCTTAAGTTTTTTATTTTTTGCAAAGGGGGGACCGTATTAAGTTTTCAATTTTTATTAAAAGGGGGACCGTATTAAGTTTTTTTATTTTTATTAAAAGGGGGGACCGTATTAAGTTCTAAATTTTTATTAAAAGGGGGGACCGTATTAAGTTTTTAATTTTTATTAAAAGGGGGGACCGTCTTAAGTCTTTAATTTTTATTGCAAAGGGGGACCGTCTTAAGTTTTTAATTTTTATTAAAAGGGGGGACCGTATTAAGTTTTAAATTTTTATTGAAAAGGGGGGACCGTATTAAGTTTTTAATTTTTATTGAAAAGGGGGGACCGTATTAATTAAGTTTTTTATTTTTATTGAAAAGGGGGGACCGTATTAAGTTTTTAATTTTTATTAAGAGGGGACCGTATTAAGTTTTTAATTTTTATTAAAAGGGGGGACCGTATTAAGTTTTAAATTTTTATTGAAAAGGGGGGACCGTATTAAGTTTTTAATTTTTATTGAAAAGGGGGGACCGTATTAATTAAGTTTTTTATTTTTATTGAAAAGGGGGGACCGTATTAAGTTTTTAATTTTTATTGCAAAGGGGGGACCGTCTTAAGTTTTTTATTTTTATTGCAAAGGGGGGACCGTATTAAGTTTTCAATTTTTATTGAAAAGGGGGGACCGTATTAAGTTTTTTATTTTTATTGAAAAGGGAGGACCGTCTTAAGTTTTTAATTTTTAGTGAAAAGGGGGGACCGTATTAAGTTTTTAATTTTTATTGAAAAGGGGGGACCGTATTAAGTTTTTAATTTTTATTGAAAAGGGGGGACCGTCTTAAGTTTTTAATTTTTAGTGAAAAGTGGGGACCGTCTGAAGTTTTTTATTTTTTTATTAAAAGGGGGGACCGTATTAAGTTTTTTATTTTTATTAAAAAAGGGGGACCGTATTAAGTTCTAAATTTTTATTGCAAAGGGGGGACCGTCTTAAGTTTTTAATTTTTATTAAAAGGGGGGACCGTATTAAGTTTTTAATTTTTATTGAAAAGGGGGGACCGTATTAAGTTTTTAATTTTTATTAAAAGGGGGGACCGTATTAAGTTTTTAATTTTTATTGAAAAGGGGGGACCGTATTAAGTTTTTAATTTTTATTAAAAGGGGGGACCGTATTAAGTTTTTAATTACTCGGGCCCTTCCGAAAGAAGCCCGAGTTAGAAAATGCGTTTTTCGGTAGTAGTAGTCGTCGTAGTTTTTTTAGTCGGTTAAAGAATGACGAAAGTATGCGACGTATTTAATCGTATCGAGTTTCAAGATTACTCAGCAGATAAGGGAATGCTCGTCGTTGCAGGACTCGAGCTCGATAAAACATGCTTTCCTTGCAATTTCAGTACTGTGAACTTTACAGTATATCAGTAAAAACGTTAAACTTTACAGTATATCAGTAAAAACGTTAATAGCTTCAATCTAAATTTAGATGAGAAAATACTTTTATTTTGACCCCTTGACCTCCGTTGCTTTCCCTGATTGGTTTGTGCTTTCTAATCTTTCTTGCCCAGACTTCATGTCTGCTTCGCATGCGCTGTAGACGTCCCAAGTACGTGCTTCGGAAATACGATTCGGAGATTTTTATCTGTGCTCACCGACAGATATACGTCACGCAACTGTCAGTCATTGTCAGGTCCCTCTTCACGCAACTGACATTGTCCTTGTTTTAGAACCGCCGCGCAGCGCTATTTAAAGCAGAATTTCCACGCTGAAAACAAGTCAGTGAACGGCAAAAATACAATCAAAATCAAAACGTCATTAGATATTAGGGATCTGTTGCAGAAGACGCTCAACGAGCGTATATTCGGGTATTGTGAGAATGACAGTTGCGTGACGAGAAACTATTTATCTCGATGACTCATAAAGATTCGTGGAGGTACATCTGTATTACATCTTTAAACATACTTGAGGTCACTTGAGGTTGAATATTCATGGCGCGACAAACGTGTCAATTAATCCGAAGTTTTGTTCGCTCATGGCAGATACTGAGATATTGCTAAGTCATCGTATTCGACGACTAGAAGTGAAAGAAGCAGTTGACCTGTGCAGAAGAGAAATTATGTTGTATCCAAGGCAAGCCATCCATCAGTTCCTCTTAAATACGCTCTCACATACAAACGCATACGCCGATTCGTGTGGGCCCACTCTAAAAGATGTTGAGCGTTTTCGACAGGGCTTTTACATGAACTCATCAAAAGCAAAATTGAACTCAAAGTCCAAAGGTAATCAATTGAAATCAAGCTCAAAAGCAAATCAAATGAACTCAAGAACTATAATACAAATGAACTCTAATGTTGACTTAAATGTGAACTCAACTGAGTACTGCCTAGCCAAGCATGTATACCACAACTTGAAGCCAGATGTACTGATTCAGAAGTGTGATTGCAAAAATTCCATAGGGGGGGTTGCAACCCCCAGAACCCTTCCCCTGGATCCGCCCCTGGATACTAAGATAGTTTTAAGCTATCTTCTTCGAAGACTAGAAGTATAAGAAGTAGTTGATCTGGCCAAAAGATAAATTATCTTGTATTTAAGACAACCCATCCACAGTTTTTCTTAAATACGCTCTCACATACAAACCACATACGCCGATTCGTGTAGGCCAACTCTAAAAGATGTTTAGCGTTTTCGACTGGGCCTTTACACGACTGAACTCATAAAATTTAAAGCAAATCAATTAAACTCTAAGTCAAAACGTTATCAAATCAACTCAAACTCAACAGCAAATCAAATGAACTCAACACATATATACATAGTCTCCCTCGTCACGCAACTGTCAGTCATTGTCCGGTCTCTCCTCACGCAACTGACATTTTCCTTATCATAAGCCCGAGTATACGCTCATTGAGCGTCTTGTTTTTATTGAAAAGGGGGGACCGTATTAAGTTTTTAATTTTTATTGAAAAGGGGGGACCGTCTTAAGTTTTTAATTTTTAGTGAAAAGTGGGGACCGTCTTAAGTTTTTTATTTTTATTAAAAGGGGGGACCGTATTAAGTTTTTAATTTTTATTAAAAGGGGGGACCGTATTAAGTTCTAAATTTTTATTGCAAAGGGGGGACCGTCTTAAGTTTTTAATTTTTATTAAAAGGGGGGACCGTATTAAGTTTTAAATTTTTATTGCAAAGGGGGGACCGTATTAAGTTTTTTATTTTTATTGAAAAGGGGGGACCGTATTAAGTTTTTAATTTTTATTGCAAAGGGGGGACCGTCTTAAGTTTTTAATTTTTATTAAAAGGGGGGACCGTATTAAGTTTTTAATTTTTATTGAAAAGGGGGGACCGTATTAAGTTTTTAATTTTTATTGAAAAGGGGGGACCGTATTAAGTTTTTAATTTTTATTAAAAGGGGGGACCGTATTAAGTTTTTAATTTTTATTGAAAAGGGGGGACCGTATTAAGTTTTTAATTTTTATTAAAAGGGGGGACCGTATTAAGTTTTTAATTACTCGGGCCCTTCCGAAGGAAGCCCGAGTTAGAAAATACACTTTCTTTTTTTTATTTTTTATTTTTATTTTTTTTCA